>JACTAT010000147.1:70336-82998 GCA_014526335.1 Chrysaora quinquecirrha
TATATATCTCCTCCCACCAGCAGGGGAAAGCTTTGTAACATTGAAAACAAATAAATTCATAAGTAAAACAAACATTCTTCTTTCTTTTTATAACAATTTTTCAATTCTTTACTTTTAAAATAGGCTGTTTTAGGATGGAGCAAAAGATCAGACTTAAGGCCCATTTTTTTCCACTTTGTTCGCATTCGCTGTTCGCTAGCGGATTTGAGGTTCGCTGCTCGCTTGCGAACAGAATACAGCCTTCGTGATCAATTTTCGGCGATAAATTTAAGTAGATGTATGTGAACAGAGCAATAAATTCTTATAAACCTCTTACTTATTAAAAGAATACGTAATTCATTAAGTTACCTGAGTGTAGCTATGTGAACAGAGCAATAATTATTTAAAAACATTTTGCTTATTAAACGAATCGAATACGTAATCGTTATATATATTCACAGCTTTTGTATTGGTTTATTGGAAAAGGGTTTTTATTCACAGACGCGAATATTAATTGAGTCGTATGCAATGGGTAAGGATGAAAGTTTATTTCCCGATGCTTACTCATTTAAACCTGAAAGATGGTTGAGAGGTGACAAAAATGCTGAGAAAATTCATCAATTTGCAGTGAGACCGTTTGGTTTTGGCAGCAGATCCTGCCTTGGTAAGTGAAGAGCTTTAAGCATTCTTTTATTTCTTGGGCTAGGGTTTGGCTTGAAAATGATTAAAATTTTCATTATCATTATGAAGTTGATTTTAGTGAAATTGGATGACCCAAATCACATAGACACCATTATGAAACGGTTGCTTCATTCCACAACCCCAAATTAATGGTACATAGGTCTGAGCATTGTGTCTAGTGGCATAGCAGATGTAAGCTCCCCGCAAAAGTGTCCTGCCGAATGAATTTTGAGGTATTCTAAGAAAAACGCCAAACTGTGTATTGATGATAACCATCTAAACTTCACAACGCAGACGACGTTGCTCCGCGCCACCTAGTCCGCCGAGAGAAATATTGTTTGTATTCGCAATAACTGAAAAATTGTCTTCTTTGGATAATTGCAACATAAACATTTGAAAATTTCTTTTCATTAAAAATTCTGTGCGTTAACAAAGTCTGATAGGTTAGTTGTCTATGAAAAACAATTAAACTTTATTCGTAGCCTTCATTTGCCGACTTTTCATGCACGAACTATGTAAGACGCTTCCACGAAGAAGTATCCAAACTTCCGTCGATAGAGTTTTGAAGATTTCATATGAACGTCGAAAGAGTTTTTACGAAGAATTGATTCAATACAGTTTGTCCTAACCATTGTTGCATTTGTTCACGTCTGAAGAAACTTCATCTGCAAATGACCTTTATGGCCGTATAAGAAGCAGCTGTAGAATACTTGTTACCTGATTGACGACGAACAAGTTCAAATCTGCGGTCAAACTAAGAAGTGGGGCCTTTAATTGATGTTTCTTTTTTAATTACTATGCTATGTCCCTCTTGGAATTCGCAATGTCTCAAACAAAAGGATGCATAAAGATCAATCAGACAATCAATTCATAAACATGTTCTTAGTGGAATCTTCTCTTCTGGTTTACTAGGTTGAGATTATTAGCCACTTCCAAATTGTGTATTTTATCTTCGTACAAAACACCCTGGCTCTAAATTGTAAATGTTGTTTCAACAAAATGGCGAAATGCAGCAAACCGTACCAACACGTCAATGTTTCTCAAATCGACAAAAAATGTTGGCCAACATTATTTCGTGAACAACATATTATTTGTGATACTAACATCTGTAGTAAACCGTGCAAAAATGCTGCCCAACAATGGTTTGCAGCGATAGCGATGTTGGCCAACAGGTTCGCGTGATTTGCACCCGCCCGTAAGCAGCTTGGGCTAATGCTGGCAACATGCTTGCCAATTTAAATTTGATAGAAATTTTAGAAGTTTTAATAGTATGAAAACTTTTAGGAAAACAAGTTGCAGAAGCAAGGATGCAAGTGTTTATATGTCAGGTGAAATAACTTCTTCTTTCTGCTGTATTACTAGTGCAAATGGCTCTCTGTGCTAAGATAATGACCAAAGAACTAAGGGACACCATAGATTTCAATTTAATTGTCCAAAATATTTGGAAAGCGCTTGATAAGGTTATTGGAAGGCTCGTTTTCTTGTCAAGAAGCACAATTTTTCATGCTAACATATCAAACGCAGGAACATACCTAAGTGAAATGGAATTCTTCATCTTTCAGGAAAGGAAAGAGATTCGTTGCGCCAACCAAAATAATTCCAAGAAGGAAGAAAAGGGATAGGATTAAAGGCACGAAGCGAATGTCGAGGAAAAGATACGAGTCTTCTACTTCCGTGCCAAATGCTTGAAAACTCGCCTTTTTTCGCGCCTCCTTGATCTTCCATAACTTAATGCAAGAAGTAGCTATAATTTATACGTTGAATACGGTGTTTATTACTGCGATAGGATGTCTGTACGGTCACAGTGGGTATTTGCCAGTTCACTGTTGAGTACCCCTTTCAGGAGAACTTCACAGGAGAACTTCAGATAACCTATCGCTGTTCTCTTAGGCATCCTATCGGATTACTTATGATTTCCAAAAACATCACCAAGCGGTAAGGGCCCTGAACTTTACTAAACATCATTAAAAAGACGTGGTCAGTGATTAATTAATATAATAAAATTACTTTTGATTAATTAATATAATAAAATTACTTTATTTTAGCTTGTGAAGAAGTTCAGATTTGAGTTTCTAGACAAAAATCAGCTTGGTAGGATGACTCTCTTGATTGAACCTGAAAAGCCACGAAGATTTGTATTTTATGACAGATGAATTAATTTTTCTTCGCATAATAGCTAATTGCTGGAAAAAAACAAATATGTAGATGAACACAACGCAAAAACAATTGCCGGAAGCCTCTTTTGACATTCTCTTTAACTCTACAGACCGTCTCGCTTTCTCAGTTATTTCGTTGATGAATTTAGTTCTAGAAAATGCTTGATGATTTTAAACATAACTCTTGAGTAGATTTTTGAGCTTGACGTTCACGAAAAAAATTATCTAGGCTCATCTTTGCGTTTCATCTCGTCTTTTTACGGAAATAATGTTTAAAGCAGATTCAGCTTTCAAATAACATTGAAATTATAGGGACAAATAAAATGGCATAACTGATACTGTTCAATGATTTGGGACGGCCTTGTAATTCAGAATTTCTTAGAGCCTGTTAACATGGAGGCCGGCTGGTCCTGTTAGGCGAGCTGTCTCGCTAATGTCGGATAAAGTCTGAGCGTATAATCAGGGAAATCTTCTGTACCAGGCAACGTCGTTTGTAATTTCAACAAGGAGACTAAGGAGCAACTGTAGTGAAAATAAACTTCGCAATTTTAGGCCTTTCCTTCACTCTCAGGCTACTTTCTTTCAATCCATTCATTCTCAAAGCTTTCTCCCACTGTCTTCATCACAATAGGTCATTCCCATTTGTTGTTTTTCTCAGCTTACTAATCACTATCCCATACCAATTTTTCTCCTGATTTAGAATGTAACACTGCAACTTTATTTACTTTAACGTAGGTAGAAATCATATTCCGTTCCGTTGTACACCCTTTAAATATCTTGTCTTAAGAATTTTTATTTAGTTCAGTAGATTGTTAAAACGTAACACTCGTCTCTTTCTCTGGCTCCGTGTTCTTTGCACGTAAAAGAAGACTGTTTTCTGGAACTACGAAAAGCGAAGGATGGAGTTTTAGCGAAAATTATCAAGCAGTCGCAATGTTCATAAACTACTTACCAGTATGCATCATCGGGTAAAATCTGAATCAAAACATGGCAAGAAAAATGTCACCCCTAACTCACTGATGGTACCAAATACATGCTAGTGAAATGCTTATTGCCATTCATGCAAGAACATAGCAATGCTGTCGCAATGTGCGAAGGATGGCGGTACAACGCTTACCAAAGAGTGTTTGCAAGAATTTGCAACAATAAAACAATGATTTGACAAATGAATCCATGTCCAGCAGTACAATAGCTTCAGCAAAACTGATTATGAACATGATGATCATGATTATCGAAATGATCATGAGCACGACGATGATGATGATGACCATGATTATCACAAAATTTGAAAAACAGTATTTCTAATAATACTAAAAAAACCTAGATATTTACGTTTTCAAGTTTTCATAGAATTGTTTGCCTTTGAATATTGCATCGAATTTTTGAGATTTGCAGACATTCACTGATTGCTCTAAATTCTCTCGATTCCCAAATTTGCATACATAGTTTTAAGATTTTGTGTTATTTTCAATAAAGAGGAGAGAACGGAAAGAGCTTGTGGCGTAATAGAAACTCTTGCCAAGTTTATCGACATCTTAACTGAAGATTGTCGAGACCCTGGCTTGCGTAAACAAACAATCTATCTCTCGACCTAATTGCCAATGAGTAATCACCACTAATCGCTACTTTAACAGTTGATTGCCATTCGAAAACATGTTTATGTCGACTTTCACGCACAATTCATGTAAATTAAGCCTGGCCGTGATTTTCGCTCAATCATAATCAATGTATTTGAATTATTATACGATAGTCATAATTATATCAGCCTGAAAAATATTTGATCCAAATTTGGGGGGGAGATCTCCTGTAAGTAAATGCTAATATAATCCATATGTGTTCTTTTCATGGTAGTCATTCGCTTTTATACACCTGCGGACCGCGAAAGCATAAAGAAGTAAACGAAACTATTGAAATTGATGACCATAAACGGACAGAGTTGTTACAATAAAAAATTCGAGTATGAAAACATGGAAATCAAAACCAAACGAGTATAAAAAATATTGAGAGTACCGTGAAACGGGGACCGATCTCCAGACCTCTAGTTCAAGAAAGCGATGGTTGAGACCAGTGCGCCACAGTAGCGAATGCTGCTAATTGTTGTTTATCATTAAGTAATTGCATTTTACTATTAATGCCACACTTACGGCGACTTCAAAGTTCATTTCCGCATATTTGCGGTCAATCTTTTGTTACATTTTGGCAAAAAAAGAGCGTCTTAGGTAGGTAGGTAGGTAGGTAGGTAGGTAGGTAGGTCTCTCTATACCTGTATCCGTGACATCGCATCCCCACATTATGTGCTCATCCTTCGCACATAAAAATGCAGCAAATTTATGTTTTCTACGGTTGACCGCAAATAATTTTGGAATTTTAACATCAACAATGTCAAATGCTATATTTCAAATTTGCAGAACCAGTGGTACGATGTATATAACTGCCCTAAATTGAAATGCGCCAATAAGAAAAGTGTAGCTAAATCGCCATTGTGTTTTCAACGCCAATCAGCTTGCGGAACACAGCGGGCAGACCTATAGAATAAACTGAAGAGTCAAAATGAGAAACGAACTCTTTCAACGATTTGCTCTGTCTATCATTCGATAACAATCCTCGCTGTACATTGAAATATCAATCAAGATACGAATAAATAAAAAGGGCATCAAATGCCCATGCGATTAAAATCACCCTGACAGGGCTGCCCTGGCCCCCCTGTCATGTACACGCACTTGCGCATTCACGAGAAACCGAAGAATCAATCAAACAGACGTATCACGGTCAGCCGGGATTGGGCCGAGATCCGTGCTCTCTTTCAAAAGATCTCAGCAGACATACTGCTATCATATGAACAGAAGAGTCTGCGAAATTGCGTACTATGTGTGCTTTCGAGTCCGCGTGCCTTTTACTTATGTGTCATGTGCTTTATGCCCTCAGAAGGTCCCTGCCCTCGTAAACCCATTGGCAGGGTGCTATAAAGGTGCTGCACTGCACCGGTTTGTGAACATGATTTGTTTACAAGTCGTACATATGATGGGCTATCCTGATCATTTTTGGGTGATATGTTGCCCTTGATGGCTGGTTCCCCAGTTTGAATTTGATTTGTAACAGCAAAAAGTTGTTTTTAATCCATTTTATTCAGGATAAGAGGGTTTGAAAAAGATAGAGATAGCAAACTGCACTCACTGAACACTGGCGAACCCTTCATGCCAAACAAAAACATTAGCGAAAATTTGCGCATTTTTGATCATGGGTTGTTGCAGTATTTTAAATGTTCTGGTTATGGGATTATATATACAATACTGTATATACACTTGATACAATATATACCCTTGATATTTTATACAATATTCTCTATAGGAGACCCTTTCGAGAAAGACTTAATGATACGAATCGCATATTTCTCTTCCTAAATATGTTAAAAAATGAGTTTATGGACACTTTTACCTGGATGTCGCATTTATCGCCATAGATATTAGGTTTGCAACGGCATCTACCACTGAAATCTTCACATTGCTGTATTAGAGAGCCTGATGGATGGCAACTGCATTCTTTGCATTCTGATCTTTTGTTGCTGCAAGACGTGGAAGCTGATCCGTAAATATAATAATTCCTTGGACACTTGTTCGCAATAGTCATTCCTGGGTGTAAATAAAACCCTCCTGTGCAATTTAACCTGGTGGAGTGTGGCATTACATATTCACATGTTTTTTCTTTCATTTTCTTTACCTGGTTGTTAACTCTTTCCTTGTAAAGGCGCTCTGCAAGTTGCGTTGATTTTCCTTTGAAATCTAAAGCTTGTGCCCAAATCAGAAAACCAACCTGTTGCAACGCAACCATTTCTTTCCAGATTTGATCGAGGGATGCCTTATATCCCTTCCGTGCATGCTTGGCTTATGTTTTTCTCCATGAAAAGATACATCAATGGTTTATGCCTCACCAAAGGTGTTCCAGTTCTACCAACAAACAGAAAATTGATCTCAAACAACCATTTTTGAATTCCTTCCACATCAAGTATTCTTTCTGCAAGCCTCTTTCCCTCAATTTCAGTGTTGTTTGGATATTGTCTCTGCAAAGCCTCAAAGCGATGTGCATAATACACCACTGATCGAATAGCGTGGAGTAGTGCGTGTTAAGATTAGCACGCTGGAATTCACTGTCCATGTAATTTATCAGTGTTTTTTCAACTTCACTTATTGCTGACTGTATCGCCCCAAGACTGATGCCAAAATACTCTCTCATTTCTTTGATCTCAAAGTATACATCACTCAACATAGGAATTGGAAAGTTGCGTCTTGGTGCTTTCTTCACAATTACTTCCTTGATAATGGGGTTTACATTGACAATACTTGTTTGATGAATATGGATGAATGACGCATGCACCTCTTCCGCTGCACCCCAAATCACACTGGACCCCAGAAGCTTGCTCTTCAGATTTTAATGAAATGACCAACCTTATATCTTCCTTGTATTCTTGATAATATCTTCTGCCTTTAAATGTGAATTCTTTCGACAAATACGATTCATCATTGTCAGACTTAATTACAAGATCAGAATATGATCTCATTACATTTAAACTTGTTACATATTTCCATACACCTTTTATCTTTAACTCCTCGACCAAAACGGGTAATATTTGGCAGGCATCTTCTCTTTGTTTGAAGAAATTTGTTGCATGCAGGATACTTCTGATTGCTGCAATCATTGTGTACTTGATATTTTTGTAAGTTCCTTTTTTGTCATATAAACTAGACATAATGTTCCTTTTCCTGTTGTTTGTTCCTTTTGGCATCGACCAAAATCCTCCATATGTACCAATAATGCAATGCTTTGAGCCACCATATTCTCCATATGCGTAAACATTCCACCCAAGCCAGGGATATTTATTGTCCATGACTGTTTTCAATTGATTCGTTGCCTCGTCATTTGAAGAAACACCAACCTGATATTTCTTATCTTCAATATCTGCATACATGTATTGACGTATATTTCTATAACATTCGTTCTTCATTTTGAAAGTATATTGTCTCACACTATATATACTTTCAAGCCAAACATTCATGCTTCTTGTAATGCTTTCATTGCTTCCTGTCATTTTTTCGTGTGCCAGTATAGCTTGCTGAGCTTTGAATGCAAGTTTTAAAATACTATTTGAAAAGAAGTCAAGTTTTCCAACATCGCATTTGAAAGTAGTTTTGATTGTTTCTAACAGAGGGTCTCCGAAGACCGAAGTTTGTTGTGTAGCACCATTAAGAATGGTGAATAAATGTCTTTTGATGTTTAAATCTTGAGCATAATTCAAAGCAATACGTGCCCTGACACGGTTACATTCTGTGGTGTTACTACATCGCGTATTCTGTAATTCTTCTAAGAAAGACATCAATCGCTTGTGACCAAACAGGATTTTTGAAGCTGACGTGAGATAAACTGATCTTTGATTCTCGTATGTTATCAGATCTTTAACATCATCAAGTACTGTAGTTATTCTGTCTAGCTTCATGTTTACCTCTGCAAATTTTTGTTTCATATACCTGAGTTGGATTGATTCTTGCCGTGGCACAAACGCTAGTGCAAATGATACAAGACCTCCTGCAGCACCAAGAAATCCAGCCATCTTTCCCAATTTGTCAAACATTTTGTCTTCCTTTGGATCACCCAACAAGCTCAGGAAATTCACGACTGACTGACCTGCAGAAATTCCATTGTTGATCTGGTCTTTTGATTTTGCGGTCATTTGTGCACGGCTTTCCAATGCTAAAAGTGCAATGGCCATTGCTATCCATGATGCAATGACAAGCCACGCATGGCTTTGCTTTGATATCAATTCTTTGCTTCTAAAAATAAAACAGAAGAAGTCTCCATAGTGCTGTTTGTTACCTGCCTTCTAAATAGCACAGATGAGTGGTATACATCAACTGGATAAATGGAAATACAATGCGATAACTTTTATTGACCTAAAAAGTCATTTGGCACTGTGGATCAAAACATTTTACGGTCTAAATTAGGGAAGTATGGAGTGGAAAATGTTGAGCTTCTTTGGTTCATGTACTATCTAAGAAATAGAAAACAATTCTGAAGAGCAAATGGGGTTTGCTCGAGCACTGAAGATATACATTATGGTGTTCCACAAGGCTCTTGCCTAGGACCTCTATTGTTCCTTATTCGTATTAATGACCTTCCTTATTCTTTCTAACCTCCTCTCCGCATCGAGGACCGCTGTGCGCATTACAGCTAATTACGTTCTAATTTGAGATATATTCCTATTGGCTATTCCAACTCAATCTTGACAGCAGTCAATCAAAAAATTTTATAAACATGCATCAACGCACACTTTTCCTCAGTATTTTCCTAGCGTCATTTCAACTCGAAGAATTTTAAGACAGCGTCCGTCAAGTCAATATACATCATGGAGAATGACAACGAAGTCATCGTCAAAGACGTCGAAAGATAAGAAGAGTTCTGTTAGATATTTAGCTGGGAAAGTTCCCTATCAGTTTCAACAATAGGGCCCAGAGCAAGTCCTTGCGTTCAGCGAATTCAAATAAGTATAAAATGACTGAATTAAAACGACGAGAATTGACTTTATAAATACAAATAACAGAAACTATATACAGCGATATATTGAAAACTTGATAACTTGCGATTGCGAATAATTGCGAATATCTTTGCGAATAAAGACTGCGAATAAAGACTGCGTTATAAAGACTGCGAAATTAAACCTGCCTAAAACGTGAACATTCCTTCCTTCGAATCCTTCCTTGACCACGCTTCTCTCTTACCTTACAATGCATTATGGGATATCTACTTTTTTATTTTTTTTATTTGGTTACAATTTACATCAAGTTCGTTTCAAAAGCGCAAGTTCGTCACACACAAAGAATTCACCGATTTACAATCGTCTGTTGGGGAGATTCGCTGTGAGATGGCCAACTTGGTTTCATTTTTACAAGAATCTTTTGCTCCAGCGAAAAAGAAAGCCTGCCTATGCGACTTGACCGTCGTCGATACAAATGGCAGTCAATCTGCCTCTTCTCAACATGATATATTATCTTGTTCGACAGAGAGTCAGTATCTCTCCAACGGCAATCAGTTTGCATTCCCTCCCATCAGAGATCAGTTCTCCGCTTCTCAGAATCCTTCGGGATCGGGATTGCTGGATGTGAGTATGCCTTTGGCTTTGAAACCAACATCACCAGTAGCTCCCAGTCAATTTTCTGTTGATTCTTCCAAGGGACAATTTGTCCCTACGCTCGATTATGTCGGTGAATGCAGATGAAGACAAAAGAATGCAGATGAAGACATGATGCAACCATACTATTTACACCTTGTGAAATTAATAAACAATATTAAACCCGAAAAATTAAATTCAGTCGTAACTTTGCCTTCGATTAACTGCTGCGTAGAATGGCATGAATTCCCCTTTAGGGCGTCTAATAGGAAGTGCACGGCAACGCCGCTAGAGTTATTTAACAAACTGTTCGCGTGTCATATTCGTAAGCGTTCTTCTTTGCTATTTAATTTTTGCCTGCAACTGGCAGTCTTATACCTGACGTCTAATGCTAGGCTCTTGTTTACCTACTTGGAAAGATATGTTCGCTATTGATCCCAATCTTGAAATTTTGTACAACTCAAGAGCTTGTCCCGGCCTGATGGTAATTACCTAAGCTAAGATATACGGCAAGAATAGAGCACAACTTCATAATCCTAGATAGGGAGATTGCTCGAAAACATGCTGTTACTACTTTTTGTCAATATGGAAAATATGAAAATGTATTTCATTTGTTTAATATTAGACAGGGGTTTTTATATTGCAATTCCATCTTGTATAGCATTAGACCTAGCAAAGCTTTTACGTGTGTGTTATGTTTCGTTGAAGCTATTTAATGCAGAAGCAGAGTAATTCCTTACACAGCGTGTTGCTATGGTGAAGTGGATTAGCTCGTGCGTTTAAAGTTGGTGGCTATAAATTTTCGCCACGCGATCTTTTCAGAGTTCGCATATTTTGCACTTGCCTTACATATAAAATTTCTGTTTGGCATATTTCCTAAATGACAAATTTTGAATAAATTGTAAAAAGCACATTTTTTTATAATCACCTGCTTGACATAAAAACCCGCAGTAACTCTCCACAATTCGACAAGGATTATTCAACTTACATTTTTTTATAAGAACAATTTTATAAGAACACGATCCTGACTTTGCAAGTAATTTAAGAACAAACTATTAAGAACAAGCTGAGGCTGGCGTTTTCACACGCACTTAGAATATCGACTGAATATGAAAGTAAGACAGTAAGACCAAATGTAAAAAACAAGCGAACAAAGAAATCGACAAAATGCTGCATTTTTACACAAACCTTGTACCACTCCGAGCATTGAAAACTGTTACTCTCAGTAACCGAGGAATTAAGAACAGATTATGGCAAAAACTTAAGAACAGCCAGCCTCGATCAAAATTTCCTGGTTCTTATAAAAAACCTGCATAAATTAAGTCCGTTTCAAATTTGTCATTAAGTCACAAGTCAACCAGGCACCACTAACCAATCTCAGAGTCGACAGTTGACTACCAGAAAGTCTACAAGCATGAAGCCCATACCTCGCCCGGAAATTTGTATTAGAGATGTTTTATAGATGGATGGGTGGGGGCAATAAGGTGGTGAAAAATCAGTCCGAAAATCAGAGACAAGCAATCTGAAAATGAAGCGATGTGTTTTTAAAAACGTGCATTTACCTATCAATGCAATGAATTTTGTAGAAAATTTAAAGGGACATAATTTAAAGTTTTTAGCGTTTTTATCATTTTATCATCATATAATTTTATCTGTTTTTATCATTCAAAGCTGAAAAGGGAAATTTTTTCAGAGATAGATTTTCACCCAAAAACCATCCCTGCTTTGCTTTATTTGTCTGCCTTCTTTTTTAATCCTTTTTCATGATTAGTGTCTTAGGTTTCTAGTTTTCTACATGGACATTGAGTGCTGTTCTGCGGTAAAAACCTCGTTTACTCGTCAACCCCAATTTGCGAAAGGCATTTGGGCATTTGACTGGGACTTTGATCGCCCATTCTGAAGTCCTTATGATGAGAAAAACATCACCAGATCTCAGTTGATTGACAATGGTGGCTGAACAGCACTGAGGGGCTTCGCTTGCACAGCCAATCGCATAGCTTTTCTACTGCCGCTTGAGCTTTTCACTGGAACAACTATGCTATTAAAGGTAAAAAAGCAAAGACACCTCAAGGAGTCGGCTTAGGACTAGCTCACTTTGTGGTTCATGAAAGGAGCAATGCGTGAGCAAGTTCAAAATTGGCTAATCAGGGCATCTAGACTGATTGATGATCAAAGCTCAGCTTTTAGACTTCAGGCATCAGGCTGTCAGTATCAATGCATGTTTAGTTTTAGAATTGAAAAACACAAAAATGATAATAAAAAGAAAATAATTAATAGAATTAAGCTGTTAATTATGGCTTAAAGATCAACATTTTACAATTCGAGGACGACGTTCCATTTCCGAAAACTGACATCACAATTACGTACAAGTGCTAAAGTATTCGAGCTAATCGTCCTCTCGCAATTATGTTTTTTGTTAAGACACTACGCGAATTCCTTCAATCTAGATCATTGCTGCTTAGAAACGTACGATTATTTTATCTTAAAATACTGATATGCTGTTTTAAAAATAGATAGTCAGCCGGTTGAGACATCACTTGATATTAGATATTTTCATGTCACAGTCACAGTAGCCAAGACTTTTAAAGACCTTGGTTCTATCCGAAAATTTCATACCAATGGATGCTTTATTGTACAAAAGTATTTTATAACCCCTGAAGAATAAAAAAGCTACATGTTGATCAATTGAA
>JACTAT010000147.1:84174-132666 GCA_014526335.1 Chrysaora quinquecirrha
ATGGGGATAGAATCAGCCAAGAGAGGTTGTCAGCTAATTTTTTCATGCATTCTATTTCATGCAACCATGACAACTACAAAACCTGCACCCACATTGATTCTGTTACCATAATTTTACCCCCGGGGCACTATGTATAATTTGGGTACTGGGGACGATTAACGTCACGATATTTATGTTTGAAGAATGGAAAATAGGTATCAGGTCGGGTATAGCTACATTTCCAAAATATTTGTATAAGGCCGGTTATGCTTTTGATGCTTGGGCGGCACGTCCCTTAAGGTCCTCTTTATCGGGACCTTCATCTGGTTTTTATTTTGTTCTCCAAATCCGTCAAAGTTTTACATGCTCTTCCTCGTGCCATCATCTATTGAATCCGCTGTACATTATGTAACATCCAATATCCGTCAAACCCGCCACCAATTAAATAACGGTTTTGGAGAACACCTTCTTCACGTAAAAAAAACAAAATACATCTTTATACCGAACACCCCAACGATTCAGACATAAATATCTCTCAACATTTTAATTCCCCCACCACCATTAACCCTAATCGTACCAGGGGGGGGGGGTGGAATCCATCCCCCTCAAGCTTTTCTTGAGACTGTTTTGTTATGTGATGGATGTAAACTTCAGAAACCAGGCTGACTTTAAGCCCATATGTATAAGCTACAATGTGATACAAAAAAATTCCCAAAATAATAACAATGGGTCATGTGACATTGCCTTATATGGAAAGCGGTGATGACAAAACCACATATAAATGCCAATTTCTACCAGTAAATCTTACCAGAACTGACTGAATCTTTGCAAGGTAAGAGAAAATAGTTACTAGCAACAAAATGTAAAGAAATTTCCGGATTTCTGTTGATATTAAGGAAGGTCGATTTTTGACCGCCATCAATAGCATGTTTTGATTATGATGTCACAATGACGTCATAATAGAAGTGGGAGACGCCCAATTCACCATCATTACTCCTAATACATTGGCCAATGCCTGTGCCAAGTTTGATTGCTCTAGCTCTACTGGAGAGCAATTTATGGAGGGGGGTGGAATCCACCCCTCCCTGGCTGTGTTAGATCAAAAAAAGCCCGGTAGGATTAGGGTT
Source organism: Chrysaora quinquecirrha (assembly GCA_014526335.1). NCBI lineage: Eukaryota > Metazoa > Cnidaria > Scyphozoa > Semaeostomeae > Pelagiidae > Chrysaora > Chrysaora quinquecirrha. The sequence goes on from JACTAT010000147.1 coordinate 85,281, forward strand.
AAAAAACACGAAAGTTCTTGTCCTCACCTACCCACATGACACAAAAAAAGAAAAACACTTGATAAAAAATCATTTATAAGCTGAAAACAGGTTTAAACAAGCAATCTTTATTTTCATGATACCATCCCTATCTGGAACATGATTATAATGTATATTTTTACCTCGTTTATATGTCAGCCTCGCTTCCCCTTTCTTGTAACAATTTGATTTTGTAAATTCACAAATTTCGTTACTTGATGAAGGTTTAAGCCAGACACTTCGTACAAAAACTTTCTCTTCTTGGTATTGGTTTCGTTCTTATTTAAAATAACTGGAAAGGAGGCCTTTTAATAAATTTGCTGCCCGATCACAAATCAGTACCGGATGCATGTAGCAAAATTCTCGTTCATACCGAATGCAAAAATTAATCCGTATGATTTCGGACGTTCACGAAGTCCACAGAATTCACCTGGCCAAAATATGCATAACATATAATAACGTATATTAACAACAAATGATACATACATCATACATACATTACATACATTATATAATATATTATACATTATATGTACAGTGTATTTGTACATACAATGTATATTGTATAATAATGTATTTATATGCAAAAATCATTTTGAAGATACAGGAAGTGTACACGCTACGTTTTTATATATAGAACCACTTTCTTAGGAACCTACATGTAGCTAAAAGGCCCAAACATTCAAATAACTTATGCTACTAAAGAGAAAATCACTAAGGATAACTAGCTCGGCCGCTCGCGCTACGCGCGAGGCGGCCATCGCTAGCTCCTGCGGAGGGCTTCTCGCCGCTTCGCGGCTCGCGGGCGACGCTTCGCGTCGCTCTGCTCGGCTGCCGCTCGCTCCGCTCGCGGCAACCTCTCGGTGGCACGTGCTCCGCACGTAGTCTCGCTAATTGCAAACCCGTTGGGAGGCTGATCTATGCACAAAGTGGTGGGCTATGGAAGAAATAAGGTGACTGACGTCATACTTGCGCGGGATTTTAGTTGCGATGATCGTCGGTAACAATAAAGAGCATCACGTGAACATCCGACCTGAATGGGCATTTCGTACGGACGGAATAGGAATTTAGAGTGACGTCATATACGAGAGGGATTTTCGTTTGAAATGTTTTTGTTGAGGGTGAAAAGGATTATGCGACCATTGCACTTGAGTGGGAATCTGATAAGGATGAAATAAGACTGGCGTTATGCACCAGGGGGATTTGAAATGGTGACCTTTTTCCTGGGAGTAAACAGGATCAGGTGAAATGTGGATGACATGGGAATGGAATATGGGCAAATGAATATCGCAAACATAATTGACTATGCAAACATCGTTGCTAAGGGTTTCATTTGCTTAGTTGCTTGGTTGCTTGGTTCGAAGTTGCCAAGTTGCCCAGTTGCTCACTTACCCATTTCTCGCTTGGCCTGTTGCTTGGTTTCCCAAGTGGCTAAGTTGCTCAATTGCCTAATTGCTTGGTTGCTCTGTTGCTGATTTGCTCGGCTAATTGGCTCAAAGTTGCTTGGATTCCCAGTTGACCGGTTGCCCAGTTGCGACGTTGCTGTGGTTGCCCAGGTGCTCAGTTACCCGGTTGCTCACTTACCCAAATGCTCGGTTGCCTTGTTTCAGCGTTGCTTCGTTGCCAAGCTGTGGAGTTTTGTAGTTGCCAATTTTCTTGGTTTCTCAGTTGCCCAGTTGCTCGGTTGCCCAGTTGCTCAGTTGCCCAGTTGCTCACTTGGCCAATGGCTTAGCTGCCCGGTTGCTGGGTTGATTTGCTGGGTTGCTTGGTTCCTAGTTGTTCAGTTTCCGGGCTTCCCAGTTGATGAGTTGCTTGGTTTCCCAGTTGGCCAACTACTCGGTTGCTCAGTTGCGCCGTTGGTTAGTAGCCGAGATGCTGACTTGCCAAGTTGCTCGGCTTCCCAGTTGCACTGTTGCTGATTTGCTGGGTTGCTTGGCTCCTAGTTGTTTAACTTCCGAATTTCCCAGTTGCCGAGTTGCTTGGTTTCTCAGCTGCCCAGCTGCTCGGATACTCAGTTGCACTGTTGCTCTGGTTGCCCAGTTGCCCAGTTGCCAAGTTGCGCATTTTCTCATTTTCGGTTGGCCTGTTGCGTCGTTGGGTGGCTTCCCAGTTGTGAAGTTGTCAAGTTGCTTAGTTCCTCACTTGTCGAATTGCTTGGTTGCCCTGTTGCTGATTTGCTCGGTTGCTTGGTTTCCAGTTGTTCAGTTTCCAAGTTGCCCAGTTGCTCGGCTGCTTAGTTGCGCCATTTCCCTTGTTGCCCAGTTGCTTAGCTGCCCAGATGCTGACTTGCCAAACTGCTCGGTTGCGCTGTTGCCCCGTTGCTTGATTTCACAGTTGCCCAGTTTCTCAGCTACTTAGTCGCCGAGTTGTTCCTTTGCCTAACTGCCTGTTTGTCATGTTGCGGATTTGCTCGGTTGCTTGTTTCCCAGTTGTTCAGTTTTCCAGCTTCCCAGTTGTCCAGTTGCTTGGTTTGCCAGTTGCCCAGTTGCTCGGTTGCTCAGTTGCGCCATTGCTATGGTTGCCCAGTTGCTCAGTTGCCCAGATGCTGACTTGCCAAACTGCTCGGTTGCGCTGTTGCTCCATTGCTTGATTTCCCAGTTGCGCGGTTTCCCAGTCTCTCAGTTGCCCAATTGTTCCTTTGCCCAACTGCCTGGTTGCCCTGTTGCTGATTTGCTCGGCTGCTTGGTTCCCAGTTGTTCAGTTTCCCAGCTTCCCAGTTGCCCAGCTGCTTGGTTTCCCAGTTGGCCAGTTGCTCGGTTGCTGAGTTGCACATTTGCTCTGGTTACCTAGTTGCTCAGCTGCCCAGTTGCCAACTTGCTCATTTCCCCATTGTCGGTTGGCCTGTTGCGCCGCTGGGTGGTTTCCCAGTTGCGAAGTTGTCAAGTTGCTCAGTTCCTCACTTGCCGAGTTGCTCGGTTGTTGCCCTGTTGCAGCGTTGCTTGGTTGCTCAGCTGTGGTGCTTCTCAGTTGCCAAATGTCTTGGTTTCTCAGTTGCCCAGTTTCTGGGTTGCCCTGTTGCTTGGTTGCCGAGCTGAGGGTTTCCCAGTTGCCACGTTGAGAAGTTGCTCAGTTGCCCAGTTGCTCACTTGCCCAATTTCTTGCCTGCCGTGTTGCTGATTTGCTCGGCTGCTTGGTTCAGCTGCACGGTTTCCCAGTCAGTTGTTCAGTTTCCCAGTTAACCAGTTGCTCAGTTGCCCAGTTGCTGACTTGCCCAATTGCTTGGTTGTACTGTTGCTCCGTTGCTTGATTTTGCAGCTGCACGGTTTCCCAGTTGCCCAGTTGCTCGGCTGCTCAGTTGCCCAGTTGCTCACTTGCCTAATTGCTTGGTTGCACTGTTGCTCCGTTGCTTGATTTGCAGCTGCACGGTTTCCCAGTTGCCCAGTTGCTCGGCTGCTCAGTTGCCCAGTTGCTCACTTGCCCTGTTGCTGATGTGCTCGGTTGTTTGGTTCCCACATACTCGGTTTCCCACTTGGCTAGTTGCTCGGTTCCCCAGTTGCGTTGTTGCTTTTGTTGCCTAGTTAATCAGTTGCCGAATTGCTCAGTTGTCCAGCTGCTCAGCTGCCAGCTGCATGGTTTCCTAGTTGCTTAGTTGCTCAGCTGCCATCTGCATGGTTTCCTAGTTGCTTAGTTACTCAGCTGCGAGCTGCATGGTTTCCTAGTTGCTTACTTGCTCAGCTGCCAGCTGCATGGTTTCCTAGTTGCTTACTTGCTCAGCTGCCAGCTGCATGGTTTCCTAGTTGCTTAGTTACTCAGCTGCCAGCTGCATGGTTTCCTAGTTGCTTACTTGCTCAGCTGCCAGCTGCATGGTTTCCTAGTTGCTTACTTGCTCAGCTGCCAGCTGCATGGTTTCCTAGTTGCTTAGTTGCTCAGCTGCCAGCTGCATGGTTTCCTAGTTACCAAGTTGCTTGGTTGCCCAGTTGCGCAGTTGCTCTGGTTCCCCAGCTGCCCAGTTGCTGAGCTGCCCATTTGCTCGGTTGCCCTGTTGCTCCGTTGCTTGGTTGCCCAGTTGCCCAGCTGCTCAGTTGCCCAGTTGCTCGGTTGCGCTGTTGCTCGGTGGTTTGGTTATCAAGCTGTCTAGTTACTCGGCTGCCCAGTTGCTAGCTTGCTTTATTTCCCAGTTTGTCAGTTGCTCAGTTGCCCAGTTGCTGGGTTGCCTATTTGCTCTGTTGCCCAGTTGTGTAGCTGCTCGGTTGCCCAGTTGCTTGGCTGCTCTGTTGGTTAGTTGCCGAGTTGCAGAGCTGCTCGGTTGCCCAGTTGCCGAGTTGCCGAGTTGCTCGGTTACCGAGCTGCCCAGTTGCTTAGTTGATGCTGCTTTGCACGCACGTCTGCACAAGTTTTTTATCTGATGTACACTCTTAATACAATGCGTTAATGTCATTGTAGCCCCTTAATAGAAATAAAAGAGCAAAACTACAGGGTTTTGCAAAATTTTACACGTTGTAAATTTGATGCATCCTCTTTATAGAACGCCTTAATGGCACTGTACCCCTCAATAGAAGTCAAAGAATTAATCAAGTCGGTATAGCTAAAGCTTTGACATGCTGTACTACTTCCATATACCATTTCTTAATGCTATCGTATCTTTCAATGAAATCTAAGGAAAGAACGAACAGGTGCTTCAATTTTTTATCTGTTGTCCCCCTTAATACCATTCCTTAATACCATTGAACCCCCTGAATACAAGTCAAGGGGTAACGCCCCCTTAATACAATTCCTAAATACCCCAGGTTCCCCTAATATAACGTCATGTTCCCGATTCCTTGATTCCCTAATTCCCCGTTCCTACTTTTACAAACTAAGGATCATTAAGGGTCGTTAACGTAAAATTGCTTGAAGGACATGGTCGAATGAATTGAAACGACGCAACAGTTGCAATTAAACAAAAATAAGTGCATTCACTGTATTATTCACTCTATTTGAAATCGAATTTCATTCCATAAATTTGATAAGACATATCATAAATTAATAAGACATATAAATTCGCACTGACCTTGACTTAGATGACAGATTACTCAAGTCAACTGATATGACGCAACAAAATCACGAAAACAAACAGTCAGTTGAGATGGCGCAACCAAACACGTAAACAAACATCGACAGAACCGAGAATGCTCTGAAATAAATTCTTAATTCTCTTCTTCCGTTCATTGTTTTGTTGCGATTGTAAAACGAAACAAATATAAAAGAACTGAACAAATAATAAACGCCTTCACCATTTTCCAACAGCACTCGAACTTTCTGGACATATATTCGTCGTTGCTTGTGAATGTACGGATGGATGTGCCACGAAACACGGGGATCATTCTAGACCCTTCCTAACCCCGTGATGCAGCAGCGAAATGGATTGAACCCCGTGACCGGACGTGTCCAAGGATTGGTTGCGCGAACGAGGTCGATTGTTCCCAGAGCGTGGCGAATTGCCAACGGGGAGCTCGCGGGGTTCGTTCCTGAAATGTTTTCGAAGGGCGGGGGAATGCTGCCTAAGTGTACAAAACGTACGCTCTTTTGTTTTCCTTTGTTTTTCCGCGCGACATTAGACCAATATCGTGAACAATAATCGGTATTTTCGAGGCTGCCCCAGCCGTGGAAGCAGCCTGCCCCAAACGAGGGAGCGATGGCTCACCTACACTTCGGCCGGCCAACGACCCAATGTAGCTAGCCAGGGAGGGGCCGGGGACCGGCCGCACCACGGGTCGAACTGTCAGCGGGAAAGCCGCCTGCCAGGACCACCGCCCCAGACGCAGATTAGTATATAAGATCTACACTCTTTTTTATAAGAAACCCATTTATAAGAAACTCAGTACTGAGATCAATATTGGTTAAGAAACTTTCAGTACTCGACCAAAAATGGTAAGAAACTCGCAGGTCTCAAGAATCTTTAGAATTAGAAATAAAGCATCGAAAAACAAACTTCTGTTGCACCATAAGTGTCTATTTTTACAGAAAAACAGCTGATGTAAACGTGAATTGTATTGCTTCTTCTATTTGTAGAATTTAAGTGTCAATTACCTGTTTTGGCACTTAAAAATTTTGATTCTAAGAAACTGCTAAGAAACTTTCAGTACCAAATTTGTCCCAAAACTAAGAAACTTTGAGTACTGACCAAAAATCTTAGTTTCTTATAAAAATTTTCACTGTAGAACGGAAATTCTCATGGTGCCATAGATGGATGGCTGACATAAAAAAAAGAGTTACTGTATCAAAGAGTCAGACAGGATGTATGCATTTCAAAACAAATACAGTTGCCTGACAATCACACTTATTGTACAGTGTAAAAAACGCAGAGAAATAAAAATGATCCTCGTCAAGCTTGAGCCTCAGATTATTCTTAATAATTCTTAAATTTCAGCAATTTTGAGCCTGAATATTCTTATAGACTGTATTCTTATAAAAAAAGTGTGTAACTAATTACTATACAACACTAACGGTACGAGGGGAGGGAAAGACAATGACTACCCCATGGCCAACAACTACATTACAAAAATTGAAATAACTAATTGATGATATATTAGATTATGTCCGACATCGGACGTCAGGTCAGAGTTAAGTGATTGAATTGATGGCGCGAGCGCAACTTGTCGCCGATGAAAGTAAAATGCCCAACATTATATGGAAGACAAGACATGAAGCTTATGATACAAAATTTAGATCTTTAAGTGCACATTAGTTTGTTTTCTTTATCATAAAAATTCAACATACAAAAACAAATCATAAATACATTTATTTACATATAATATCACACAATGCAACATCAATTTCCATGTAGCTTCTTATATTGTTGGCTTTAACGTTCTTGAGCCTCCATTACAACCAGTGTTTTGTCCGCCAGAAGACTTTCCATTTTGTGGCACTATCATTGTTATATCTCCTTTGTAAATGGGTAAAATCTGTGTTGTTTTTTCTAAGGTCAGAATTACTATATTTTTCATCCTTGAAAAATCAATCATATACGGGAAAATTTCTTTCAGAAACCATTACAATACCAATTTGAATGTTGAGAAGCATTCTACTAGATAACCATTCTCTTCCATGTCAATGGCAAAGATTAAATAGGCATTTTTACGTGAAAAAATTATAAGAGAAAATATGGTTCCCGGTAACAAAAAATCAAGTAGGAACAAAAAATGCAATAAGACATTATTTCTATGGCGAAAGTTGAATATGCCATAGTCTAAAGAATGCCTAGACAGATGATCTTTTAATGATTCAAACAATTGCTGTTTGAGTAAATATTTCCTCCGTTTTAAGACGGTAAATAGAACAACGAAGAGCACTTCCTCTCAAGTTCAGAATAAGTGGGGGAGGGGGTTGTATTTTTTGGAATTTTTTTTAGAAGCCCCCTGTTGCTTATGTTGTGCTATACCGGAAACCTACCTGATACCTCATACAGTACCTTATGCTGGAGACTCGCCCTTGTTTATAAAATTTGAAAAAGTATTGAGGTTTTGCAAAAGTGATCTGCATTTCGAAGAGAAACAAATGGCAAATGATAACAAAAATCATGGACAACAATAGATATTTAGAGCCTCTCAGTTTATTTTGACCCCAAGTTTATTTGGGCCTTGAGAGCAGGAAGTAGAAAATGAAGTAGCTTTCTTCCTGGTTTTCAAGAGCTTTAGAATTGGAGATGTGCTGCCGATGCCTTCTTTCATCTGCCATAACGATGAAATACAATGCGCTCTCATTCAACGGGAGACCTTCAACGTCATCAACAAAGAGAAGGTAACGTACGGAATGACATTCCTCCGAAAGGTTAGTTTCATCCATGTCACTATTTTCTATAATAGCCGGATCGGCGACCTCGGTGACACATGTTACCGATTTTTCTTGGATCGGGAGATATTTAGCGTCGGGAAAGTCAAACTCATTTTAACTCTCTGGATCGCTTTCACTCACAGTCGACGCAGTCGTAACGATCTCAAGCAGGTTTTCACATTAAAATCGGGAGACCTAGGCAGTCTGTTGCCAATCTTATCTTATGCGAACTAGGCTTAAATAGGGTTATGGAGGATATGAAGGGGTTCATGGCGGGAAATTGCATTGAAAGCCAAATCCATCTTTTTACTTGTGAACTGATCTGAAGGAGTTTATGCACCAAAAATCACTTCTCCCTACAATGAGAAAAATCAACTGCTTTACTTACCTGCTGAAGGACCAAGCTTTAAAACATCATCATCGTAGGCAAGAACTCTCATCTGTAATTCATCACGTAATGCCTCATGGCACATAAGTGTTGTTGGATCAATTATATCTTGCCAAATATCACTCTCAGATTTCGATGACAGGTCTCTTAAAAGAGATCAGTAGAGATCCTAGTGATTCTCAAAAAATCGTTCAAGTTATGAAAGAGTGCAAGAAGGTGTAGTGTTTAGTATTGATCAACATATTTACATTTATTATCATATTTAGTTCACTCTGCCAGCCATTTAAGGTAAAATCCTGCATATTACTTGCACAGGCATTCCCGCATTGCAACGCTGAAATGCTACCCACGTGGGTACTTTACGCACCATCATAGGTATTATACCTTATTTGTCGTAGGTAGCTAATAGCTCATCCCAGGTATTTCATTCTTATTTCTTTTTCTTATCATCTTGGCTAAGCAATGTATACCTTTTATGAACAAGACGTTGTGAAAAGACTACAGTATAGAAATTGCTTATTAAGTTTATCTCGCTGATACGCTGTGGCACATTAGCAAAGTCAGCGGTCTGAATATGATATTTCTAAAGTGTATATAGAACATTTCATTTGGCCGGGGCATAAGTAAAGTTGTCATTCTACGGTGGTTCTACACGTTATTCTGTAAGAACAACCATTATCAGGAACACAAGGCTGAAATTTGGATCTAAAATTCTGTCATCTCCAAAACTACTTGGGATGAATACAAGTCAAATTCACCAGCATAAAGTCCTTGCATGGAAATATATTTTAAACATGTTTTTGGGAAGAGAAGGGGCTGTTCAATTGGTGAAAAATCCTTTGAAATATAAGAAACAGGCAGGCTGAAATTGAAGCCAAGTTCTTATAAAGAAAGCGTGTACTACAACTGTTTATTATTTTATTTGGTGTTATTTATTGCCTTTACATCCAGTAATTATTTAGAATGGAACTAAGTTATTTTTCCTTGGTATCTTCCCTGGACGTAGTTTATACAAATTTGGAAAAAAATGGAAGGTTTACAAAGAGCAATTTGAGGCCACAGAGGATTGATCGTTTTCTGAACCCTGCTGCTTACATTCATCAACACAACTTTCAGCTAAGGGAGCAACCACTCCAAAACTATGAGCAACAAACCACCCTTGACCAAGCAAGCCAAGCATGTTTCTGCCATAAGACAAAATTCACAAGATCACCCAGAGTGTGCAGATAATTACAGCAAGGATTGATTTCGAATAACTGGCAGGGCTAGTTCCTTGTTTCATATAAGCGTTTTGGAATATGTCCATGTCAAAAGAAAAGGTCCGTTCTGTGTATAAAGAAAAGAGTTTGTTTTCTCACTTAATTTCCATTGGATATTTTGCTGTATCCCATGAGCTGATTAATATTCAAAACACAGTACCAATCTAGCTTCACTTTTCTCACATATTTTTCTTCTGGAAGTTCTAACAATAGAGTTTGTCAAACGTGAGGAGGTACAAGTTTGCAAGGCTACCAGCAAAGCTGTAGAAGTTATAAAGGCATTACCACAATCACTTTCATATGCCTGAGTATGGCCAGGTCGAAAAGTCAGACTTCTCAGACTTCGCAGACAGAATTGTCCTAGTTTTCATGTCCGAGTTTTTGTATTTGACTCTATGCTCAAAACGAAAAGTCGGACTTCTTGGACCAAATTGTCCAACTTTTTCTCTGTCCTGCTTTTCAAATTTCTCCTATTCTAAATTCGAAAAAGTCTGACATGTCGGACCTCTGTCTAGAAATCGTTTCCTCACAATAGTGTTACCCAAAAATAAGACTGCCAAAGGTATTTCTTGATCTAAAAAGGGACAAGATAAAATATCATCTTCCTGGGTAGCAAGATTAGAAGGTAACAAATTTGATTTGAAATATGGTCTGATTTTCGCTTGCTTTGAGATAGTTTAATACCTTAAGCACCCAAATCATTGTATACAACTAAAACTATTGAGAGGAAACAATTTTACCAAAGTTCGACAAGTCCGACTTTTCGAATTGAGAATAGGGGAAATTCAAAAAAAAAAGGAAGAGAAAAGTTCAAACAATCTGGTAATTTTGCAGAAGACATACCTTTTATATTTTGAGGAAACAAGAACTGTCTTGTCCTCTTTTGAAATGCCAAACCCAGTGCCTTCATCCCAAAGAAATGGATTGAAGACTCCTGAAAAAAATTCACAGTTTTATATGTTATTAAAAGTTAATTTAATCATGATATGAAATGTAGCATTCGTATTAGATATGAATCACTCACCACACCTAATTCCAAAGTGGTGCTGTGAGTTAGAGTTTATTGTTTATTGAGTTTATATTTGAAGAGAAATGTTGGTTGGAATAAAGTTGAGTTATTTGCATCTTATTTATCTTGGTTCTTGTGTACTTTTTTACAGTGGCAATTATTAATGAAAAGTTGTTTTTGTCTAATCACACAAACTTTAACACAGCCAATTCAATTTTTGCAATCAAGTCTTAGTTTGACACTTTTTAGGGTTAATCAAACCAGTTACAACACTGTTGGGCAAAGCAAGGACCATCTGTCCGGGCATTAAGTACCTTCAGCAGTGGTACCAAGAGGGGGGACACAGGAAAAAGGGTGAGGCATTAAAAAACATCTGCATTTCTCACACCACGACCCACACTGTGGCATCATGCCAAGCTGTAACTTGTGTCCAAAGCTTGGTGCTCAGATGTCACAAACAGGACAATCTGTGATCATCATTGACAAAGCATTCTCATATGCTGCTTGTTCTACAACAGATGATTCTCAATCCAATGTGATGTCACTTGTGACCAAGAAAACAAAGACCCTCATCTCAATATGACCCAGAAAGGATTGGTCATAGCAGCTGATGATGGTCTCATATGGATTTTCTATTGCCAGAGATGGCAAGAAACAAACGCAGATTAGGGCTGTAATTTTGCTCTCTAAATGAAATTTCAAATTTAGAGAGGTAAAAATTTGAAAGGCCCCCCTCCCTCTTAGTCAATGTTGTGGAATAGTAAAAGCTAGTGCACCTCAAACAAAACTTACTACTTTTTAGTGAAAACGACATTGATTAGGGGGGGAGGGGGTATGATCTTTGAATAATGTAAAGAAAATCCTCCATCGGTCTCCTAACTATTGTCCAGGATTGCAGATTTAGGCCCCTTGGCCTTTATTACTTTTAGGCCCAAGCATGCACGGCACGGGCATTTGAAACATGTGCTGCATGCTCACCTTCGAAACTGTCCTGATATTTCACCGTCCTTTGGCAACTTGTATTCACTGCTTTCAAGCAAGAACCCAAAGGAAGTCGTGCCGCCTCTCTCACGAGTGACATTCTTGCAATTAGACCAACGCGAAGTTATACTGTACTTTCTTCCTTCTTCCAATAACTAACAAGGCAAGCGAAAACATATCATAATGTCAACAAAACAGGCATTTCGCATAAATTAGCCTCCAGAATATTGCAAAACAAAGATGGGGTAAAACATGGATTGTGAAATGATGGAATGGAACGATAGAATGGAAAATTGAATGGAATGGAAGGATGGAATGGAATCATTGAATGGAATGGAAGGATGGAATGGAATGATGGACTGGAATGATTGAATGGAATGGAAGGATGGAATGCAATCATTGAATGGAATGGAAGGATGGAATGGAAGGATGGAATGGAATGATTGAATGGAATGGAAGGATGGAATGGAATGATTGAATGGAATGGAACGATAGAATGGAATGATTGAATGGAATGGAAGGATGGAATGGAATGATTGAATGGAATGGAGTGATTCAATGGAATGGAACGATAGAATGGAATGATTGAATGGAATGGAAGGATGGAATGGAATGATTGAATGGAATGGAAGGATGGAATGGAATGATTGAATGGAATGGAATGATGGAATGGAATGATGGAATTGACTAATGGAATGGAATGGACTAATGGATTGGAATATTTGACAGATTGAAAAACGTTTGTTTCTTGAAAATTATCTCAAGTCTGCTTATTCTTGGCTTGTTTGAATGATGGAATTGAATGGAATTGTACGTTGATTTGCCAGTATTTTGAAAGAATTTATCAAAAATCCACAATGGTTTGGCATTTTTGACTAAAATTAAAATAACGATAGCGAAAAGTAGCAAGACATTCTAAGTTATGTAATTTTTGGAAATTATATGCTGGAGAATGTACACCTCGGTTGCAAAATCTAAGCAACTGATAACAATAGATGGGATTCGAACCTAGACTGCACGATCAGAGAGCCAACGACGTTTCCACTGAGCCATTTATCTCAATGGAATCGCCAAGTTACCCTCCAAGTCATGCACCCCAAGTCTCTCCGTTTGACTTTTGTTTTTCGGCAATGTTGAGCCTTCTTCAGCAACATACATTTTTGTACATAATTTTCATGAATGGCGAACATATATATTGTGCAAGCGTATCAGATATTTAGGTACTGAAGAGGTTTTAACTTACATTTTGAGTGACATGATTGCTCAATCCCACGTCAATCAGCCACGCGCAAGCATAACATGGCGCCTTCGCAGCAGAATACTGAGAGAGACATACAAAATAGACAAATTATCGATCAAAAGTTCTTTTTCATTCAAATTCCACGTCTCCTGCAGCCCATGATCTCAGCAGTACATTAACTTATCAAGACCTTGCCCTTGCCGTTACGCTATCGTAGCCGCAGCCCGAACTCCGATCTCACCGAGTTTCTGATACCTCGAGCCAGCTGTAATAGGCGAGGACCCCATAGCACCTTCTAACGGTTAGTTTATCGGGGCCAATAATCTCACTGTTGACCCCCTCCCTGCAGGGAGATTAAATAACTGGTTAAGTGGTCCAATGTCCTCCATATCCGGTTTTTAACACTGTTTTGTTGATCCTTTCTGCGGATGTTGAAACACTTTTTTCAGAATCAAAGAAAATGTCTGATAATAGGCCCAATTTTTTTTTCAAAAACTGATCAAATTCTCCAAATTTATTCGGGTGAAGCGTTGCTAAAGATGACATGAGATGAGGAGCCTGGAGCATTACAGCGATAAAGTGGAGAAGCACAAGAAATAAGGAGACAATAGAAGATTTTGTTGTTTCAATAAGAAATCCCACAGATGTCTAAATATAATCGGTAAGGGCCTGTTTATATGGACAAAATCATCCCACCTTCCAGCCCGTCAGATGAGCAGTGAGACGAAATTTTCAAGAGTTTACATGTAGAATTCCATCCCACCTTCCAGCCACTTGTCTCATATTTCCGCTTTTGTTTAATTTTCTCAGACAATAGGATTATGTCTGGCGCTTGCGCATAATGAGCAATTTCATCCCACCGTCCAGCTTTCATCCCACCTTCCAGCGTTTATATGAGAAAATTTCATCCCACCCACTCAACGAGTGAGATCTCACCTGACCGGGATGAAACGTTCTCCATATAAACAGAAGATGAAAATCACAAAGGTTTGTATTGGAAGGTGAGATCTCACCTCTCAGCTACAGAGCTGGAAGGTGGGATGATTTTCCCCATATAAACAGGCCCTAAGAATGAGGCTGACAGAAGGGCTCTTTCAACAAGTCTAATGCTTCAATATGGTACTATGATATAGATTAAAAAATCACGAGTAATTGTTCCAGTCTTTAAATCGTAGTTAAACTTGGCAGTCCATTGCTAAATGCATGAAGGCTACCACCTTGACTAAGCCCATTTTGAATATGAGATATGTGCACTTGAACCTTGTCCATGAAAGTACTGAAACGGTGAAAAAGAACATTAGATATAACAAGCGAAAATAAATTGAGGAAAGTTAAAACTTAAAAATTTCTAAACTCTAGGAAAAAATAAGAAATGATTTAACATGTATATTAGAACGTACTGACTAGTGGGACATTTGCCCAAGTAGACCCTTTTCCTTGTCCACGACAGTAAGGAAAAATCAGCACTTCTGCCCTAGTGGCCTTGGTTAAAATAGGAATTTTTTCAATTTGGCTTGCGCAATTTTTTAGCAATTTTTTTCGATTAAAATGAGCAAGCGAAATGAAAATCATATCGAAAATCAGCCGTAAATTTCAGAAAAGAATAACAGGCAAAAACATGCAAATCCAAATGACTGTAACTTGTTGTACCACTCGATCAAATTTTTTCCCTAAATATGAAAGATTATGCAGATATTTCTGTATGGAGTAGATATGCAAATTCGAATTATAACTACCTTGCATTCCGAGGATCAAGACTGGCTTTGATTTTTTCTGTTGTTTGATTTATTGAAGCCAACTCGAATGACTGTAAGTTGTTGTCAGCAAAATACTAAAAGACAAATACACCTTTAAACGACATCAGCAAATGCGAATATTTTACGCCAGGCTAAGAAGCAGTTGTAAAAACCTTGTAAAAACTTGAAATTTTATGTTTCTGTTACATTTTATTCATAGACATAGTTGCCAAGCTTTAAATTTGGTCAAGAAAGAAGTCTCTAAAAACGATTTTTTCATAAGTGTTAGGTTATGGTTTCATAGCTACATTGTACTTAAAGATGCTGAATTTAGGCAAAAAATTAGAGCAATGACAGCACAATTAATTTGTATTTAGACACTTAATTTGATAATTTTGGTAACGCACCGAATCAGAGATTAGCTTCGCTCTATTAATTCTACGAAGAAGTTGAACCGAAGCAGAACATAAAGAAATTTCAAGTTTCCAAGAAATATGTTGCCTCTTTCAAGTACCTATTAAGTAATCAAAATTTTAATCCAACAGCTGACAAATCCCGACAAAAAATTAACCTCGCCTCCTTCACCGCCATTTTGGCACGAAAATAGGACTAGATGCAGCCCTGAATTATCATGTAACCTAAAGAAGCACCAAGAAACAACAACGAAAAACCGAATGAAATCCAAAAGAAAAAAGAAAATTTTGCCTGCTTCGCTAAGCAATAAAAGCGAATTGCTACGAAAGCAATTATGAAAGAACGGTGCAATGTCAAATCACATTGTTGCTTGGCTCCAAAAGAACCAACCTTTATTTGGACTAAAAAGAATTATCGGTCTGTCTATCTATCTGTACTACCCCCCCCCCCTATACTATTAATGTTGATTAACCAGACACAGTACATTGTTATTTCGCAAAGGTTTGTTAATGGTTCTACTAATGTTGATGCAGTACGGATATACAGATATTTAAGCCTACACTACGGATGCAAAAAACTACCTAAAACAAGACAAAAATAATCCGACCTTGCTGGGGTAGATAAATTGAAGACATTCAAGTAAGTCTGATTTATTTCTTTCCTTTAAAGATTTATTCTTAATTAGTTACATCATTAGATAAATAATAGTGCGTAGTTAATATCTAAAAGTACCACTCGGCAAATGTAGTGGGGAAGATTTTTGTGTTCCTGCTGTTTGAAAACGGGGAAAGGCGCACAGTTAAATTCAACATAACAGATTCTATCTACCTTTATCTGCAGTAGAAGTGACGTGAGGTCACTCACAAGGTCTTTCATGTGCTGACTTCGTACACTAAAAATAATATTGAATTGCTTACTAAGTAAGGAGACAATAAATACCTTCAATAACTTTGATATGAAAAGAGATATAAGGAAGTTAAATTCGAGGCCTGCTTAATATCCCTATCTGCATCGGGTTTCTTCGAGCATTAGCAAATCGTATCTCAGAATGTTTAACAATCAGAGGCATAGTTTGTTCGGGATATTAAATATAATGACGTCATCAGGATCTCATGAAAATACAATAATTATCTAGGCTTTATCCTTTATCGATGAAAAATGAGCAACAAAAATATTTGATAGCTACTTCCAAATACTAATGGATTTGATAAATTTTATCTTTAATACAATATTTGTGTCAAAATTTACAATATTTGACAAAAAATGGTTTCAAATGCCTGTACTGCACTTGGGTGCTATGGCAACACGAATCAGGAAATCAAGTAAACAAAAACAATATAATCATAGCATCCTCAGATACTTTTTAGGAAGATTCAAATTTCTCAGGTGCCTTTTTCGTCATTTTTTCAGTTTAAAACATTATTTGGTAGGGAGAAAGGGTTGAAGGTGAAGCGGTAGATCTTTTTCGACGCGACAGGATTGAAATTCTTTAAAACCAAAGAAATCGATTTGTTTATGTTTGAATCATGCAACGCATCCAAAACTTAATCTAGGTGGAAAGTTCCACTATCTTAGCACTTGTTTTATAAGCTTTAAGAGCGTAAACGTTTTCAATTTTACAATGGCTTTGACCGGGAAAACGTTTCACCCCACTTAGTCTAAGCCCTTTTAAATCGTAAATTTTGAAAGCTCATAAAAACAATAATACAAGTCATCAGATGGTGAACCTTTGCACCTAGACAAGTTTGGCTGCTGAATACGAATTTGGTATTGAAAACTTTAAATCTCAGAATTTTGAAATTAACACTTGAGGTTATTCATGGGCATGTATTGGTCATGTTCATACGATAACATTGATTTTGTAGCAGAAGGCAGCTGCAGTGTAGAAGCCACCTTGCAGCAGCTACCTGACTCAGAAGACTTTCAACAGTAAAAATCTAGAAACATTCTGGTATTTGCTCACTTTCGTTCACTTGTTTCAACAAGAAGTTTTGCTTCTCTGTCACTTTTCGCTTGCATTGTTGTTGCTTCATTGAAAGGTGAAACCCAACTACCAGGAGATAGCTGAAAAACAGAAACATCAGCTGAACAAGACTTTACATTACAACACTGAAACATTACAAAACTGAAAAATAATGCATGGTTTTTTTAAATACAGGACTGCATAAGGCGACAATAATGTACATTGAAAGACCTATTTCACTTGGGCGAAATGCTGTCTTTGCAAACAAAAACTGCAAGACGATAAAAAACTCTTCAACGCATGATTTTCAACACATTGGTTAGCCCTGTTTTTGCTCTCGCGCATAAAATTGTCATTCCTAATAATATAAAATTCCAAATCAAAACTATGAGTTTGGCTTTTTTCTTACTTGGCAATGATTTAATCTAATAGCTTTTTTGTCCAAAGTTGAAATCTTTGGCAAATACTGACGGTACGTCTATAGACTAGTCAAAAGAGAGAAAGAAAACAGAAAGAAAAATTTTAATGCAACAACACCTCATGGCAATACTGTTGTACCCCTTCAAGGCAGATGTTCAAGTCCTGAAATAAAAAAATTATTGAGTCAGTCATTCGTCAATAGTTGGAATCTAAGTAAAGGACAATAACATCGCTAAGATAATACGCAACAACCAGTTTTAAGTAATATAATCATAATTCGAAATCAACTACAGCAAACCCTACTGAATACTGGTCCCTTTGTCTGTTTAAAGGAATACATAAAATAGGGATCCCAGAGATTAGGTGATAGGATAAAGCAGCATGTCCCTACTAATATTCGTCTTTATAATTTTCGGCAAAGAGAGCAACCACCCCGTGGGTCTAAACAACAACCTTGTCTCAAACATGATTCGGCCATAGGACAACATCTACTCGATAACCCGATTTGTGCGGAAAATTACAGCGAGGATTTTTTCAGAATCATTGGCAAAGCAAGATCTTTGTTCAACTTAGGGGTTTTGGAATCTGTCTACATCAAAACCAAAAGGCCGGTTCTGTGTAGACAGAAAGAGTTCGTTTTCTCACTTATACTCTTCAAATAATTCTATTGGTCCTCCCGCTGTATCCGACCAGCTGATTGGTGTTTAAAACACAATGCCAATTCAGCTTTTCGTTCTTTCTGATTGGTGCATTTCGAGCCGCATCTGGTTATAAATTTCGCCTTAGTCTATTGTTTTGGTCTGTTTCTGATGTTCATACGCTGAGGAGTGTCAGACTTTTAAGTATGTCCAAAAATGATTCCGCTGTTCATCGCAATTTTGAAGCTTTGTACAATTGAAAGATTATTCAAAATAGGGATCGTGCAAACTCGTACCTCCTAAAATATTTTCGTTATACGATGTTTATCTTTGTTATTTACCTTGTTTATTCTTTCGAGCTCCAATACTATACTGGCATATCTTTTCTGAAATTCTCTTGTGAACACCTCACCATACGATTCCTACATAAAAAAATTAGGATTAACACATTTTGACATAATTCAAATCTAAACAAGAGCAAAGACAGGAACTTCCTAACAACGGATTAGAAGAAAGCTATACACAAGCATAAAAAAATTTACAAATCTCAAGAGTAATCTCAAGATACCTCTCAAGAGAACTCTCAAATCCTCTGGGAATATGAAATCTATTTACTGTGTTCTAAGGCCTAGTTTAGACAGCGCATTTATGGCGCCGCGAATTAAATTCAGCTTACATCACGAATAATGCTCTGTTAGAGCGCTTTAAACTACATGACACATTTAGACAGTGAATTTAATTCAGAGCGCATTAAATGAAAAGATATAATTCGCCTATAATTCGCTTGGAGCAGCGCATTATGAGCGCATCTAATAACTTAAGTCGCCTCAATAAAAATGGTTGGTTTATACAGCGCATTATCAGCGAATGAAATTGACACTTAAACAGATTTTTAGGCAATAATTTAATTCGCTGCCCATAATGCGCTGTCTAAACTAGGCCTAAGAAACATAAGAATCCAAAAGTTAATGAACAAAATTATTGCACCGCTTCATCAGGAAGCTGCTAACATATAAGACTAAGATTGCTATCTCTCTTAATAGACTAGATCTAATATTTTTATATTTGTACATTACCATTCGCTCTGCTGATGCATTCATCTCTTTCAGCCGTTTCACGCATTTTTTCTTCACAGCAAGAATTTTTGACAGTCTCGTCTGCAATTGATAAATTAAAAACAAATATGCCAATAAAAGCAGCACGTTGCAGAGGACACTATGCAGGCTTTGTTCAACAAACCGTGTTTGACTCAAAAATGGTTGAACAAATGAACTCCAGCAATCCTCTATTCCATGCCAAAAGGATCACCTATTCTAAAGACGTTTGCCAAAACAAGTGTCAAATACAAAGGAATGAAATCATTATCATTACAGCTTTGAATTTAAAATTTTTTAAAACTAGACATTTAAAATCAATTCTACAAGAACGTAAAATTTTGGATTTATACTCGTAATCATAAGCGAAAACTTAGTCAAGCAAGTCAGTCATGCAAAGAAGTTATTTAAACAACAAAGAATAATGCTGAATATTACGTTACGTACTGCAAGAACCAAGAACTTGACAGGGAAGCCACTATAAGTTCCACCTGCCATGGAAAATTTTTTACATTAATCAATCAGTAACAGAATCTCAACTTTGTAAGATAAAATAACTTTAGGAAATAAATATTAAGAACAGGTTACAAAACAAATTGGTTCAAATGGTTATCATACCACTTTCAACGTTCTTTAGAGCTTCCTCGAGTCGCAACCTAAAAAGCGAGGCAAAAGGCTTCTACTTAAAAAAAACGTCGAAAATTGACTATTCTGATCCTAAAGTAGCCACTAAGAAAGAAACAAAGGATAAAAAATATGGCAGTAAGATCTGGAGTCTTACCTAGCTGGTGAGGGATTGAATGACGTAGAAGGCCCTGCAAAAATCAAACAGGAATGTACTATTTACAGATGACCTGGATATTCTAGGGCTATTTCCAGGTCCCAAGCTAAAGATCAAGGTTCATGAAATGCAAGAAAGTCATTTTCGTCAAGTTTTATAAGGAAAAAATACCAAATATAGAAGCCCTTGCTCTATGCGATTCAAGAAATAAACTGAATGGTGGAATTTTCTGTTGTGAAGTGGGAATTCAAAAGCAGACAATTATCAATCCAGTGGCGTTAGCATCTCCTTGTCAATTGCAAAGACACAAATGCACGAAAACCCTTAAGATACAAACTCTTGTGTATAAAAAATCTGATAATTCATTCTTTTCTCAAATGAGGCTCCATGTAAATCTGACATCTACACTAAGTTCCAAATAATCAATTCCCCTTTTAACTGGACAACATGGTAACACGTATTATGAATTTCATTTATACATAGAAATAAGATCTTTTTTAAAAAGAACTGTCATACCTAAAGGTGACCTTACTGACCTTACCTTTAAACTTCTTCTCAACCTGTGCACTCTGCTTCTAAGATGCACATTCTTTGTGAAAGTAGTCGGAGTTTGACATGGTTGGTCCTTTTCTCAAAATCATTAGGGACAATGGATATTCAATCTTTTGGAGACGATGGATATTTAGGAAAGTGAGCTTAATTTGAAACGAAATTCTCCAGTAGGCAATGTGAAAATCTTAAACGTGTCAAATGTTTGCGGCTTGAAGCATTTGAATAAGGGGATAATAACTAAATTAAAACATGCTATACAATCTGAAAGATGTGAGAGAAGATACTAAAAGAAACAAAATCTTAACAATGCATGTTTTTCTGTGTGTCTATTGAGCAAGAAGAGCTTATTTAACTCTAACAAAACAGAGCTAGATGAAAGTTACCTGCAGATCTTGTTGTGGTTGAAATGCTGGTGAAATCCTAAAACGAGAAAAAAAATCATTACTACAAATGTGTAGATACTGATATAGAAATTCAAATTCGAAATTAAAAATTGAAATCATTGCGGTTTTTATGTAATTTTGGGAGCCATTTTAGGTAACATCCTGTAGCCATTACAAGCATTGGCATCCCTGCATTGCCATATTACATGCCTATACGTATTGCCTTATTTGTCTTAGGTAGTTTAGCCTTCGTTTAACCTAGGTATTCCATTGCTGATATAGCTAGCTTTTCTTATCAACTGAGCCTAGCAATTCATACCTTGTATGAAGAAAACATTCTAAATAGTCGGCTTAGATTAGCATTAGTAGCATTGGTAGAATTTAGTTGTTACTGAGAAATTCAGCAATTCAGAGATGAAGAATTGGTTAAGAATAAAGAAAGCAATTCAAAGTTATCATTCATATTGTACGGCATGTTAGTCAAAGCAAAGTATAGTATGATTCTGAAGTTAAAGTGAAGTTAAATTGGTGATTCGTTAAATCCACGTTTTGCCGAGAAGCCAATTTGAAAAGTGTGGTTATGGGCAAATGTGTCCGACTTTCGAAAGAATGCTAAGGAAAAAATAGTTGACTTAGAAGAATACAATCTTTGAGATGCACTTAACTAAAGCCCGGATTACACTAGCATCTTCAGGTAATTCGGCCTTAACAAAGGGGATAATTCTGGTGGAAAAGATGAATATGACCACTTACCGTGGGGGTGATATTGTTGTTACAGTTGGCCTTTGTCTGTCTTTGATAATAAGTGATGATAAAGGAATAGTCTCCTGATGTTCATTGCTCTAAAAAACAAAGCAATATATTACTCATGTTACAAACGAACTCTTTTTCGAATGGTCTTAATCACTCTATAGAATAAACATTAGCATCGTATCCTAGACTTATTACTTGAGCCCCAGTTATCGCTCATCAGACAGAGACTAATACTAAACCGAGGTCGCATCCTAGCATGTATTTCAATAGCGATAACTACGACTCAGGTAATCAGTCTAATCGTCAGCACAGAAAAAATCACGTTAGACTTTAAGAGTTCGACTCAATCACGTTTAAATGAATAGAATACGCTAATTTTCCTATTTCGGACTATGGATGTCCTTCATTTCATGAAAATGAACCAAATAGGTAAGGCCAGTACGATATTTCAGTGCATGTTTACTGGCTGGGACAGAGAACTCAGTAAAGCAATGTCGATAAGGATGTTTATTGCTTGTTTATAAATTTGAAATAATTTTTTCATTTAACAATACAACTTTTTTGATGAACGGCCACCACTAAAGAAACTTTTCGATACCACAGTCGTAGAAAGAAGCAAAATATTTAGTCTAGGTGAAATTTTTTACTATATTAGCCACAGGTGGCCCAATCTACTGTAGGTAGTATTGTTATTTGGTCCAATAAGAATTTCAAACGTAGTGAAAATTTTCATATTCTTATCCCCAAACAACAATTTACGATATTCGTATTATTTTGTTATTTTTCTGCGATGTTCGTTATAAAGAATATAAATAAAAGTCTTTTATTTATATTAAAGTCTTTTATTTATATTCTTTGTAACGAACATCGCAGAGTCAACAACAACAACATTGAACTGGACCAGGCGTAGAAAGACAATGGAAAACAAAATGCAAAAGTAATTACTGCTTGCTGAATGGTGTTTTAAGACAAAAGAACAACAAAGAAAGAAAAAACTTTGTATTCATGATGAAGTATAAACAGTAAACACAAAATGGTATGAATATCGTTGTTTGCTGATAAGAATATGAAATTTCCACTATACTTGAAACCCCTTTATGTACATAACACAACAGTAGATTGAGCCTTCTGTGTATTAGCGCTTGTATTATTGATATTATGAGCGTTCAAAGTTGAGGATTTTGTAAGTGCTCAAACGAGTCGGGTTGAGAGTTTCATCCCAAGTCACTTTTTACAGTCAAAGCACTTATAGTATCGGGAAATAAGCAACTTCACGATATCAATAATACAAGTGCTAGAACAGTAACACTTTGCACAAAGACTACGTTTGGGATGCTTTGTAGCATCGAAAACTCGATTTCTTGAAATTTCGGAAAAGAATCCACAATGGCGGGCGTTGGTCTACAAAGTGTATTTCAATCTCTCGTAAGGTTAACGATCTCATGCTGGTGCTCTTATGAATTTCTGTTAAAAATCCAATCATCCAATGCAAAAAGAAAATACTCACCGCAACTTCATAATCTGGAACAGAACAGGTTCCAAGACCTAGAAAAGAAAAGGGATAATTTTCGAATTAATACTTTCAGCTTCTAAGCATTAGACCTATCCTGCCATCATCTTGATTCAAGACATTAATACCGTATGTAAATCTATCAAAGGTATCTGCAAGTATAAAGGCGAAACCCCAAATAAATGTAAACAAAAAGGGCAATTTACGGCATAAATTTATAATACACCTTTTCAACTAAGAGCCTCGTTTGCAATATTTACGAAAATTTGTTTTGTACAAAAATTTGATCCCTGATTCAGATTGAGCACCTTCATGTTAGTGCTTGGGGAAATTTTTGGGCCTCTATACGTTGCGATGTTGATTATATAACGTAAGGATTATATAGCGTAAAAATATATAATATATAAAGGTAACGATACATTCTATTCCAGGGTCCCTAGTAAAATCAGAGTAGGAAAAAGAGGGGAAGGAAAGTTGCCATTGAAAGCAAGTAAAAGTTTGTTACACATAAGTAGCATCAGTTTTCCGTGATGCCTCAATGGGATTGTTATATCAAGGACAACATTTTAGTGTGAAAATTCTTTGGGCTTATTTGCTGAGATTCAGTACCGGCATTGGGGATAATTTAGGGTTGAGAAAATATCTTAATGTTAAATTCAAGACTCTAGAATGAAAACTCAGCAAAATGCCCGTCAGAAGCAGCTAATGGCTATAAGCATTTACATGTATAAGAGTTCTAAGATGATAAAAGCAAAAGAAGCACCGGGCTCACGTTGTACATGCCCTCGTGAAGGAATGTTTACTGGTCCACATCACTGGCATGAGCAAATGCCATACCCTATGCAGCTGCATTATTTGACTGCTTTCCAATTTACGGAAACAAAACCATTTTTCGTGCTTGGGCTGATAAAGCTCAAATGCCTTGTTTATAACTATCGTTATAAAAATTTGAAGGCAGACAGAGGTATCGAAAATTCTAGGAATTGACGTTACACTTTTTTTTTTAATAAGCAACTTGACTTTCGTCCAGCCCTCAAAGTTGCTTAAAATTTTAGACATTTCAGCCCTCAAAGTTGCTTAAACGTTGCTTAACATTTTTTGTACCTACAAACCACCCCTGACTTCGCGGGTCAAAATCGTCATCTGTTAGGCCTACAACATGACTTTTAGGAGACAGTAAGTGGAAAAACGTTAGCTAACGAACTTCAACATGCAAAACATGAGAACAAAGAACAATTTCCTCACACAAGAAAGAGAATAAGCTTGGTTGTTTGACTTCTTAGTTGCTTACAGTAATTCAATTGAGCCCTCAAGTTGCTTAATGTTAAGGTCAGTTCAGCCCTAGTTGCTAATTGAGCGGTTGCTTATTTAAAAAAAAAGTGTAGTCATGAAACCATCAAAATTAGATCCAATGGGAAACTATTACCTTCTCTATCGAATGTTATTCGATATGTATTATCCTGGATATCAACAGCATCAATTTGACCGGAGAATAGGCCATCTTGAGGTTCACGAAGACGAGCTGTAAAAATGAGTTAACCTTCTAATACCGATGACCATTTCATATTTGGCATTATAACGATGAACTAATGCATCCCAAAAGTTGGCTGAGTTGGTACAGTAAAATGATACATGAAAAAAAAACTAAGGAAATTTTGTCCCATCTCTCCCCGGTAGAGACGATTGGCGGAGCTCTCGTTAAAATAGCAAGGATCTTGTTTGGCATGAGCACACCAGAGTCCTGCGTGTTAAGGTTTCTCGTGCATTAGAGTTTTTAAAGTATGCTAAGAAACTACTACCCCAGGAAACTCTTAGCCATATCTACAGAGGTATCATTGAACCGCATTTCGGCTACTGTTGCTCTGTGTGGGAGAGCGGCGGGGAAGCCAGGCGACCTCAATTGCAAAAGTTACAAAATCGAGCTGCTAGAATAGTGACTAACAGTAGCTATGATGCACCTGCTGATGTCATCATTCAAAATCTAAAGTGGCCAACTATAGATGATATTATTAAACGAGAGACTGCGACCATGGTTTAGAAATCCTTGAATGGTCTTGCACCTTCTTATCTCTCTAACACTTCTTTAAAGAACTCTTCAAGGGACACAGTTAAATTGAGAAGCTCGGAGACTTGATTTACATGTCCCTCTTTTTAAGACGGCTGATGGGCAGAAATCATTTTCATACCGAGGTGCACATCTTTGGAACAGGCTAAAACCAGAGGTTAAGCAAGCACCCTCTTTATATTCTTTCAAACACCGACTTTCATTTTAATTAAAATTTATTGTGCATTTTTATTTACAATTAAGTTGTTTATTTATATTATAATTATAGACTATATAATTATTTATATTATAAAGCTTATATTTATATTATAAACTTAAGTAGTTACTTTAAATTGTATATTTTTTCCACGGCCCCCTGAAAAGCAGCCTTGGCTGATGGGGTTACCGTGTTTAAAGAATATAAAATGAATGAAAAATGAAGGATTCGATGGCGAGGCTCCCTTCCTTAAGTCAGGTTCGACTGAAAATGTTCTGTGTTGTGAAATGACTAAAATTTCTAACATTTCTCTAAAACCTTCTGAGTTACGAGTTTATGCAAGTTGTTTGGAACAAACATCCGTGAATTTTAGTCATGCTCGGTGTTTGGAACATTCTGAGTGGAAAATATTCTAAAATTAGGTGCTGGGTGGGGAGAACGATTGGAGAACAGAGCTTACAAACAAGACATATCAAATGCTTTTGGCGAAAGACTGAAGAACAAGCAAATCAGATTTCATAAGAAAACAATGTGTATTTGAAAAGCAAATTTACCAGTGACTTTTGTCCCAATAACAAGAGGCAATGTTATTTCATCAGGTAGGTCCTTGAAACTTTTGAAGTCTGGAAGGTCTAAACTCTACACAGAAATGAACATAAGTAAGTAACAGTTAACAAAACAATCAAGTGTAGAACTCGTTAAATGACATTTAAAATACTTTCTTGAAAAAAGATAATTATTCACCTTTCTGTGAAGAAGATATCTGATCTTTTTTCTTTTGGTTGCAAGAGCTTGGCGTTCTTCTTCAAAAAAAGCTGGGGAACATCTGTAAAAGTAACATCCATATAAATGATGATAACCATCTGGGATGGCGATTATAATGCACTTTTTGCCTCATTTAAAAAAAATTAGTTTTGCAATGTTGGGAAAATCTGTTAAGATATTTCCTTTGCGTGCTCGACAAGAGTTGCATCACTGATGAAATAAAACGAGCCATGATATGGTTCAAAAGAATGGGGCCAGGATCAATCATTTGGATACTCTTGCTAAAGAATTCAAAAGTCACTGTAAACGTAAATAAAATGCTGATAAATAAGTAGAGCTCTTCGAAGAACCATCTTTGAGTATGGTATGGCACGAAAGAAAATCTCAAAACCTTGAAGAGAATGCATGTATGATAGTATATACACGTGTCTACGTATTCTATGCAATTCTGTACATTTTCTATAAGACCAGCTCAGAAGTCCCTCTTTAAAAAAAAGTGCGAGAATTTTATTAGAGGTATATCATGGTGGGTAGAACCTGAAAGCATCGGAAACATTCATTACTTATAAGCGTAGATGGCATTTGGAGATGCCAATCAAGATCGAAAACCACTCACCGTCTTGGCTTTCCCATCATTCTCCTTATCATTGACCACTGAAGCCTAGTAAGTTTTCTGGCCTGCAAATAATGAAACAATGCTATAATCTGCGAATGAAAAAAATAATGATCATGGCAGCTTGATGTTAAAACAACCTAATTTTTCAATGTAAAAGCATTATAAACCTTTAAATAAATCAACTCCATGCAAAGAAAACCCCAAAAAATACATTTTTACAGATTTATAACAAGATGGAATATTAACTGTAATA
The DNA here is from genome assembly GCA_014526335.1 of Chrysaora quinquecirrha. Lineage (NCBI taxonomy): Eukaryota > Metazoa > Cnidaria > Scyphozoa > Semaeostomeae > Pelagiidae > Chrysaora > Chrysaora quinquecirrha. Next base: position 112,070 of record JACTAT010000147.1, read on the forward strand.
TATCTGCCGCCAATGAGACCAAATAATGTTCTCAAATGTTTGGTTGGAAATACGGCAAGAATAATATACCATAGCCTGTAAGCAGCATTCTTATATCTTAAAGAATGTGTTCTGATCAGCATGGAAAATATGTTTGCTGAAAGAAAAGGGTTGCTAGAAGCTTGCTTAATGACTACAAAATGTGTGGATCGTTGTGAAAAGAACCTTTGCACATATTACATAACACAGGATTAAGTAACAGTTAACAGTGACAGTTAGAAAGATTAATTTAAATTGAACATGTGCAACACTACACTGAAAAAAATCACTACATTTCAGTGTGTTGGTTTCTAAAATTTTTGAGTAACAAATGGTCATGTGTGATACACAGAATTTAACACACCAATAAGAAGGAGATTCGAATCTGGTCAAGAGAGAAAATTTTGAGTTTGTGGATGTTGAACCTTATCTTATATTATTGAATTGGTTGCTTAACAATAGCTGGATTGTATTGATTGCGATTAAAACTTGCCACAATGAAGTTACCTTGGAACAAGGTGGATTGGGACAATACTATACTTTATGTCTGTTTTTAGTATGTTTCACTATATGTTCTGACACGTTTAATCATCAGACCTATCTTATATTTAGTGCTCCCCAGAAAATAACATCTCTGGGCGAAATTTTTGTTTAAAGTATAACTCTGTTCATGTTTCTATTATGATGTGAAATAGTTTTTTGCAGTAAAAATTTCATAATTGTGAATACAGTACATCCTCGATTATCCGAACAGGCTGAACTCAATTTTGCGGAGGGTCGTTCGGATAGGCCAAAAATTCGGATAACCGAGGACGAAAAATTCACTTGCTAACCTTCCTTTCAAGTTCATTGATACTGCCCATACGTACTTAATAATTGCTCAAATGGATTGCAGACGACATTGGTAGAAATTTTTGGATGCGAATCAACTATATTAGATACAACCAAAAAATGTTTTTTGTTTCTGATAAAGTTAAAGGTAAAAACGAAAGATAAACCCATTTAATACAGCGACTGGTTAAAATAATACAGTAATTATACTGGACAAAGATTTGAAGCATTGAGGCTTGCATTTGGTCAATCTAAAGAAGAGTTAAGAAGCTTTTGCGATTCGGAAAATTTAGGTTCGAATAATCGAGGTTCGGATAATCGAGGATGTACTGTAATAGTGGAAACATTTCGGGTGTACCGAAAAGCTGTGTTTCGGTTGTTAATTAAAATTCTGAAGATAAGAAAAGGGCGAAATTAATTTGTACCCTTCCCTAACACATCAATTCAACAATGAGTCAAAGAAAAATAAAAAAAATTCAAAGTTTCTTTTTAATTGGGCATTTGCGAGAAATTGTAGAAGAAAAACGACAACTTTTATTCTTGAACAAGACGTGTTTCGGATTCTCTTAAAAAGATTTCATATTTACCTTTAACTGTGGAAAGTGTTCTCGTAGACAAATACTGAAATCGTTTTCTCCAAGAAATAACGTTCTGAAAACATATATTTGGGAAAAACAGTTTCGAGCGATTCAAAAACTTTATACACACACACACCAACATGACAAAGACAGAAAACTGAATAGATAAGAGCTAAGGAACATAACAAAGTTGTAGTATTCTGGTGCAAAAGAGCAAAATTTACAAAGAAAATAGCTGGCATTCTCAGTTTGTTGAGATAGGGAAAATGTCTTACCTGTCGATGTCTGAATAAAACCATTCAAAGCAAACCCATTTTCTCGCTTTGGATTGTTTTAGCAAGTTATTTAGACTGATTCTCAAAGTCTGTATTAATAAAATAAAAATCTTTAAGGATACATGATTTACTCAAGTAGCAAATAGCAACAAGAAGCTGAATCCTGCGGTACCATCATTTGACAATTCACATTCACTTTTTTATGTTAAAAAAAGTTTCCGTTGTTCAAAGCTACTAGCAAGATTCATTAACTGCGCATAACAACTCATAAAATTCTTTCGATCACTTTGATATAGGCCTAACTATTTTGTCTGCTTCATAAACTCACAGTACAAAATTCATTTTTTGCATTTCCAATTGTAAGGCATGATGGCTCCTCGATATTAAGTACTGATTTACAGGAGTCTATGCAAAAAGTAACATTTAAAACACTAAGATATATATAATTAAAAACTTTCATTTTACAATATCGTTTTTTATTCACCCAAAAAATAACTATAAACTTGCCTTCATTGAGTTTCCTTTTTCAGAGAACAGGTAAGATGACATCTGAAAGAAAATTATGCTTCAAATTTCATCTAAAAGTAGAATATTTCTTGGAAAGGTATATGGGGCAAGGTTGTGAATCTGCTTGTATGGATATCAGCTTCAAATTCCATATATGTTAAAAGAGGGATGACATTGCTATGGGAAGTTCTTTGGGACCAGCGCTGGCCAACAGCATTGTTGTTAGCTATGATGGCAAGCTTTCATACATCAAAATCTCTGCCCAATTTTAAGTAAACGCTTTGTATCCACACTTCACATAGACTCTGATATTAAATTGAGATCAACTAGATTCATATTAATCAAAAATGGCTTTCAAGGATGACATTGGCTACTTCCTCTTGCTAACATAAGGTTGAAACTTTTCCAACAAATGCATTGGCTTAATGTTTCGCTGCTGCTACTCCTAAGTTAGCTTTGGTTTCTAGCCAACTCACCCCACTACCAACTCACCCAAATTCCAACTTGCCCCACTTTTTGGTCAACTCATCCCACTTTTAAAGTCAACTTGTGCCCCAACTTCAAAGTCAATACACCCCATCTCAAAAGTCAAATTGCTTCAACTGAACTATAAATTTTCAAAGTTAAGGGCTTTGCCCGTTTGAATAAATGGCATTCAAAATAATTTGAATTTAACTTTCAAGATGTCAGCATGAATTCTGCAGTAAGTTGCAACATTTTCAAAATGCGAGGGCAATTCACTCCTTGAAAGTCTCGTACACCTTTGCTGGAAGTCCTATTGCTTTCTTGGAAGTCCCTTGAAAGTCCTTTTGTTTTAATGGAAGTCTCGTACGCCTTTTTGCAAAGTGAAATGCCCCTTGCCAAAATGCATACTATTTCTTAGCTACCTTTATTTGACTGCCCAGCTAGGCCATTGAAAAATAAAAGCAAATTTTTGTCATCAACTCAATCTCTTCTATGCAAATAACTCTTGGAGTTCAAAATTTGGCAATTTATACAAGAATCACTCTGTCACTTTTTCATACAATAGACCAAAAATTCTAATTCATCCTGATACTGATGGATGAAGGAATCTCTGATAAGGAATTTTAAGGCAATTTTATCAGTCCCGTGCCAATTTTTCATTTGTACTTGATTGAAAGAATATCATTTTGTTCAGAGTAAACCAAGTCTAATAATGACCAATCAAAGAATACAATTAAATTGCAGAAAAAACTTTACCTCTGTTGACTGACCCTTTCTTGGTGTTTTCTTCCCAGATTCTAAAGAAAAAAATTATCCCTCAAACATAATAATTTTTGTTGTGAATTCTGCTTTGAGAACAAAAATTTATCAGATTTTTACCTCTCAGACTGATGAGTGCTTCAGCAGGATTATTTGCTAAAACAAAAGATTGATAGAAATTACTAATGGATGACCAGATGATACTGTTCTGAATCCAAACAAACCCATTACTTTTTGACTATTAACTCATCTTGTTCTAAAACGCAAGAAACGCTTTCAAGATGTTTCACCCCAACCTGATTCTTGAGTGCCAGATGACAGATAAAGATAGAGAGTGACTCCAAGCAAGCAAGGCGGACAGGCCTAATAATATAATAGTGTTGAAAAGTAGGCCTAAAGCCAATATAAATGCCCTATCTTATCTATAAAAGTATTTTATGAGTCATACCATCAAAATCTCGATCAAAATCATCCATCGTTGCTTCCCTTTTTATTGCTAAAGAGATCGAAAAAATTTACACCACATTAATTGCTGGGATTAATCGTCCTTCAATTTCTTCTTGTGCTTTATCTTGTGGACGTTGTGGTTGTGTTGTGTTCTCTTTCTTTCAAAGCAACCCGCCTCAAGCTCCTTCGCTTTTACGCTCCACCGCACCATTATCACGCTGGGTGATATGTGTGCAGTACAGTGGATGGTGTGCAGTACTGTGGAGAATATTCAGTACAGTGGAGGGTTGTCATCAGTACAGTAGAGGCATATCATCTGTACGGTGGAGGGCTTTCAGCACTGACTGTACTGTACTGAAGATTCCCTCCGCAGTACTGAATATACTCCACTGTACTGATGATCCCTCCACTGTACTGAATATCCTCCACTGTACTGATGATATCCCTTCACTGTACTGATGACATATATCCCTCCACTGTACTAAATATCCCCCACTGTACTGATGATATTCCTTCATTGTACTGATGATATCCCTCCACTGTGCTGAATATCCTCCACCGTACTGATGAGATCCCTCCACTGTACTGATGACATCCCTCCACAGTACTGAATATCCTCCACTGTACTGCACACCCTTCACTGTACTGCAGATAAATTACCCGGGTTGGTTTATATGAGTGTGTTGACATTCCCATATCAAGGTGACTTACTCTGGGTAAGTGCGAGATACATTTTGAGTGTCAAAAAACGTTTTGGGCTGCGCTAGTGTTGAAAAAGATAAATTTTCGGGAAACATTCCGAGAAAATCAAAAGATAAGATGTCAGCTGAAGCACTTGACAGACAAATACGTGATGTGAAACACCCTGAAAATTTGGTATTCTCTGGACTTTTCCAAGGAAAGCTAGAATTTTTGGGCAATGTATGAATAAGTAAATTTGCCTTATAAAAACCACTTTGCTTTAGACAAAAGAGTCTCCTTGCCTTTCTCTATTTCGCCAAAGGCAAAGTTTCTTTACTTCAAAAATCAATGCAATTGCGATGTTCATCTATGAATCAAGTAGCACAAGAAGCTTTCTAGATGATTAATTGACGTGATGTTGTCTGGATTGACTGTAGAATTTTGCGAAGATATCGTTAAATGAGAAAAAGAACGAATTACGAAAATCAATCCTCCTCTAGAGTCTCTCACATCATCTCGTCCTCTTCTCCGATGGCTGTGAGTTAAAGCTTAGGGGCCCTTCGAGTTGCTCTCGATCTCAGACAAAACTGTTGAGGCTGTATGACTTGTGAGGCCCCATCGATGAAACATCCGCCCCCCCCTATTAAAATATTGTTTTATGAAATCCGGTTTTCCAAAATTGTTTTCCAGTTTCTTCCCATCAATATTCAAACAAAATTGAGTAGAGGCACGGGGGTTTGGCTTGTTTTTGGAGTTTCATATGAACAATCACTCTTTTTTGCTTCTCAATGTTTGATTTTCGTTACTGAGTCTCAGCAAGATTTGTCCAAGCTTGTAGCCCCGATCTACATCAGTAACGCTACTGGACTCAACAATCATAAATTAGATCCTATTCCAGATGTGAATTGCGTTTCTGATGCAGTATTTTTGCTATCATGGATGAAAATCCTCGAGGAAAAGCCAAACGCTGATGAGCAGCAACAAAACAAATGGAAACTATACCAAATCAAAATAGAACTTCATTATAACAATTAAATGTATGATTTTATTTCTATGATGAAGGAAACTAAAATGATACTAGTGTATCTTAAACATACACGCAGTTTTTTTTATAAGCAACTTCGCTCGGGTCTAGTTCAAAAAGTTTCTTATTTTTGGACCTCTTATGGCCATCTTTTAGTAGCAAAAGTTGCTTATTAGTTGCTTAATTTTAGGTGTATATTTTGCCATATAGAGGCTAGAAAACAGCAAAATTTGGAGTTATCCTATAGCTTTTTATGCAACATAACGCTAGAGCACCCAGTATACAACAAAGTAATACTATAACTAACATCAGTCAAGAAGTACCATGTTATTGTTGCCATATATAGACCGTATTGAAAGTTAAATGTTGCTTAGGTTTCTTTCCTGTGAAACTATAGGTTGCTTAAAGTTTAAGGCCTTCTACATCTTGGTTGCTTATAAAAAAACTGCGTGTATTCACCATCTGCTAGCTATATATTTACAGGACTTTGTTTAGTATTGTACGAAATGTTCACTTCTTTGAAAGATCAAAATGTATTTTTCAACATTTATTGCTGTTTGTAATATAAATAAATGTCACCAATAATTAACGATGCAAAGAGATTCTGCGAAGCACTGTTTCACGTCGTATTTCTTATTTCGATTTCACGGAGAAATCACGTCTCACTTGGTCTAACTGGTGATTTAGCTAAGTTTTAGCTTCAGTAAATATTTTTCTCTTGGCATTTAAGATTGAACTGTATTACGTATTTACGCATCTGGTTTATGAAGTTTAAGAATCAGTTTATATAGGTACTACTTGTCTTTTACATCTACAGCGGAGCCAACATCTGCGTAGGGATTCAGAACCCTTTGTGGTGGAGCTTGATTATTTTTCGAAGAAGGCTGAATTTGGCCTGATGAAAAACCTGTTGCTGCATTTCCACTCATTTCACCTGGAGAAACTGAAAAACGCTTTGTTTTCACGTTGATATATTCTTTTTTCTTTGAATGGTGCCTTTTTGATGCTGATCCAATATCTTCATAAGGGTCTTTGAGTTTCAAACTTGTGCTCGGAGGAGCATGTGAGACTTGAGGTTCTGTCGGTAGACCAAGGGAAGCTTGAGGCTGCGTGGCTGGTAACGATGCCAGTTTTGCTTTCAGTAAATCCAAGTTGGCTTGTATCGTCGATATGTCAGTTTTGACATCAGGAGAGCTAGCCTCGGTTTCATTTGTGCTTGATGCGAGATTGTTACCCGCTGTATTGGAATCCAAAGTTTTCTTCTCTGGAAAATCTATGCCAACACCCATCTCTGAGTAAGGGTCCTTACCTGAATCTGCTCCACGCGCAACAACTGACCCGTTGCCGTGCTGAATCAAATACGACCTTGTAGAAACTTGGCTCTGCCCATTTGGTTTCTTGACAGCAACACCAATTTCAGCGTATGGGTCCCTCATCCGGTCCCTAGCTTGTGTACGCTTTTCGGAATCAGTAATGGGTGTACCTAGATCTCCATATGGGTCTTTGCTGCTTTTTTGACTTGCTTTTTTACTTTTGTCTTTGTTGTCAGCGAATCCAGCAGGCTTAGGGGAATCTGCTGTAACGACGGCATTTTCTTCAACACGTGGAGTTGGATTTCTGAGTGGTAGTTTTGCCAAGGTTGTCTTCTTGGCTGTTCGAAATGTTCCCTGGTCTGTATCAACGACTGGAATTCCCATCTGAGTATAAGGATCAACACTGCTACTCTGCTGTCCTTTGCTTCGAGACTCTGTTTTTGAAGCCTTTTCTGCAACACCTGAATTGGCATTATTTGGTGCTGATGCGTCATCTTGTTTTTTCTCAGTTTGTTGATCTGATGGTCCACTGGCGTTTGAGTTTGCCTTCTCTGTTGTTTCGTCTTTATCTTTGAGGCTGAATTCATTTTCGGAATTGTTGGTTTGGCTATTACTAGAATCACTGCGTGCAGCTGCATCGTTAATTTTCGATGCTGATTCTTGACTTTCTTTGTTGTTTGGCAATGCTGGACTATGCAATGCATCATCTGTGGTACCTGAAAGCGATACAATGATATGTTCAGCATTAAAACAGTACTCTTAATATATAAACATATGTTATGTAATATATGTAATGCTATGTTAACAATTATGTCGTTTAGGCTCATTTTTATTATTATAGCATAGCATGGGCAATCTGTTAATTGCTAATGTGTCATCCAATTTTCCATCCTTCAAACATAAAATCGTGAAAATGGAGACCGTCCCTTTACTAAAATCGTAAAAATCTACACCGTTTCTTATATTAAAACATCAAAATCGTGAAAACTGATACCGTCCTTATACCAAAATCGCGAAAATCGATACCGTTGCGAGCGGCACGTCCCCAGTACCCAAATTATACATAGTGCACCCCCCGGAATAAAAGGATGAGCTTAATACTAGCAGAAAAGTAGCTAAGGAAATAATGATTAGAAAAATTTTCCTCTCTTAAAAAGTTTCTAACCCAATGATAAAAGAACATCACCTTACCTATTTCAGTGTAGGGATCTTTATGAATTTGGTTGCTGTTCAGGCTAGAAGTCACTTTACTCGCTGCAGACTCTTTTGCAATATTAGTATTGGTGTCTTTCTTGCTTGTTGCAAGTTCAGGAATAACAGCAGGATAGTTGATACCTGGCATCATCTCTTTGATGACAGCATATGGACGTTTACCTCTATGTCGACGTTTCCCTTGGATGACTTCTTTCAATGTTCCTCTACTTTCGTTACGGGATTTCCTATGGTTCCTACCCATATGATGAGACTTCTTTTTTAGTGATCGGTGGAAAGAACTTTTTCTTCTTAGATTTCTCTTCTTCCCCTTCCTAGATTGCCTTGACTTCTTCGTTATTCTTGACCGCAGTTCGGCGTGGGGTACTTGCATTCGTTTTCTTATATCTGCATAGGCATCCCTAACTGTGTTTGTAGAATGATCCGCTTCCTGATAAATTGATTGTGGTACAGAAACAGAAACTCCAGGACTAGTCCGTGCAACTATTTCAGGTGTCGTATCGTCATCTGATGCAGGCCTTAGGTCAATCTGAATTGGCCGTCGAAGCTTTGCTAATGGACCTTTAGGATTCAGTGTTATTCGGACTGGAACTTTTGGTAATTTTCCAGCTAGCTGAACCACAGCTTCGGGATTTTCAACTCCTGATGCATCAGTGAGAGCTTTAAATAAAGACTGTCGTGTAACTGCGTTCTCTTGAGTATCCTCGTCGTCTGATGCTTGCTCAGTGTTGAATCTTTTCGTACCTCTATGTCCTTCTAACACTGGAGTCTTTTCTTCATTGCTAAACTTTTGATACGGCTTCATTGCAATCTCGTCTAAACTGCCAAAGTACTCATGCGCATTCTTTATCAGTTGTTTTTGTTGTCGACATTCATCATCAACACAGTCATCATAACCATCGTCGTCGTACGCTGAGTTTTCATTGATGCTGAACAAAGATTTCTTTGCTTGCTTTGATGTTACATCTGCCAAATCATGGCCTAAGTCACCTGATCTTTTCTCCAATGGCTCAGAATCCTGGTTGTTTTCATCACTGTTGTCGTAATCATTAATTTTTTCAAGATATTGTTCCATTCTTGGCAAATATCTGCTATAAGGGACAAGACTTCTTGATATTCCTGGATAATGTCTCTCTAACTGTACAGACTGTTTCTTTAAATTCATGATTTTTCCTCGTAATGTCGTCATCGACTCGGATTTGCTATTACTCCTTCCTAATCCTAATTCACTCATCAAATCTTTAATTGCCATTTTATAAAGAGATACCATCATGTCCTTGTCAAATAGAGACATCAACTGCTTTTTAATCTGATCTTCAGAATTTACTTTTCGGAATCTTCGGTTAAAGCTTTTTCAAATACCTTTGCATCAGAAAATCCTTGAGTGAAACTTTTTGGCTCAGTCTGTACCACAGTTGCCTGGGTTTTTTTATCTCCTGAGTCAGAAGATACAGACAAATTCTTCAAAGTTGGTAAATTTCTGCTTGACATTGAGCTTAGAGCGTCGGGTAACTTTAATTCAAATTCAGTACTGCCGAAATTAGCGACAGCAGGCTCATCAAATTTTTCTTCGTTTGGTACGGTGCTTACAGACATTTTCGACTTGCCATCTTCATCGGAAGAATTCTTCTTATTATCATCAGAGTTTTGTTGTTCTTCTTTTTTCTTCTTTTCTCGCTCTTCTTTTTCTCTTTCTTCCTTTTCCTTCTTTTCTTTTTCTTCCTTTTCTTTTTCTTCCTTTTCTTTTTCTTCCTTTTCCTTTTCTTCCTTTTCTTTCTCTTCTTTTTCCTTTTGCTCTTTCTCTTTCTGCTCCTTGTCTTTCTGTTCTTTCTCTTTCTGTTCTTTCTCTTTTGATGCCTTGTCCTTGTCCTCTTTGCTGCTATCATCTTTATCATCCTTTGAAATGGATACAGTTAATGGCTCCTTTGATTCAAATGCGTTACTTCCCTCTTCACTTGGTTTCAAAGCATTCATTGCTATAGGATCTGGGTCTTTCTTTTTCTCGTCGACAACAAATTCATCCTTTGATTTACCAGGTTTGTCTGATTTCTTATCTGAGCATTTCAAAAATGCATGCTGTCCCTTTGGCAGGCTAACCGTCACTCCTCTTTTATACGCTTCTTCTGGGACCAGTAGTCTTGGAATGTTCACTTTTCGCTCAATAATGCCAACTTCCCCGTTCACATAGTCTCTTTTAGTGCCCGAAATCGATTTGTTCCCTGGTGTTCTTAATACAGAGAACTTAAAGCTTCCATCAGGGTAAGCAAGCACGGTTCTTGCTGCTGCTTTCATGACAGTAACAGGGCCTATAGCATCGACGGTTTTTTCTTTATTTGCATTGAATTTCATTTTGATTGCCAATTGGCCTTTTAGCTTTATAGCCACTGGTATGGTGACAGTGCATGGTGGAGGTGGCGGTGGTGGTGGTGGTGGAGGTGGAGGAGGCTGTACAATTGGAACAGGAATATAAACAGGCTCCGGTGGGGGTGGAGGGTGCTCGTGAATAATATGTACTGGTTCTGGGTGATGATGATGATGATGGTATTCAACCGGCTCTTCGTGGTGCTCTTCATGGTGAAAGGGTTCAGGATGGAAATCATGTATGGGCACTGGATGAAAATCGGGATGAGGATGAATTTCTTCTTGATGATGAGACTCAGGTGGATTATGCGGCACGTGAATGGCGTCGAATGGATTATCGATACCAACGTGATATTGATGGTTGTTTACTATATTTTCCATTTGTGCTATAAATGGTTCACTGCTATCACCTCCATTCATTCCTGGCATTGTATCAATCTGTCCTCCTATGCCTAAACCGGGAATCTCAACAGTGTCTCGACTTTTACTTGAAACATCTTTCTGCGTAGATACTTCTGTCTTTAATTTCGCTTTTCCAATGTTACCTAAGTGAAAAAGACAAAAACAATAAACAAACATTAAAAGTCAAACAGACAAGGCCTCGAAATAATACGGAAAAATCTGCTTAAACCCCGACATTCCATTACAAGAAAAACTCTTCTTATCTTGTAAAATGGAGTTTCTAAAAATAGAGCCTAAAGCGATTGCCAGAAAAACAAAGTATGGCTCAATGTTATAATTTTTTTTTAATTTAATGCTTTTGGGCCTCCTTGGATATCAAGTTGAGATAGTTCTTATGTACTGGGTAGAAAATATCTAACATTAGGCAGTAGGTTCTTAATAATAAATGAAGATTATCTTGTGCTGGCTTTCATTTTATACACAGGATATCACAAAGCAATTTTAATATTTTGTCTGGAGACAAGGTTATTTCAAGATTGAATTCCCCATAAGGCTAACAGATATGTTCCGAATCCACATCATCCTGAGACCTCAGAAAATACATATTTCTATTCAATACATATATCTCAGAAAATACCACTTTTCTATCCCTACAAGGGCAAGAAGGTCACATACACGATAATTTGTGCCTGCTTTTAAATCTCCACGATCATTCAGAATGTCACTATTCCAAGAGATTCGGGATGGGATTTAGAGTCGGTCTGTTCTCTGTGCTTGCCATCCCAGGGGGGTACTTATTAACTTTCAATACGGGGGGTCCATGCCAATATTTGGGGTCCGAAATCTTAAGCTTATTCAATATTTGGGGTCTGTGAATTATAACATGGACAAAATTCAATATTTGGTGTCCAGAAATCTAAAGGAAGAATCTTGCGATTTTGTGCGATTCATAACAATGACCCATCCAACTGCCAAGAGCTTACAAATTGTAAATTGTCATGAGACTGATGGCTAAACCCGAGAAAACATTTTAGGCATCCAAAAATCGATAGCAACATTTGGGGTCTCCAAAAAATTTGACTCAATATTTGGGGGTCTGCAAGGAAATAGTGGCATGGACCCCCCCGTATTGAAAGCTAATGAGTACCCCCCCTGGGCTTGCCATCACCTAGATAGCCCTTTGCTTTGCTTGCACGTTTAAACAGAAGGGCATGTTCTGACCCCATCTGTACTTATTTTGTTTTTTTTTAACATATTCTCTAAATGACCATCAAGATTGCCTATTTTTCTAAAAAAACTGAAGAACCACTACAACAGATTCAGTAAACCGTACAAAATTAAAACGTGTTGATTAGTTTTACTATTCCAAGGCTACACATACCTGCATTACTATTTGCAGTCAACAATGCTGCAAACAAAACTGCAATTAATGTTTGCCAGATAACCTAAAATGAAAACGTTGTCAATTTTGTTAACCTTATACTATGTTGAAAATTATTGAAAGCATTACTAGCCTGTCAAATTTTGCGAGCTGCATTTACGATCTACAGCCAACAATCCTAGGACTGATCTCAATTAGCTAAAATTCCTGGAAGAAGTTTTTGTGATAAATTGGATGAAACACTGTAGCATGAATGACAAAATGGCATTCTCTTTGTGCTGCGAAAAGCTCTTGGCTCGAAGAATTTCATCATGTCGAGATCTGGATTTACTGCCACTCAAAGGTCAACAGACGAGTGCTTCGAAGCTAAAATGGATGCAAAGTTCACTTGCATACTCGAGATTTCAAGATAAAGAGCATGGAAGAATTCGTAGCGATGCTGTGATGTGATATAGTGCGGGTAATAATATCATTTTCATTCCTGTACTCACTGCAAGATCGTGAAATATTTTAAAAAGCGGGATGACTGATTAGAAGAGATTAATCGCCATGCTACAACTACGAAAATTTATGCTAATTCACATTTAGATGACTACAACGGGCTAGATTTACCACAGGACCAGTCCTTTGATGAGTATGTCGCCGAAGGTACGAACTTCGTGATCTGAATGGGTATGAAGAATGCAATTGGCCTATTCCGTTATTATTGCAGCATATACATCCATATAAATTTGTGCAGATTTGAAGATGGCGTGAAGCAGAAACGCTTAGTTTCATAACATTTTTAAATCCTTATTATATATTCTACATATTCATGCATGCCATTATTGGCAAAACATTGCTATACTAAAACGCATATTGAAAGTGCATTTTGTGAGTCTCATGAATATTAACAAAATCTGTATTTGCAGCTGAAAAGCTTTTCAGAGCTGTTGCTGATCTAAAGCAATATGCTGAACTAGATGAGCTTAGCTACCACACATCTCATCAAAATTGAAATTGCAGTTTTGCACCTTCAAAATATCAACATTTAGTTGTGCTATTTCAATCAAAGACAAAACGCTTTTATCAAACAGGCATTTTGCAAAACATGGCAAACAGAATATATTTGGATTTTCAAATATAACTTTTGATGATATCACGCAATTTCTCGTTCATCCAGTGAGGAAGGAAGAAATTCAAGAAGGAAAGAAAGGATGATCAAGTTCAAAGTCAACAACGGTTCAGATCTGTTTCAGCCACAATAAAAATCGCCATGTGCTTCTCCATTTGTTTGTAAGGCAACACGAAGTTTAATAAAGACCTAAAATGTAACGCAAAGTCGATAAAGTAATGAAATCGGAACTTACCTGCTGGTGATAGCCTAACATATCTTTATTCGTTAAATCTCGATTCTAAGTTTACATTTCAAATTTATAATTCCACTGTTCCGAACACTGCCATAGTATATATAGACGCTGATAGACTATTCTCCTTGTTCTTCAATATATTCCAAACAAAATAAAAAAATCCGCCAAAATGAACTATCGAAAAAATTGGAAGATATAGAGAAAAATATCAACGAACAGTTTTGAAACGCTTGATCTGTGACATAAATAATTTAGTAGGTCGGGCGCCCTCCAAGGCTTGACAAGACCTCTAAAATTGTGAAGAATCACTGACCTGTTTTCCGCTTGGTCAGGCAAGGTAACTCAAACTTGAAAGTTTGTAGCTTAACTAAAAGCAAAATTTGACTCAATAAACAAAACAAATAAACAGCAATATAACGAATCCTACATTCGAGTGTTTAGAATCATTGTTGTTATGTTGGAAAAGAAGCTATTCTAAAGAAAATTTCAAGAAACATGTGATGAATTCTTGCTAGCTTTGAAGGTTTTTAGACAATCGAAATCACAACTATGATATCATATGATGTGAACTGGGTTAATTTGAATCGTAACACGCTTTGAAAAAAGTTTGTTCTTTCGATAAGCAATTTAACGATGGTCTTCCCTGAAGGAAACGTTCTCTGCCAGTCTTCTTAATTTGCAACACGTTGGAGCAGTCGGTCGAAATTTTGTTGAAGCAAACAGTCAATGTTCATCTTCATATGGGCAAGCTCACTTTTCTTAACACAAGTCATCTTCAAAATGTCGCTGGTCGGCCTAAGCTATTCCTGTAGCCTCTATAGATTGGGGAATATGTATTAACACAACTTTGGGACGCTGTTTAAGAGGCTTGTGATGTTCCGTTGCATTTAATTTTCCACGTTTTTTCATTTCTTGGACATTCACTGCGTGTTTTTTTTTATATAGAAAATGGCTCAACGCCTAGTTTCTAAAGTTCCTTGGGCCATTTTGATTGGTCTATAATAACAAAATGCAAGAAAAACCAAAAAATTTTGATTTTTGCATAAAATGAACCGTTGCTTTTTTATAGAGGGAAATTACTGTTATACAGACACTAGTATGCAAAATAAACCGGCAACTACTGACGGAAACATATGATACAGGCGTAACACACGATTAATGCGAGTATTGCAAATTACTGAATCGGCTTCCTAATTCTTGATAATTTTTAGTAATGACATGCTTTGATTATGATGTCATAATGACGTCATAATTGAAGTTGGAGACGCCCAATTTAGCTCCTAATACATTGGCCTATGCCTGTACCAGGTTTCACTGCTCTAGCTCTACAGGAAAGCAATTTCTAGAGGGGGGTGGAGAACAACCAACCAGTATATAAGTTTTTCAAATCTCCCCACCTTCTACATGTATGTTAAGTGGTTCATTATAAGAAGAAGGGTAACGTCCAACCTTGTCCCCAGGGTGAATAGGCCTCTACATGAAACTACGCTGTCAATATTCGACCCTGGTATCGTCCTTGTCTATTCGCAATTTGATTGGCTGTTTAAATAATAGAAATTTTAAGTGACTTCACAGTTTCTTCAAAATTTCACACCAAAATAGGCCGAAAGATGTATGTGAAAACATCTATAAAAACAAAAAATGATAGTGATATTGTATATTGCCTTACAGTTATGAATGAAATTCGTTGCATTTCCTTTCTAAGAACATCTGCTTTCGGAATCTACATCTTGTTTTTATGGCTAGGCCAAAATTGCCAGTATTTTGGCAGATTTTGTGCCCGATACCAGGGCCAAAACCGTTTAACGGTTGAGATTCGAGGAAATTCGATTTGGGGCCTGGGGATGACGTTGGATAAAGTATTATCTTTTGATTGATTTCCTAGATTAGACAATAGTGCATTTCAAGTCACTATCTTTTTACCAAAACAAGCAACGGAATTATCAGCGCGATAGTATAGAATATTTTTATGCAATAATAAAGGGAAGCCTGAAGAGCGACAGGGGGACCGATGCGAAGGTATCTGTTATTATGGTTTTGAAAGGATATGTAATTGACGTCACAAACTCGTTTGGTGTGCTCTTTTGACAAAGAAGAAAGAGTAAAGTCGACTATAGTGCGTCTAGATTGAAATGATGATTCTTTCAAGAATTTCAAGCCTTACGTTCAGCATTCACTACAGTAGATTAATTAATATATAGGCATGGATGGCCTACAAAAGCTTAATGACATGCAAGTGTCTCTGTATAGAAGTCATGATACTGTATGTGGAGTTAAAATGAAAGAACTATTCAGGAAATTTTGGACTACAATTGTCTCAAGTGTATCAATGTAAAGGTAGAGTGAATAATAATAATGAAATAGAAATTGTGACATAGCGTGACATAGCAACGATTGCGCGGCAAAACCATGTATGTACATATTGTATTGTGGTCAGAGTAAAGGTTTTCTTTGTGTAATAATGTAATGTTAGAGTCATAAACATAAAAATTGTGACCCTGATGTGAGTTGAACACGCAGCCTTCTGGACTGGAGCCAAACCCGCCACCACTGCGCCACATAGGCATGCATCTACTTATCGGATTGTAGTCTGAGCGAAAATTTTTCTTGTGTGTCGATTCAAATGTAGAGTCACAACAATACACAAATAGTGACCCTGACGTGATTTGAACACGCAGCCTTCTGGACTGGAGCCAGACGCACTACCATTGCGCCACAGAGTCATGTATCTGAATGTCCAATTGTAGTGAAAGTAAACATTTTCCTTGTGTGTCAATGTAATGGTAGAGTCATAACAAAATAAAAATAGTGACCCTGACGTGATTTGAACACGCAGCCTTCTGGACTGGAGCCAACACGCTACCCTTGCGCCACCGAGTCATGTACCTGAATATCCAATTGTAGTGAAAGTAAACATTTTCCTTGTGTTTCAATGTAAAGGTAGAGTTACAAGAACACACAAATAGTGACCCTGACGTGATTTGAACACGCAGCCTTCTGGACTGGAGCCAGACGCACTGCCATTGCGCCACAGAGTCATGTATCTGCATGTCCGATTGTAGTGAGAGTAAACATTTTCCTTGTGTGTCAATGTAATGGTAGAGTCATAACAAAACAAAAATTGTGACCCTGACGTGATTTGAACACGCAGCATTCTGGACTGGGGCCAGACGCGCTACCATTGCGCCACAGAGTCATCTATATGCATGTCCGATTGTTGTGAAAGCAAAGATTTTCCTTGTGTGTCAATATAATGGTAGAGTCATAACAAAACAAAAATAGTGATCCTGACGGGATTTGAACACACAGCCTTCTGGACTGGAGCCAGACGCCCTAACATTGCGCCACATAGTCATGCATTTACTGATCAGATTGTAGTCAGAGCAAATATTTTCCTTGTGTTTCAATGCAAATTTTGAGTCACAACAACACACAAATAGTGACCCTGACGTGATTTGAACACGCAGCCTTCTAGACTGGAGCCAGACGCGCTACCATTGCGCCACAGAGTCATGTACCTGCATATCCAATTGTAGTGAAAGTAAACATATTCCTTGTGTGTCAATGTAAAGGTAGAGTCACAAGAACACACAAATAGTGACCCTGACGTGATTTGAACACGCAGCCTTCTGGACTGGAGCCAGACGCGCTACCATTGCGCCACAGAGTCATGTACCTGCATGTTAGATTGTAGTGAAAGTAAAGATTTTCCTTGTGTGTCAATGTAATGGTAGAGTCATAACAAAACAAAAATTGTGACCCTGGTGTGATTTGAACACGCAGCTTTCTGGACTGGAGCCAAACCCGCCACCACTGCCCCGGATAGGCATGCATCTACTTATCGGATTGTAGTCAGAGCAATAATTTTTCTTGTGTGTCAAATCAAATGTAGAGTCACAACAATACAGAAATAGTGACCCTGACGGGATTTGAACACGCAGCCTTCTGGACTGGAGCCAGACGCGCTACCATTGCGCCACATAGTCATGCATTTACTGATCGGATTGTAGTCAGAGCAAAAATTTTCCTTGTGTTTCAATGCAAAGTTTGAGTCACAACAACACACAAATAGTGACCTGACGTGATTTGAACACGCAGCCTTCTAGACTACAGCCAGACGCGCTACCACTGCGCCACAGAGTCATGTACCTGCATATCCAATTGTAGTGAAAGTAAACATTTTCCTTGTGTGTCAATGTAAAGGTAGAGTCACAAGAACACACAAATAGTGACCCTGACGTGATTTGAACACGCAGCCTTCTGGACTGGAGCCAGACGCGCTACCATTGCGCCACAGAGTCATGCATCTGCATGTCCGATTGTAGTGAAAGTAAACATTTTCCTTGTGTGTCAATGTAATGGTAGAGTCATAACAAATTAAAAATAGTGACCCTGACGTGATTTGAACACGCAGCCGTCTGGACTGGAGCCAGACGCGCTACCATTGCGCCACAGAGTCATGTATCTGCATGTCCGATTGTAGTGAAAGTAAACATTTTCCTTGTGTGTCAATGTAATTGTAGAGTCATAAGAAAACAAAAATAGTGACCCTGACATGATTTGAACACGCAGCCTTCTGGACTGGAGCCAGTCGCGCTTCCCTTGCGCCACAGAGTCATGCATCTGCATGTCCGATTGTAGTCAGAGTAAATTTTTCCTTGTATGTCAATGTTAAGGTAGAATCATAACAAAACAGAAATAATGACCCTGACGTGATTTTAACACGCTGCCTTCTGGACTGGAGCAAACGCGCTACCATTGCGCCACCGAGTCATGTACCTGAATATCCAATTCTAGTGAAAGTAAACATTTTCCTTGTGTTTCAATGTAAAGGTAGAGTTACAAGAACACACAAATAGTGACCCTGACGTGATTTGAACACGCAGCCCTCTGGACTGGAGCCAGACGCGCTACCATTGCGCCACAGAGTCATGTATCTGCATGTCCGATTGTAGTGAAAGTAAACATTTTCCTTGTGTGTCAATTTAATTGTAGAGTCATAAGAAAACAAAAATAGTGACCCTGACATGATTTGAACACGCAGCCTTCTGGACTGGAGCCAGTCGCGCTTCCATTGCGCCACAGAGTCATGCATCTGCATGTCCGATTGTAGTCAGAGTAAATTTTTCCTTGTATGTCAATGTTAAGGTAGAATCATAACAAAACAGAAATAATGACCCTGACGTGATTTGAACACGCAGCCTTCTGGACTGGAGCAAACGCGCTACCATTGCACCACAGAGTCATGTACCTGAATATCCAATTGTAGTGAAAGTAAACATTTTCCTTGTGTTTCAATGTAAAGGTAGAGTTACAAGAACACACAAATAGTGACCCTGACGTGATTTGAACACGCAGCCCTCTGGACTGGAGCCAGACGCGCTACCATTGCGCCACAGAGTCATGTATCTGCATGTCCGATTGTAGTGAAAGTAAACATTTTCCTTGTGTGTCAATTTAATTGTAGAGTCATAAGAAAACAAAAATAGTGACCCTGACATGATTTGAACACGCAGCCTTCTGGACTGGAGCCAGTCGCGCTTCCATTGCGCCACAGAGTCATGCATCTGCATGTCCGATTGTAGTCAGAGTAAATTTTTCCTTGTATGTCAATGTTAAGGTAGAATCATAACAAAACAGAAATAATGACCCTGACGTGATTTGAACAAGCAGCCTTCTAGACTGGAGCCAGACGCGCTACCATTGCGCCACAGAGTCATGTATATGCATGTCCCATTGTAATCAAAGAAAACATTTTCCTTGTATGTCAATGTCAAGGTAGAGTCATGACAAAACAGAAATTGTGACCCTGACGTGATTTGAACACGCTGCCTTCTGGACTGGAGCAAACGCGCTACCATTGCACCACAGAGTCATGTATCTGCATGTCCGATTGTAATCAGAGAAAACATTTTCCTTGTGTGTCAATGTCAAGGTAGAGTCATTACAAAACAGAAATAGTGACCCTGACGTGATTTGAACACGCAGCCTTCTGGACTGGAGCCAGACGCGCTACCATTGCGCCACAGAGTCATGTATCTGCATGTCCGATTGCAGTCAGAGTAAATATTTTCCTTGTGTGTCAATGTAAAGTTAGAGTCATAACAAAACAGAAATAGTGACCCTGACGTGATTTGAACACGCAGCCTTCTGGACTGGAGCCAGACGCGCTACCATTGCGCCACAGAGTCATGTATCTGCATGTCCGATTGTAATCAGAGTAAACATTTTCCTTGTGTGTCAATGTAAAGGTAGAGTCATAACAAAATAGAAATAGTGACCCTGACGTTATTTGAACACGCAGCCTTCTGGACTGGAGCCAGACGCGCTACCATTGCGCCACAGAGTCATGTATCTGCATGTCCGATTGTAGTCAGAGTAAACATTTTCCTTGTGTGTCAATGTAAAGGTAGAGTCGTGTAAAACAGAAATAGTGACCCTGACGTTATTTGAACACGCAGCCATCTGGACTGGAGCCAGACGCGCTACCATTGCGTTACAGAGTCATCTATCTGAATGTCCGATTGTAGTGATAGTAAACATTTTCCTTGTGTGTCAATGTAATGGTAGAGTCATAACAAAACAAAAAATAGTGACCCTGACGTTATTTGAACACGCAGCATTCTGGACTGGAGCCAGACGCGCTACCATTGCGCCACAGAGTCATCTATATGCATGTCGGATTGTTGTGAAAGTAAACATTTTCCTTGTGTGTCAATGTAATGGTAGAGTCATAACAAAACAAAAATAGTGACCCTGATGTGATTTGAACACGCAGCCTTCTGGACTGGAGCCCGATGCGCCACAGAGTCATGTATCTGCATGTCCGATTGTAGTGAGAGTAAACATTTTCCTTGTGTGTCAATGTAAAGGTAGAGTCATAAAAAAACAGAAAATAGTGACCCTGACGTGATTTGAACACGCAGCCTTCTGGACTGGAGCCAGACGCGCTACCATTGCGCCACAGAGTCATCTATATGCATGTCCGATTGTT
>JACTAT010000147.1:145293-245486 GCA_014526335.1 Chrysaora quinquecirrha
TGAAAGGAATTTGGACAAGAAATCTTGCCAGTATTAATCAGAATTGAGTGAGAACGTAATTTCACTGTAGTCATATGAAAAATCCAGTACATTTGCAAAACGCACTTTGACGCCAGAGTAGTATCCAGCAGAGAGAATACATTCCCAGTATGTCAGAGAAAAGCAATTCTTGAGCAGTATGGTGAAGAAGTTCAAAGACTATGTGGCGAGTTAGACGCAATTACTAGATTATGAGCGCATGTACATTTGACTAGAGCATTAACTGTATTCGATTATGTGAAGTAACATTAGCATGGAGTATGGCAGCCATATGATACAAATTTGACACTGGTGATGCATGACGACGCACTACCACTCATAACCAGTCATTAGTGCATTGCAGATACAATGCTTGACGTCAATTGCAAGTATAGATGCAATACCAGATTTGACCATGAGTATGCACTTCTTGGACAGCTGACGCTACACTCCATTAGCGATCAGATCTGTTCAGTGCATATCTTCCTGAGTTAATGCAAATGATCATGACAACGCTATGGTGAGTTATACCGACTTTGGCAATGGCCAGCAGTCACATGCCGAATGAGTCAGACTATTCTATGTACAGTATTTAGTAGATAATTCAGTAGTAGATGACTAGTAGATTAACGAATGACTGACGACGAACGTGTCATTGACGAGTTCATCTGATGCCATCAGCGATGCACATTGCCAGTAGTTGCTGAGTAGTATGATTGAACAGAGTAACTGTTTTGAATGGTAAATTGCTTTTGAATGAGAATGCATGCATCAGATAATTGTAACAGACTTATGTCTGATGTGAGCCTAGAGGTAACATTTCGAATTGACACATAGTTGTATGAAACAGTTGACTTGTAAAGTACACCTTGCGTTGTAAAGGAGCTTGAATCAGATAACTGACCCTGTACTGAATGAATTCCTTGACATGAAAGTAGCGTAGCAAAATTGCCCATTTTGACTAGATCCTGCTGTACAAGAATGAAAGTAAACAGTTTCCTTGTGTGTCAATGTAATGGTAGAGTCATAACAAAACAAAAATAGTGACCCTGACGTGATTTGAACACGCAGCCTTCTGGACTGGAGCCAAACGCGCTACCATTGCGCCACAGAGTCATCTATATGCACGTCCGATGGTAGTGAAAGTAAACATTTTCCTTGTGTGTCAATGTAATGGTAGAGTCATAACAAAACAAAAATGGTAACCCTGACGGGATTTGAACACGCAGCCTTCTGGACTGGAGCCAGACGCGCTACCATTGCTCCACAGAGTCATGTACCTGCATGTCCGACTATAGTGAAAGTAAACATTTTCCTTCTGTGTCAATGTAATGGTAGAGTCATAACAAAACAAAAAGAGTGACCCTGACGTGATTTGAACACGCAGCCTTCTGGACTGGAGCCAGACGCGCTACCATTGCTCCACAGAGTCATGTACCTGCATGTCCGACTATAGTGAAAGTAAACATTTTCCTTCTGTGTCAATGTAATGGTAGAGTCATAACAAAACAAAAATAGTGACCCTGACGTGATTTGAACACGCAGCCTTCTGGACTGGAGCCAGACGCGCTACCATTGCGCCACAGAGTCATGCACCTGCAAATTAGATTGTAGTGAAGGTAAACATTTTCCTTGTGTGTCAATGTAATGGTAGAGTCATAACAAAACAAAAATTGTGACGCTGATGTGAGTTGAACACGCAACCTTCTGGACTGGAGCCAAACCCGCCACCACTGCGCCACACAGGAATGCATCTTCTTATCGGATTGTAGTCAGAGCAAAAATTTTTCTTGTGTTTCATTTCAAAGGTAGAGTCACAACAATACAGAAATAGTGACCCTGACGGGATTTGAACACGCAGCCTTCTGGACTTGAGCCAGACGCGCTACCATTGCACCACAAAGTCATGCATTTACTGATCGGATTGTAGTCAGAGCAAAAATTTTCCTTGTGTTTCAATGCAAAGTTTGAGTCACAACAAAACACAAATGGTGACCCTAACGTGATTTGAACACGCAGCCGTCTGGACTGGAGCCAGACGCGCTACCATTGCGCCACAGAGTCATCTATATGCACGTCCGATGGTAGTGAAACTAAAAATTTTCCTTGTGTGTCAATGTAATGGTAGAGTCATAACAAAACATAAATAGTGAACATGACGTGATTTGAACACGCAGCCTTCTGGACTGGAGCCAGACGCGCTACCATTGCTCCACAGAGTCATGTACCTGCATATTAGATTGTAGTGAAAGTAAACATTTTCCTTGTGTGTCAATGTAATGGTAGAGTCATAACAAAACAAAAATTGTGACCCTGATGTGAGTTGAACACGCAACCTTCTGGACTGGAGCCAAACCCGCCACCACTGCGCCACATAGGCATGCATCTACTTATCGGATTGTACTCAGAGCAAAAATTTTTCTTGTGTTTCATTTCAAAGGTAGAGTCACAACAATACAGAAATAGTGACCCTGACGGGATTTGAACACGCAGCCTTCTGGACTTGAGCCAGACGCGCTACCATTGCACCACAAAATCATGCATTTACTGATCGGATTGTAGTCAGAGCAAAAATTTTCCTTGTGTTTTAATGCAAAGTTTGAGTCACAACAACACACAAATAGTGACCCTGACGTGATTTGAACACGCAGCCTTCTGGACTGGAGCCAGACGCGCTACCATTGCGCCACAGAGTCATCTATATGCACGTCCGATTGTAGTGAAAGTAAACAGTTTCCTTGTGTGTCAATGTAATGGTAGAGTCATAACAAAACAAAAATAGTGACCCTGACGTGATTTGAACACGCAGCCTTCTGGACTGGAGCCAGACGCGCTACCATTGCGCCACAGAGTCATGTATCTGCATGTCCGATTGTAGTGAAAGTAAACATTTTCCTTGTGTGTCAATGTAATGGTAGAGTCATAACAAAACATAAATAGTGAACATGACGTGATTTCAACACGCAGCCTTCTGGACTGGAGCCAGACGCACTACCATTGCGCCACAGAGTCATCTATATGCATGTCCAATTGTAGTGAAAGTAAGCATTTTCCTTGTGTGTCAATGTGATGGTAGAGTCATAACAAAACAAAAATAGTGACCCTGACGTGATTTGAACACGCAGCCTTCTGGACTGGAGCCAGACGCGCTACCATTGCGGCACAGAGTCATCTATATGCATGTCCGATTGTAGTGAAACTAAAAATTTTCCTTGTGTGTCAATGTAATGGTAGAGTCATAACAAAACAAAAATAGTGACCCTGACGTGATTTGAACACGCAGCCTTCTGGACTGGAGCCAGACGCGCTACAATTGCGCCACAGAGTCATGTATCTGCATGTCCGATTGTAGTGAAAGTAAACATTTTCCTTGTGTGTCAATGTAATGGTAGAGTCATAACAAAACAAAAGTAGTGACCCTGACGTGATTTGAACACGCAGCCTGATTGACTGGAGCCAGACGCACTACCATTGCGCCACAGAGTCATCTATATGCATATCCAATTGTAGTGAAAGTAAACATTTTCCTTGTGTGTCAATGCAATGGTAAAGTCATAACAAAGCAAAAATAGTGACCCTGACGTGATTTGAACACGCAGCCTTCTGGACTGGAGCAAGACGCGCTACCATTGCGCAACAGAGTCATCTATATGCATGTCCGATTGTAGTGAAAGAAAACATTTTCCTTGTGTGTCAATGTAATGGTAGAGTCATAACAAAACAAAAATAGTGAACATGACGTGACTTCAACACGCAGCCCTTTGGACTGGAGCCAGACGCGCTACCATTGCGCCACAGAGTCATCTTTATGCATGTTCGATTGTAGTGAATGTAAACATTTTCTTGTGTGTCAATGTAATGGTAGGGTCATAACAACACACAAATAGTGACCCTGACGTGATTTGAACACGCAGCCTTCTGTACTGGAGCCAGACGCACTACCATTGCGCCACAGAAACATCTATATGCATATCCAATTGTAGTGAAAATAAACATTTTTCTTGTGTGTCAATGCAATGGTAAAGTCATAACAAAGCAAAAATAGTGACCCTGACGTGATTTGAACACGCAGACTTCTGGACTGGAGCCAGACGCGCTACCATTGCGCCACAGAGTCATCTATATGCATGTCCGATTGTAGTGAAAGAAAACATTTTCCTTGTGTGTCAATGTAATGGTAGAGTCATAACAAAACAAAAATAGTGAACATGACGTGATTTGAACACGCAGCCCTCTGGACTGGATTCAGACGTGCTACCATTGCGCCACAGAGTCATCTATATGCATGTCCGATTGTAGTGAAAGAAAACATTTTCCTTGTGTGTCAATGTTATGGTGGAGTCATAACAAAACAAAAATAGTGACCCTGACGTGATTTGAACAAGCAGCCCTCTGGACTGGAGCCAGACGTGCTACCATTGCGCCACAGAGTCATCTATATGCATGTCCGATTGTAGTGAAAGTAAACATTTTCCTTGTGTGTCAATGTAATGGTAGAGTCATAACAAAATAAAAATAGTGACCCTGACGTGATTTGAACACGCAGCCTTCTGGACTGGAGCCAGACGCGCTACCATTGCGCCACAGAGTCATCTATATGCATGTCCGATTGTAGTGAAAGTAAACATTTTCCTTGTGTGTCAATGTAGTGGTAGGATCATAACAAAACACAAATAGTGACCCTGACGTGATTTGAACACGCAGCCTTCTGGACTGGAGCCAGACGCGCTACCATTGCGCAACAAAGTCATCTATATGCATGTCCGATTGTAGTGAAAGTAAACACTTACCTTGTGTGTCAATGTAATGTTAGAGTCATAACAAAACAAAAATAGTGAACATGACGTGATTTGAACACGCAGCCCTCTGGACTGGAGCCAGACGCGCTACCATTGCGCCACAGAGTCATCCATATGCATGTCCGATTGTAGTGAAAGTAAACAATTTCCTTGTGTGTCAATTTAATGGTAGGGTCATAACAAAACAAAAATAGTGACCCTGACGTGATTTCAACACGCAGCCCTCTGGACTGGAGGCAGAGGCGCTACCATTGCGCCACAGAGTCATCTATATGCATGTCCAATTGTAGTGAATGTGAACATTTTCCTTGTGTTTCAATGTAATGCTAGGATCATAACAAAGCAAAAATAGTTACCCTGACGTGATATGAACAAGCAGCCCTCTGGACTGGAGCCAGACGCACTACCATTGCGCCACAGACTGATCTGCATGCATGTCCGATTGTAGTGAAAGTAAACATTTTCCTTGTGTGTCAATGTAATGGTAGGGTCATAACAAAACAAAAATAGTCACCCTGACGTGATTTGAACACGCATCCTTCTGGACTGGAGCCAGATGCGCTACCGTTGCGCCACAGAGTCATCTACATGCATGTCCGATTGTAGTGAATGTAAACATTTTCCTTGTATGTCAATGTAATGGTAGGGTCATAACAAAACAAAATTACTGACCCTGACGTGATTTGAACACGCATCCTTCTGGACTGGAGCCAGACGCGCTACCATTGCGCCACAAAGTCATCTACATGCATGTCCGATTGTAGTGAAACTAAACATTTTCCTTGTGTTTCAATGTAATGCTAGGATCATAACAAAACAAAAATAGTAACCCTGACGTGATATGAACACGCAGCCCTCTGGACTGGAGCCAGACGCACTACCATTGCGCCACAGACTCATCTGCATGCATATCCGATTGTAGTGAAAGTAAACATTTTCCTTGTGTGTCAATGTAATGGTAGAGTCATAACAAAAGAAAAATAGTGACCCTGACGTGATTTGAACACGCAGCCTTCTGGACTGGAGCCAGACGCGCTACCATTGCGCCACAGAGTCATCTATATGCATGTCCGATTGTAGTGAAAGTAAACATTTTCCTTGTGTGTCAATGTAATGGTAGAGTCATAACAAAACAAAAATAGTGACCCTGACGTGATTTGAACATGCAGCCTTCTGGACTGGAGACAGACGCGCTACCATTGCGCCACAGAGTCATCTATATGTATGTCCGATTGTAGTGAAAGTAAACATTTTCCTTGTGTGTCAATGTAATGGTAGAGTCATAACAAAACAAAAATAGTGAACCTGACGTGATTTGAACACGCAGCCTTCTGGACTGGAACCAGACGAGCTACCATTGCGCCACAGAGTCATCTACATGCATGTCCGATTGTAGTAAAAGTAAACATTTTCTTTGTGTTTCAATGTAATGCTAGGGTCATAACAAAACAAAAACAGTGACCCTGACGTGATTTGAACACGCAGCCCTCTGGACTGGAGCCAGACGCACTACCATTGCGCCACAGACTCATCTGCATGCATGTCCGATTGTAGTGAAAGTAAACATTTTCCTTGTGTGTCAATGTAATGGTAGAGTCATAACAAAACAAAAATAGTGACCCTGACGTGATTTGAACATGCAGCCTTCTGGACTGGAGCCAGACGCGCTACCATTGCGCCACAGAGTCATGTATCTGCATGTCGGATTGCTGTGACAGTAAACATTGTCCTTGTGTGTCAATGTATTGGTAGAGTCATAACAAAACGAAAATAGTGACCCTGACGTGATTTGAAAATGCAGCCGCGCTACCATTGCGCCACAGAGTCATGTATCTGCTTGTCCGATTGCTGTGACAGTAAACATTTTCCTTGTGTGTCAATGTCATGGTAGAGTCATAACAAAACAAAAATAGTGACCCTGACGTGATTTGAACATGCAGCCTTCTGGACTGGAGCCAGACGCGCTACCATTGCGCCACAGAGTCATGTATCTGCATGTCCGATTGTAGTGAAAGTAAACATTTTCCTTGTGTGTCAATGTAATGGTAGAGTCATAACAAAACAAAAATTTTGACCCTGACGTGATTTGAACACGCAGCCTTCTGGACTGGAGCCAGACGCGCTACCATTGCGCCACAGAGTCATGTATCTGCATGTCCGATTGTAGTGAAAGTAAACATTTTCCTTGTGTGTCAATGTAATGGTAGAGTCATAACAAAACAAAAATAGTGAACCTGACGTGATTTGAACACGCAGCCTTCTGGACTGGAGCCAGACGCACTACCATTGCGCCGCAGAGTCATCTATATGCATGTCCGATTGTAGTGAAAGTAAACATTTTCCTTGTGTGTCAATGTAATGGTAGGGTCATAACAAAACCAAAAATTTTGACCCTGACGTGATTTGAACACGCAGCCTTCTGGACTGGAGCCAGACGCGCTACCATTGCGCCACAGAGTCATCTATATGCATGTCCGATTGTAGTGAAAGTAAACATTTTCCTTGTGTGTCAATGTAATGGTAGGGTCATAACAAAACAAAAATAGTGACCCTGACGTGATTTGAACACGCAGCCTTCTGGACTGGAGCCAGACGCGCTACCATTGCGCCACAGAGTCACATATCTGCATGTCCGATTGTAGTGAAAGTAAACATTTTCCTTGTGTGTCAATGTAATGGTAGAGTCATAACAAAACAAAAATAGTGACCCTGACGTGATTTGAACACGCAGCCTTCTGGACTGGAGCCAGACGCGCTACCATTGCGCCACAGAGTCACATATCTGCATGTCCGATTGTAGTGAAAGTAAACATTTTCCTTGTGTGTCAATGTAATGGTAGAGTCATAACAAAACAAAAATAGTGACCCTGACGTGATTTGAACACGCAGCCTTCTGGACTGGAGCCAGACGCGCTACCATTGCGCCACAGAGTCACATATCTGCATGTCCGATTGTAGTGAAAGTAAACATTTTCCTTGTGTCAATGTAATGGTAGAGTCATAACAAAACAAAAATAGTGACCCTGACGTGATTTGAACACGCAGCCTTCTGGACTGGAGCCAGACGCGCTACCATTGCGCCACAGAGTCATCTATATGCATGTCCGATTGTAGTGAAAGTAAACATTTTCCTTGTGTGTCAATGTAATGGTAGAGTCATAACAAAACAAAATAGTGACCCTGACGTGATTTGAACACGCAGCCTTCTGGACTGGAGCCAGACGCGCTACCATTGCGCCACAGAGTCATGTATCTGCATGTCCGATTGTAGTGAAAGTAAACATTTTCCTTGTGTGTCAATGTAATGGTAGAGTCATAACAAAACAAAATAGTGAACCTGACGTGATTTGAACACGCAGCCTTCTGGACTGGAGCCAGACGCGCTACCATTGCGCCACAGAGTCATGTATCTGCATGTCCGATTGTAGTGAAAGTAAACATTTTCCTTGTGTGTCAATGTAATGGTAGAGTCATAACAAAACAAAAATAGTGACCCTGACGTGATTTGAACACGCAGCCTTCTGGACTGGAGCCAGACGCGCTACCATTGCGCCACAGAGTCATCTATATGCATGTCCGATTGTAGTGAAAGTAAACATTTTCCTTGTGTGTCAATGTAATGGTAGAGTCATAACAAAACAAAAATAGTGACCCTGACGTGATTTGAACACGCAGCCTTCTGGACTGGAGCCAGACGCGCTACCATTGCGCCACAGAGTCATCTATCTGCATGTCCGATTGTAGTGAAAGTAAACATTTTCCTTGTGTTTAATTGTAATGGCAGAGTCATAGCAAAACAAAAATAGTGACCCTGACGTGATTTGAACACGCAGCCTTCTGGACTGGAGCCAGACGCGCTACCATTGCGCCACAGAGTCACATATCTGCATGTCCGATTGTAGTGAAAGTAAACATTTTCCTTGTGTGTTAATTGTAATGGCAGAGTCATAACAAAACAAAAATAGTGACCCTGACGTGATTTGAACACGCAGCCTTCTGGACTGGAGCCAGACGCGCTACCATTGCGCCACAGAGTCATCTATATGCATGTCCAATTGTAGTGAAAGTAAGCATTTTCCTTGTGTGTCAATGTAATGGTAGAGTCATAACAAAACAAAAATAGTGACCCTGACGTGATTTGAACACGCAGCCTTCTGGACTGGAGCCAGACGCGCTACCATTGCGCCACAGAGTCATCTATATGCATGTCCGATTGTAGTGAAAGTAAACATTTTCCTTGCTTGTCAATGTAATGGTAGAGTCATAACAAAACAAAAATAGTGACCCTGACGTGATTTGAACACGCAGCCTTCTGGACTGGAGCCAGACGCGCTACCATTGCGCCACAGAGTCATCTATATGCATGTCCGATTGTAGTGAAAGAAAACATTTTCCTTCTTTGTCAATGTAATGGTAGAGTCATAACAAAACAAAAATAGTGAATATGACGTGATTTGAACACGCAGCCTTCTGGACTGGAGCCAGACGCGCTACCATTGCGCCACAGAGTCATCTATATGCATGTCCGATTGTAGTGAAAGTAAACATTTTCCTTGTGTGTCATTGTAATGGTAGAGTCATAACAAAACAAAAATAGTGACCCTGACGAGATTTGAACACGCAGCCTTCTTGACTGGAGCCAGACGCGCTACCATGGCGCCACAGAGTCATCTATATGCATGTCCGATTGTAGTGAAAGTAAACATTTTCCTTGTGGGTCAATGCAATGGTAGAGTCATAACAAAACACAAATAGTGACCCTGACGTGATTTGAACACGCAGCCTTCTGGACTGGAGCCAGACGCGCTACCATTGCGCCACAGAGTCATGTATCTGCATGTCCGATTCTAGTGAAAGTAAACATTTTCCTTTGTGTCAATGTAATGGTAGAGTCATAACAAAACAAAAATAGTGAACCTGACGTGATTTGAACACGCAGCCTTCTGGACTGGAGCCAGACGCGCTACCATTGCGCCACAGAGTCATGTATCTGCATGTCCGATTGTAGTGAAAGTAAACATTTTCCTTGTGTGTCAATGTAATGGTAGAGTCAAAACAAAACAAAAATAGTGACCCTGACGTGATTTGAACACGCAGCCTTCTGGACTGGAGCCAGACACGCTACCATTGCGCCACAGAGTCATCTATATGCATGTCCAATTGTAGTGAAAGGAAACATTTTCCTTCTGTGTCAATGTAATGGTAGAGTAATAACAAAACAAAAATTTTGACCCTGACGTGATTTGAACACGCAGCCTTCTGGACTGGAGCCAGACGCGCTACCATTGCGCCACAGAGTCATGTATCTGCATGTCCGATTGTAGTGAAAGTAAACATTTTCCTTGTGTGTCAATGTAATGGTAGAGTCATAACAAAACAAAAATAGTGAACCTGACGTGATTTGAACACGCAGCCTTCTGGACTGGAGCCAGACGCACTACCATTGCGCCGCAGAGTCATCTATATGCATGTCCGATTGTAGTGAAAGTAAACATTTTCCTTGTGTGTCAATGTAATGGTAGGGTCATAACAAAACAAAAATAGTGACCCTGACGTGATTTGAACACGCAGCCTTCTGGACTGGAGCCAGACGCGCTACCATTGCGCCAGAGAGTCATCTATATGCATGTCCGATTGTAGTGAAAGTAAACATTTTCCTTGTGTGTCAATGTAATGGTAGGGTCATAACAAAACAAAAATAGTGACCCTGACGTGATTTGAACACGCAGCCTTCTGGACTGGAGCCAGACGCGCTACCATTGCGCCACAGAGTCACATATCTGCATGTCCGATTGTAGTGAAAGTAAACATTTTCCTTGTGTGTCAATGTAATGGTAGGGTCATAACAAAACAAAAATAGTGACCCTGACGTGATTTGAACACGCAGCCTTCTGGACTGGAGCCAGACGCGCTACCATTGCGCCACAGAGTCACATATCTGCATGTCCGATTGTAGTGAAAGTAAACATTTCCTTGTGTTTAATTGTAATGGTAGAGTCATAACAAAACAAAAATAGTGACCCTGACGTGATTTGAACACGCAGCCTTCTGGACTGGAGCCAGACGCGCTACCATTGCGCCACAGAGTCATCTATATGCATGTCCGATTGTAGTGAAAGAAAACATTTTCCTTCTTTGTCAATGTAATGGTAGAGTCATAACAAAACAAAAATAGTGAATATGACGTGATTTCAACACGCATCCCTCTGGACTGGAGCCAGACGCGCTACCATTGCGCCAGAGAGTCATCTATATGCATGTCCGATTGTAGTGAAAGTGAACATTTTCCTTGTGTGTCAATGTAATGGTAGGGTCATAACAAAACAAAAATAGTGACCCTGACGTGATTTGAACACGCAGCCTTCTTGACTGGAGCCAGACGCGCTACCATGGCGCCACAGAGTCATCTATATGCATGTCCGATTGTAGTGAAAGTAAACATTTTCCTTGTGGGTCAATGCAATGGTAGAGTCATAACAAAACACAAATAGTGACCCTGACGTGATTTGAACACGCAGCCTTCTGGACTGGAGCCAGACGCGCTACCATTGCGCCACAGAGTCATGTATCTGCATGTCCGATTCTAGTGAAAGTAAACATTTTCCTTGTGTGTCAATGTAATGGTAGAGTCATAACAAAACAAAAATAGTGAACCTGACGTGATTTGAACACGCAGCCTTCTGGACTGGAGCCAGACGCGCTACCATTGCGCCACAGAGTCATGTATCTGCATGTCCGATTCTAGTGAAAGTAAACATTTTCCTTGTGTGTCAATGTAATGGTAGAGTCAAAACAAAACAAAAGTAGTGACCCTGACGTGATTTGAACACGCAGACTTCGGGACTGGAGCCAGACACGCTACCATTGCGCCACAGAGTCATCTATATGCATGTCCAATTGTAGTGAAAGGAAACATTTTCCTTGTGTGTCAATGTAATGGTAGAGTCATAACAAAACAAAAATAGTGACTCTGACGTGATTTGAACACGCAGCCTTCTGGACTGGAGCCAGACGCGCTACCATTGCGCCACAGAGTCATCTATCTGCATGTCCGATTGTAGTGAAAGTAAACATTTCCTTGAGTTTAATTGTAATGGCAGAGTCATAACAAAACAAAAATAGTGAACATGACGTGATTTCAACACGCAGCCTTCTGGACTGGAGCCAGACGCGCTACCATTGCGCCACAGAGTCACATATCTGCATGTCCAATTGTAGTGAAAGTAAAAATTTTAGTTGTGTGTAATTGTAATGGCAGAGTCATAACAAAACAAAAAATAGTTACCCTGACGTGATTTGAACACGCAGCCTTCTGGACTGGAGCCAGACGCGCTACCATTGCGCCACAGAGTCATCTATATGCATGTCCAATTGTAGTGAAAGTAAGCATTTTCCTTGTGTGTCAATGTGATGGTAGAGTCAAAACAAAACAAAAATAGTGACCCTGACGTGATTTGAACACGCAGCCTTCTGGACTGGAGCTAGACGCGCTACCATTGCGCCACAGAGTCATCTATATGCATGTCCGATTATAGTGAAAGTAAGCATTTTCCTTGCTTGTCAATGTAATGGTAGAGTCATAACAAAACAAAATAGTGACCCTGACGTGATTTGAACACGCAGCCTTCTGGACTGGAGCCAGACGCGCTACCATCGCGCCACAGAGTCATCTATATGCATGTCCGATTGTAGTGAAAGAAAACATTTTCCTTCTTTGTCAATGTAATGGTAGAGTCATAACAAAACAAAAATAATGAATATGACGTGATTTCAACACGCAGCCCTCTGGACTGGAGCCAGACGCGCTACCATTGCGCCAGAGAGTCATCTATATGCATGTCCGATTGTAGTGAAAGTAAACATTTTCCTTGTGTGTCAATGTAATGGTAGGGTCATAACAAAACAAAATAGTGACCCTGACGTGATTTGAACACGCAGCCTTCTGGACTGGAGCCAGACGCGCTACCATTGCGCCACAGAGTCATCTATATGCATGTCCGATTGTAGTGAAAGTAAACATTTTCCTTGTGGGTCAATGCAATGGTAGAGTCATAACAAAACACAAATAGTGACCCTGACGTGATTTGAACACGCATCCTTCTGGACTGGAGCCAGACGCGCTACCATTGCGCCACAGAGTCATGTATCTGCATGTCCGATTCTAGTGAAAGTAAACATTTTCCTTTTGTGTCAATGTAATGGTAGAGTTATAACAAAACAAAAATAGTGAACCTGACGTGATTTGAACACGCAGCCTTCTGGACTGGAGCCAGACGCGCTACCATTGCGCCACAGAGTCATGTATCTGCATGTCCGATTCTAGTGAAAGTAAACATTTTCCTTGTGTGTCAATGTAATGGTAGAGTCAAAACAAAACAAAAGTAGTGACCCTGACGTGATTTGAACACGCAGACTTCGGGACTGGAGCCAGACACGCTACCATTGCGCCACAGAGTCATCTATATGCATGTCCAATTGTAGTGAAAGGAAACATTTTCCTTGTGTGTCAATGTAATGGTAGAGTCATAACAAAACAAAAATAGTGACCCTGACGTGATTTGAACACGCAGCCTTCTGGACTGGAGCCAGACGCGCTACCATTGCGCCACAGAGTCACATATCTGCATGTCCGATTGTAGTGAAAGTAAACATTTCCTTGTGTTTAATTGTAATGGCAGAGTCATAACAAAACAAAAATAGTGAACATGACGTGATTTCAACACGCAGCCTTCTGGACTGGAGCCAGACGCGCTACCATTGCGCCACAGAGTCACATATCTGCATGTCCGATTGTAGTGAAAGTAAAAATTTTCTTTGTGTGTAATTGTAATGGCAGAGTCATAACAAAACAAAAAATAGTTACCCTGACGTGATTTGAACACGCAGCCTTCTGGACTGGAGCCAGACGCGCTACCATTGCGCCACAGAGTCATCTATATGCATGTCCAATTGTAGTGAAAGTAAGCATTTTCCTTGTGTGTCAATGTGATGGTAGAGTCATAACAAAACAAAAATAGTGACCCTGACGTGATTTGAACACGCAGCCTTCTGGACTGGAGCCAGACGCGCTACCATTGCGCCACAGAGTCACATATCTGCATGTCCGATTGTAGTGAAAGTAAACATTTTCCTTGTGTGTAATTGTAATGGCAGAGTCATAACAAAACAAAAATAGTGACCCTGACGTGATTTGAACACGCAGCCTTCTGGACTGGAGCCAGACACGCTACCATTGCGCCACAGAGTCATCTATATGCATGTCCAATTGTAGTGAAAGTAAACATTTCCTTGTGTGTCAATGTAATGGTAGAGTCATAACAAAACAGAAATAGTGACCCTGACGTGATTTGAACACGCAGCCTTCTGGACTGGAGCCAGACGCGCTACCATTGCGCCACAGAGTCATCTATATGCATGTCCGATTGTAGTGCATAAGTAAGCATTTTCCTTGTTTGTCAATGTAATGGTAGAGTCATAACAAAACAAAAATAGTGACCCTGACGTGATTTGAACACGCAGCCTTCTGGACTGGAGCCAGACGCGCTACCATTGCGCCACAGAGTCATCTATATGCATGTCCGATTGTAGTGAAAGAAAACATTTTCCTTCTTTGTCAATGTAATGGTAGAGTCATAACAAAACAAAAATAGTGAATATGACGTGATTTCAACACGCAGCCCTCTGGACTGGAGGCAGACGCGCTACCATTGCGCCAGAGAGTCATCTATATGCATGTCCGATTGTAGTGAAAGTAAACATTTTCCTTGTGTGTCAATGTAATGGTAGGGTCATAACAAAACAAAAATAGTGACCCTGACGTGATTTGAACACGCAGCCTTCTGGACTGGAGCCAGACGCGCTACCATTGCGCCACAGAGTCATCTATATGCATGTCCGATTGTAGTGAAAGTAAACATTTTCCTTGTGTGTCAATGTAATGGTAGGGTCATAACAAAACAAAAATAGTGACCCTGACGTGATTTGAACACGCAGCCTTCTGGACTGGAGCCAGACGCGCTACCATTGCGCCACAGAGTCATCTATATGCATGTCCGATTGTAGTGAAAGAAAACATTTTCCTTCTTTGTCAATGTAATGGTAGAGTCATAACAAAACAAAAATAGTGAATATGACGTGATTTCAACACGCAGCCCTCTGGACTGGAGGCAGACTCGCTACCATTGCGCCAGAGAGTCATCTATATGCATGTCCGATTGTAGTGAAAGTAAACATTTTCCTTGTGTGTCAATGTAATGGTAGGGTCATAACAAAACAAAAATAGTGACCCTGACGTGATTTGAACACGCAGCCTTCTGGACTGGAGCCAGACGTGCTACCATTGCGCCACAGAGTCATCTATATGCATGTCCGATTGTAGTGAAAGTAAACATTTTCCTTGTGTGTCAATGTAATGGTAGGGTCATAACAAAACAAAAATAGTGACCCTGACGTGATTTGAACACGCAGCCTTCTTGATTGGAGCAAGACGCGCTACCATTGCGCCACAGAGTCATGTATCTGCATGTCCGATTGTAGTGAAAGCGAATATTTTCCTTGTGTGTCAATGTAATGGTAGAGTCATAACAAAACAAAAATAGTGACCCTGACCTGATTTGAACACGCAGCCTTCTGGACTGGAGCCAGACGCGCTACCATTGCACCACAGAGTCATGTACCTGCATGTTAGATTGTAGTGAAAGGAAACATTTTCTTTGTGTGTCAATGTAATGGTAGAGTTATAACAAAACAAAAATAGTGACCCTGACGTGATTTGAACACGCAGCTTTCTGGACTGCAGCCAGACGCGCTACCATTGCGCCACAGAGTCATGTATCTGCATGTCCCATTGTAATCAGAGAAAACATTTTCCTTGTATATCAATGCAAAGGTAGAGTCGTAGGAAAAGAGAAATACTGACCCTTACGTGAAATGAACACGCAGCCTTATGGACTGGAGAGAGACGCGCTACCATTGCGCCACAGAGTCATCTATCTTCATGTCAGATTGAAGTCAGAGGAAAAATTTTCCTTGTATGTCAATGTTAAGGTAGAGTAGTAGCAAAACAGAAATAGTGACCCTGACGTGATTTGAACACGCAGCCTTCTGGACTGGAGCCAGACGCGCTACCATTTCGCCACAGAGGCATGTATATGCATGTCCCATTGTAATCAGAGAAAACATTTTCCTTGTATGTCAATGTCAAGGAAGAGTCATGACAAAGCACAAATAGTGGCCCTGACGTGATTTGAACACGCAGTCTGATGGATTGGAGCCAGACGCGCTACCATTTCGCTACAGGGTCATGTACCTGCATGTTAGATTGTAGTGAAAGTAAGCATTTGCCTTGTGTGTCAATGTAATGGTAGAGTCATAATAAAACGAAAATTGTGACCCTCATATGAGTTGAACACGCAGCCTTCTGGACTGGAGCCAGACACGCTACCATTGCGCCACATACTCATGCATTTACCGATCGGATTGTAGTCAGAGCAAAAATTTTCCTTGTGTTTCAATGCAAAGATTGAGTCACAACAACACACAAATAGTTACCCTGACGTGATTTGAACACGCAGCCTTCTGGACTGGAGCCAGTCGCACTACCCTTGCGCCACAGAGTCATGCATCTGCATGTCCGATTGTAGTCAGAGTAAATTTTTCCTTGTATGTCAATGTTAAGGTAGAATCATAACAAAACAGAAATAATGACCGTGACGTGATTTGAACACGCAGCCTTCTGGACTGGAGCCAGACGCGCTACCATTGCGCCACAGAGTCATGCATCTGCATGTCCGATTGTAGTCAGAGTAAGCATTTTGTTTGTGTGTCAATGTAAAGTTAGAGTTATATCGAAATAGAAATAGTGACACTGACGTTATTTGAATGGGCAGCCTTCTGGACTGGAGCCAGACGCGCCACCATTTCGCCACAGAGTCATGTATCTGCATGTCTGATTGTAATCAGAGTAAACATTTTGTTTGTGTGTCAATGTAAAGTTAGAGTTATATCGAAATAGAAATAGTGACACTGACGTTATTTGAATAGGCAGCCTTCTGGACTGGAGCCAGACGCGCCACCATTTCGCCACAGAGTCATGTATCTGCATGTCTGATTGTAATCAGAGTAAACATTTTCCTTGAATGTCAATGTAAAGGTTAGGCGTAGCAAAACAGAAATACTGCCCCTTACTTGAAATGAACACGCAGCCTTATGGACTGGAGCCAGACGCGCTACAATTGCGCCACAGAGTCATCTAACTTCATGTCCGATTGAAGTCAGAGTAAAAATTTTCCTTGTATGTCAATGTAAAGGTAGAGTCGTGGCAAAACAGAAATAGTGACCCTGACGTGATTTGAACACGCAGCCTTCTGGACTGGAGCCAGACGCAAAAAATTGTGGATGTTCACTTTGGATAGTTGTCAGAGTATAGACTTATACTTTGTGTCATAAACATGATTTTGTAATTTCTGCAGTCGATCAGAGTTGTTTTACTTGCA
Organism: Chrysaora quinquecirrha; assembly: GCA_014526335.1. Taxonomy (NCBI): domain Eukaryota; kingdom Metazoa; phylum Cnidaria; class Scyphozoa; order Semaeostomeae; family Pelagiidae; genus Chrysaora; species Chrysaora quinquecirrha. The sequence continues at coordinate 162,605 of JACTAT010000147.1, forward strand.
CATCGCCACCCAGAGCAACATTATCGGAAACGTAGATTGAAAAGAAGAATCCTGCTTCATTTTGTTGGTGCGTTTAATTGGCTGTGTGTTATCAAGGTTGCATGTTTCTGCCATATTAATTGAAATATGACGTAGAGCAAGGTTTGCTTTGGTTTCCAATTGCTGGTTGATTTCTCTCTTTTCAAAAATGGTGCATTCAGGAAATGTTTAGGATGTGTTGTTATCTCTTATCGCCTAATTAAAATAAATTTTTAAAATTTTGTACCATTTCATGCAGATACGACAAAAAACGCCTGAGGTTGGAAAATTCTTTCTATGGGCAAATCGATTAAAATAACAAGAAAAACCGTTATCGGCGTAGAAGTGGTCTTAGCTATCGCTGCAAGGAAAACTTGTGAACGTTATATTCAATTAACAAACCGTAATTGCGACAATTAGAGGAAACATCTTTGGCTACATATACCAAATAGATTTTTCGTCTGAAACTCTTCAGAGCATAAACGTGAGATGGTCAGAAAAAGACCGAAAAATTCTGTATCCACAAATTTTACAGCATTACAATATCAATGTTACAATATCAAAAGCTTGCAATTCGGACAAGTTAAAAGATGTCCTTGAAATTAAACATTGAACAGTTTTTATATATGCTTTAGAACTGTCACTAGTTTTAAATACCCCCCCCCCCCCTTAAAGGGTCTTTAGAAAACATACATGGAATTACATACATTCTGTCTAATTGCAGGTGAATCAAGAATAGTTAAGTAAGAATTCTGTTCCATTACGTGCGTTGTAATGGTTGAGTCTGATCAAGGTTCCATCCTTTTTCTTCACATACATTCTTTTCATGTGTTTCTTCTTATAGAGTAGTAACATATTAGATCGCTTGTGACATGGATAGTTTTCTTTATATTTTGCCATTTCAACAGATCGATGAAATATGAAGCATAGCTGATCAACAATGTCTTTAATTGTCTCATCTTCATTCACCAATAAATTCACTTTTACTTTTGGTACCCAATATTCTTTACTTGTCGACGTTACTACCATTGTTTGTTTTCGCCCTGAAGCAAGGAAAATTAAAGTATATTCAAAGCTGAGTGCATTACACTGAACACTAAAAACTCTTTCTTAAGGTTAAGCTCGCTACGCCGGCATCAGTACCAGTGACCCTCAGACGAGACTGCAACCCATAACTTTGCTTTCCCACTCCATTGCAGTCCTTTCAACCAGTCAGCAAAGTAACTTCGAGAAGCTGGAGCGAAAATGCACGTGACCTGGCTATCGCTAGAGTCCGGGGAGGTTAGCCGTCCTTTGCTCTTGGGAATCTTCCCCGGACCGCAATTAACATAATTGGCATTGAAAAAGAAACTCTTCGAAATCTCTCAAAAATCATACTTTAAACCAACTTGAAGGTCCGAAAGATTTAATTGTCCGAAAAGGCTTCGAACTAAAAGTAGCGCGTCTCTAGGAGATCCATTAATAAACCTTTCTTTACCTTAGGGTTTTAAGACCTCAGTATTGGGAGCAGAACAATGGCAACCACATTTGCATATGGCAACGATTAGTAATTAAGAAACGCAAGTCTTTTTGTTCCCTTAATTAATGCTAGTTAACTTTGGTATGTTTAAACAACTGCACGCAGTTAAACCTCCGTATAACGGAGGGGTCCATTGCGTGGAGGTTTTTTGAAGAAATAGAATAAAAATTTTGTTTTCGGATAGAAACATATTTGCCGGTTGCCCGAAGGTGTCCGCAAAATTGAGGTGTCTCTCAATGGGGGGTCCACGGCTTTTAACTAGCAACATATGTGTGGTGGGTAGCTGCACTGGCCCTTAATTTCCAGCCAATACTACAGGAGGCCCAAATAAACAGATTTTACGCGTTACATAAAGTATATTTTCACTTATATCTTGAAAACAGTTGTTTCATTGAATGCAGGCCCAAAGTCGTTTGTTCTTGCATATGAATGAACAAATAAACTAAAAAATCGTTGTGGAATTTCTAACCCTATATAAATTTCCCAGTAATATTTCAGCAACTACTAACGGATGCGATTTTCAAACTGAAAACGACCAAACCTAATAATTCAACCTAGCAGAACTCCATTTAACTGCTCAATCGGAAGTTTAGGGGTTCCTTTACCTACTAAATAAGAAAAGGTTACATTTTCTCTTCTCTACACAACAAGAGTAAAATGCAAAAACTTGTTTTAAGTGCAAGCCTTTCTAAAACATTTTAATTTAATGAGGTTTGTCTAAAATTTTACAGGCAGGATGAAGGCACTGAAATACACATTATTACATGCACCCGATTTGATAAGATAGAAGTAATGTGTGATGAGAAGCATGAGGCTGGAGGGAGGAGTATAGCAGTAGTATAGTAGTACAGTAGTACAGTAGCATAGCAACAATGAACTTTAAAAATATTAACCGTTAGAACGATCAGTTGTTTCGCTTTACGGTTATAATATTTATCTACATTAACAGTTTTGCTTCCTTGAAATCAAAGACTTGCAGTAAACAGCAAACTTTAGAAAAAAATTGGAAATTCTGTTTAGATCTTTTTAATTGTTTCCTTTCGTTTCGTTTCGTTTCGTTTATATAGGTGGTGTTGCCGAGTGGTCAAAGCGCTCGTCTCACGATCTCGTCGGGAGCACTTTCCACAAGCCTAAAGTCAATTCAGCTGTCCATCCTTCCAAGGTCGGTGAATGAGTACCCAGATTTCTGGGGTAATAACTGACAGTGTCCCCAATTAGTAGAAATGCTAAATACCTTGACACTTAAATAAAGTCGATTATTATTATTATTATTATTAATAACAACGAAAAAACAGAATTGTCTTAACACATGAAATCTTCTTCTGTTATAGGCGGAAACATACAGTACCTGTTCTTGATCGCGCATCTATAAACTGAATGAACACGAATAGCAATACCAGCAAACCTTGAAAAATCTTCCTAGAAAACTCATTGCTTATACTTTTCTTTTCAAATTTCTTTACAATGATTTTTCGCTTCATTAAAACCATTTTGAAGCTCTGTAGCATTTCGTTTCTATTCACAAAATTAGCCAGCAGTACAGCTATACATTTTCTACAGTTATGTCATTGAATCACAGCTAAAAGAAGCTAATTCATATCGAGGCTACCAAAGTTAAGCGATTTGATCTTCATAGCATGAAAATAGACCTTTTGGTTGGCTTTTTTTCAAAATCTCAACAATTCGAGTTTTCGATGCTAAAATCGCACAAAAGCATCGAACTCAGTATAGGTGCAGAGTTTCACTTTCATCACTTGGTCTAAGCTTTTATATAAGCAAAAAGTTTGAATGCACATAAAACCAATAGATTTATTTCTTAATTAGAAACTCTTGATGAGAAACCCAGACTCTCGAATGGCCAAAAATTAAAGAAACTCCACTAATGGACATTTTTACGTAGGAAATTTTCACCTCAGACAGGGAAACAATTTTCTCTTATTTACTGTGTTACTTCTGCAATAAAGCATTTCTGTGACAAGAAGACAAACAGGAAACCCATATGCATTCAAATACCGTCCGAAAATAGGTTTCCAACATCACTGACATAGAATAACTTTGTAGGTTGCCAATATGGATATTTAAGAAACTCTTAAGAAACTTTTGTAATTTTAAGAAAAAATCAGTACTAGTTCAATTTTTTAGTTTCTGATAAAAGATACATGTGATACATGCAGTAAGGCAGTGAAACTGTTACTGCTTAATAGGAATTTGGTATTGAAAACTCTATATCTCAGAATAGTGGAAATTTTTACAAAATTCAAAGATGTCGAAGCAATAACCTAAAAAAGAAATCGGATATATATATTCACAACACAACCTCTTCTAACCATGGGTTGGGAATGGACGCCTATTGAAGAGGCATGCTTGTTTCTGAAACCTAAAATTTAAGGGTTCACTTACAAAACGCGCTGCTTATCTAATGAGAGTTGATTGAAGGAAATATGGTTAAGGTATTGTTACAAAGAAGTATCATAAGTATGGACAACTAGATTATTCCCTATGTGCATAAAATGAGAATTAAAAACAAGTATTAAGATTATAAAATCAACTTCCATATTTTTATATATTTTTCCCAAAAAATGCAAAAAAGTTGGTGTTTTTTTAGTCTACTTGGCTGAATGATTCATAAATGTTTGCTGAAAACGTGTACATGATTTCATTAGAAAAAAGAGCATCAAGATACTCATTATGACCAGTTTTGAATATTTGATTCATTTGTGCATTCATAATTGGAATCAGTTTAGCCAAGGGAAGACTTATGTGATCAATTGATTCATCCACATCTTCTGTTGAAATCTGTGTCCCTTTTTCTATAAAACAAAAAACAAAAAAAAAATGTTAAACCTATAGACCCTTTTGACGAACAGCCAGATTATGGAAATTATCGAAAATTACTAGGTAGAGAGTTTCTTATACCAAATTTGAATACACTCATTTTTTTTATAAGAAACTGACTATAAGAAACTATATATGCCTTTTTCTGAAAAATCAAAAACTAATCTATATGGACGAAGAAGTGAGAAAAAAAACTAAGAAACTATTACTGCTTTTAAATTCAGCATTCTATTTTACTGATGTGCCTTGTGTAATGTTTACATAAAAATAATCCCAAACAACCATTATACATAATTAGGGTCAATTCTGGACAATGTCTATATTTTGATCGCTAAGAATATGATACTTTATATTAAAAGCATAACTGACGAAAAATTTTCAAAATTTGGATTCTTAAGTTAAGAAACTCTGCAAGAAACTTCTACTTTACCAATTCTGCTGAAAGTTAAGAAACCCTACTATATGGCCCAGAGCTTAGTTTCTTATAAAAAAATGAGTGTATAGCAGCCCAAATTTAGTCTATGTGCAAAGTTTCACTCCATTCATTGATTTTATGAGCACACAAAGTTTGTGACTTTATAAGGGCTCAGACCAGTCAGGGTGAAAAGTCTCACCTCAAGCCATTTTTATGGTCAAAGCCCTTAGGTAGAATTGGGAGCTTTAAGAGCCCATAAAATCAATATTACAAGCAATAGGACAATGAAACTTTGCACCTAGATTAAGTTTTTGATGCTATATACGATTTTAGCATTGAAATCCTAGTATCCTAAAGTTTTGGGAAATGTCAGTCTTGGCAGCCTTTTATAAAATTGACACAACATTTATTAGTAAATTCCAAAGTTTCAGAACTGTACAAGTATATTGATTTCCCAGTATGACAAACTTGAAAAGTAACGAGAAAAATGACAAAATTTGATATTGATAATTCAAAGAATTTAGTTACCTTTGGTGGCATTTTGAAAACATTCTTCAATGAGAGACATCATTTTTTCCAAATTCTTTTGAACACACTCATCAAGAACATCATTGAAATCATCACTTTCAAGGACGTCTACTGTTTCTGACATGATTTTCTGATACTTTTCTTCATCCATGTAAACAATATCTTTGCTGTATTCTGATGCATCCAACAAATACTTTGCAAAGCATTTCAAGTTACCATCTCTGGATGTTTCAACTTCTAATGACTTGAACTCTTCCCATATATTAAACACTATTTTTGATAAATCATAGTGACTCAAACTGTCTTTCAGTGATATGGAATGAATATTATCTGGAAAATAATTAAATATTTGTCAGAATATGAAGTAACAACAGGAAATTGTCCTAGAATCAACATTGTCACAATATGAATGAGAAATAAACAAAAACAAAGAAAGTAACAGTATAACAATATGAACTTCATCAACTTAACTAAACAAACGAACTAACTAACTAGCCCATGTACTATGCTCTGTCAAAGAAGCATTTGATTTCAAAGAAAGGAATACCTTTAACAAGCTGCTCTATGTCGGAGATCATGAGATTGATGCCCTTCTCAAAAATGAACTTGACATTGTTGAGATACTCTTTCCTAATGGTGTTTACGGATGAGTCCATTTCAATGCCATGTGCAATGGCTGCAACATCAGCGTAATCTTTTTCCTCAGAGTTTTCAATGCTCTCAATGTACAAGTAACCACCAATTATATTCATTTGCACCTTAAGAAAGGCATATAACATGCAACATGAAGCTACTGATGTAATTGCTTTTGTGAAACTCTTTATTTTTAGTTCATCCCACAGATCTACTTTTCCTTTAGGGTTGCTGCTTATCAAAGTAATAAGCTCTTCAGTATTCAGAGATTCTTGAATTTTGTCCCGTAATATAACCATGAATTGCATAAATGTCTTTGTACATGTTCTTTGATTGCTGTCATAATTAAATTGCTTCTTTGCCTGTCTTGCGTATTCTTCAGCTTCCCTGTCTCGCAGCTCTGATAATTTCCATGGTCGGCAGTGCCTCGACTTATCAAAGTAATGAAATTTTTACTAAGACTTTCTATAAGAATAAAGTTTAGTTCCAATTTCATTCCAGTTAGCCTCATCTTCATAAAGAGAATGTCCCTCTGAATTTTCTAAGCATGAAGACTAGATACAGTCGGTTCTAGAATAAGTTTATTCTTCATCAGACTTGATTAGAGATAGCGACACGAATACGTCACTTGTATGTCATACAACTCTGAAAGAGCTGAAAATTCAGGTGACAAGGGTGATCGGGTGATCAGAGATAGACGGAAAAATATGAATCTCCGAGAGAGCTGAAAATAAGGGTGACGAGGGTGATCGGGTGATCAGAGATAGAAGGAAAAATATAAAACTCCTAGAGAGCTGAAAATAAGGGTGACGAGGGTGATCGGGTGATCAGAGATAGAAAGAAAAATATAAAACTCCTAGAGAGCTGAAAATAAGGGTGACGAGGGTGATCGGGTGATCAGAGATAGAAGGAAAAATATGAAACTCCGAGAGAGCTGAAAATAAGGGTGACGAGGATGATCGGGTGATCAGAGATAGAAAGAAAAATATAAAACTCCTAGAGAGCTGAAAATAAGGGTGACGAGGGTGATCGGGTGATCAGAGATAGAAGGAAAATATGAAACTCCGAGAGAGCTGAAAATAAGGGTGACGAGGGTGATCGGGTGATCAGAGATAGAAGGAAAATATAAAACTCCTAGAGAGCTGAAAATAAGGGTGACGAGGGTGATCAGGTGATCAGAGATACGTCACGTAAATATAAAACTCCGAAAGAGCTGAAAATAAGGGTGACGAGGGTGATCGGGTGATCAGAGATAGTCACGAAAATATAAAACTCTGAGAGAGCTGAAAATAAGGGTGACGAGGGTGATCGGGTGATCAGAGATAGAAGAAAATATAAAACTCCTAGAGAGCTGAAAATAAGGGTGACGAGGGTGATCGGGTGATCAGAGATAGTGGCGTAAATATAAAACTCCGGAAGAGCTGGAAATAAGGGTGACGAGGGTGATCGGGATCAGAGATACGTCACGTAAATATAAAACTCTGATAGAACTGAAAATAAGGGTGACGAGGGTGATCGGGTATTCGTAAATATAAAACTCCTAGAGAGCTGAAAATATGGGTGACGAGGGTGATCGGGTGATCAGAGATACGTCACTGATAGAGCTGAAAATAAGGGTGAAAGGGTGATCGGGTGATCAGAGATAGTGATAGAGCTGAAAATATGGGTGACGAGGGTGATCGGGTGATCAGAGATACGCCACGTAAATAGCCACTTTCGCAATTCTTTTCTAAGAACACCTTGTTTGTGATGAGCCTCGATAAACATTTTCATTTTTGAGCTTAAGAATGTTTTGTTTTATATTATTACATATCGTACTAGATTCATTTCAGAGGGCATCATCCCAAAGACCCTGTGGAAGTGGAAGTAACACGGGCCGAGCCTCAAGGGAGGTAATTTCTAAAAATGAATGTGCAAATGTTGCAAACATATAACAGTATACCATAATATATCAGTTCTAATCAAACTTCACGAAGAAAACGAAAAGCAAATGAAAATAAAACGGTTGTTTATAAAGTTTACACCGATTATCGAAAAATCAATACCCTTATCTACCGATTTTCAGAAAATTGAGACCCATGTTTATACCAAAATCGTTAAAATGATACCCTTTTGGGCGCGCGGCACGGCCCTCGTACCAAAATATATTTAGTACCCCCAGGTTCTGAGCGTTTTCAACTCTACAATAATTTTAAGCTAAAAAAGCTAATGTGCAATGTTCTGTTCAGCAAGACTCTGCAGAAACGAATTCAGGGAAAAAGACCAAGTCGAAAAGTTTACCACTTACTGTAATAGTACTATAATACTGATTATGTGGTGGTGCAGTTCTAAAGCAATGCAGTTATAATTTATCAAGATTGGATCTTATTTGTCGTGTTAAGTTGGGTCCACAAAAATGGGCAAGGACGCCTGGGGGGGGGCAAGGGGGGCAACCGCCCCTCCTGCCTTATCCGAGTGGAGCAAGGAGGGGCAAGATGTGCCCTCAGGGTCAACAATTATTTTTAAAATAGATTTAATAGTTGAATACTCCTAGCCAAGTAAACACCAGAGAAAACCAAGAGAACACTTAACGGTGATTTATAAAATACAAAATCAATCAATTATTGAAAGACAGGGTCCCCTCATTATATTGACCATTTGACATATTGTATCATGTAGGTCATAAATCATCAGGGACGGTTGGAGGATTGCACCATGGCTCGGCATCTTCTGCACCTGAAAAGAGATCCTCAAAGCTAATCAGCATTAATGACAATATTTGCAATAGGTTATTGTGAAATTCCCGAACCACAGTACAGGCTGTAAGAACAAACTTACAACAAGAAAAACCATACCAAAAGGACTTCATGTTCCAGGGAAGGGAGGAGGGCAAAAATCTTGTGTTACCACCAAAGCGAACGAAACGCGCAACCAAACTGAGCAATATCTGCTCTTTTATACCTAGAAAGTCTCGTAACCACGTGAAGGCGACGCATGAAATCTGCCATGAATGCGTCTCTTGAGAGCAGCATGCAAAATTCTCCGTATTACTATTAAGTTCGATAAAACTAGTTTTATCTAGGTTTAAATTTGTCTGCTAAATATTTTAGAATTGTAGAATAGAAGAAAAGCAAGAAAGGACCATAATATATTGATTTCATTATTTGTTTCTGGGTCGAGGGAAAATCGATATGAAACTTGTCGCCCGTAATTTTTCCAAAATTAATGAACTGAGAAAATCATTTTTCGGAAACCAATAGCAACATCTTATTACAAAACTTTATGACTTTCAATGTACCAATTCTTCAAGAAAATAAGGATTGCTCCTGGAAAATAGAGTTAACAAAATAAACAGTTTTATTGTCAACGAAAACATTTAAAGGGCGTTTCCCACGTTTTCCAGGCTTCTGAAGGGCGTGGTCGCTTAAAATTTTCTTTGGGGCTACGCCCCCAAACCCATTCGGTTGCCCTTCTTCAAACCTTTGTCCCCCTTGCCCTCCATACGTACAGGCGTCCCTGAAAATGGGTTGTTTGCACGTCGTTTACATTGAAATCCACTTCGACTACTCTCTATCTCGACTACTCTGCATCTCGGGCATTTTCACTTACTTCGACGATTTGCTCCCCGTATCTGGAATATAGCTCTATAACATGTAGAAAGGATGTAGAACCCGTTTTTGAAAAGAGAATCCTTCCATAAAAGCTGGTCGCAAGATAATATGCTTGCTGGAAAATTGCAAGAAAACTTGCATAATCGAAAAAATTTCTGCAATCAAAGATTAAAATTTTTTAAATTTGTACATCATGATACAACCATCTTTAATTTTACAAATACAACAGCATGAGTCTTAAAAGTGAAAAAACGCATGTGTTATATATTCCAATGCCGTATTTACTGTCCACCCTTTAAGACCAAAAGCGTTATTGAGAGAATGTTACCTATTTTAACAATGAATGAGTTCCTCCAAAATTCTTTCTTTTTGCTCAGTTTCACTAAATAAACAATTTTCCAACTAAATAAACTCACAGTCTTAAAGTCGCAATTTTATTTTCAAATGAGCAATGAGCGCCCCCTTTTAACCCAAGCTCCAGAGTCAAACGTTTGGGGGAGGCGCTCTTCGGGAACAGGGGCACTTGGTCAAGTTGAAAAGCATATATGTAATCTACACTGATCTTTAGCATTACAAATTTTAAACTAAGTACTTTTTACATTTGTTTTAAAAAAGATAATTATTTGTAAATAAAAAAACCAAAATATAACCTTAAGTTTTATCTCACAATTTTTTGACACAAATTCATTCTGTTCACACAGCATCACTAGCAAGAACAGCAACTTCCTATACAGTATTGTTTCCAAAACATTACGTTCCTGTGATCACCCGATCACCTTGGTCACCCTTATTTTCAGCTCTATCGGAGTTTTGTATTTACGTAACGTATCTCTGATCACCCGATCACCCTCGTCACCCTTATTTTCAGCTCTATCAGAGTTTTATATTTACGTGACGTATCTCTGATCACCCGATCACCCTCGTCACCCTTATTTTCAGCTCTATCAGAGTTTTACATTTACGTGACGTATCTCTGATCACCCGATCACCCTTGTCACCCTTATTTTCAGCTCTATCAGAGTTTTACATTTACGTGACGTATCTCTGATCACCCGATCACCCTCGTCACCCTTATTTTCAGCTCTATCAGAGTTTTATATTTACGTGACGTATCTCTGATCACCCAATCATCCTGGTCACCCATATTTTCAGCTCTCTAGGAGTTTTATATTCTGGCCACTATCTCTGATCACCCGATCACCCTCGTCACCCTTATTTTCAGCTCTATCAGAGTTTTATATTTACGTGACGTATCTCTGATCACCCGATCACCCTCGTCACCCTTATTTTCAGCTCTATCAGAGTTTTATATTTACGTGACGTATCTCTGATTACCCGATCACCCTCGTCACCCATATTTTCAGCTCTATCAGAGTTTTATATTTACGTGACGTATCTCTGATTACCCAATCACCCTGGTCACCCATATTTTCAGCTCTCTAGGAGTTTTATATTCTGGCCACTATCTCTGATCACCCGATCACCCTCGTCACCCTTATTTTCAGCTCTATCAGAGTTTTATATTTACGTGACGTATCTCTGATCACCCGATCACCCTCGTCACCCTTATTTTCAGCTCTATCAGAGTTTTATATTTACGTGACGTATCTCTGATCACCCGATCACCCTCGTCACCCATATTTTCAGCTCTATCAGAGTTTTATATTTACGTGACGCATCTCTGATCACCCGATCACCCTCGTCACCCATATTTTCAGCTCTCTAGGAGTTTTATATTCTGGCCACTATCTCTGATCACCCGATCACCCTCGTCACCCTTTTCAGCTCTTTCAGAGTTTTACATTTACGTGACGTATCTCTGATCACCTAATCACCCTCGTCACCCTTATTTTCAGCTCTATCAGAGTTTATGTTTTCATGAGGTATCTCTACGTGACGGTTCATCCGTAGTAAGGAATCCTTTGTTGTACAGACTTATCATATAGCCAGGGTGTCATTATGCTATGGTTTTTAATAATTAATGAGGTAATTTGACTGTATGCGAGCGCCTGAACTGCTTTAGCTTTGTAGACAAAAGGTACACGTAACAGAAGGATACAAGTACCACTCACTGCATTGCGCAGGAGGAGGACAATAGATTTCATTCCTTGATAAGTCGAGGAATAGCCCGCTGTCACATCAAGTATGTCTACATATTGAAGTACCCCCCTCCCCCGGGGTCAGAAGCTCAGGGTTCAAGTCCAGCCACGGTAGCGTCAGGGCAAGGGTCGAGGTTTCGATTAGTTAACCTACCACTGAGATACTAGCGGCTGGTGCTAAAACACCATTTCACTTCTCACCAAGTGGCGTAGCGATTTTTCATCTGAGTTTAATCAAAATTATTATCGAAGTCAGCAGTATACTACGGTTCATGTATCCATTATCAAAATAGAATATTTGAAATCACCAGCAAGAAGCCTTGCTTTAATTTCTTCTGACTTCCTCTTCGTCTGTGAGCAATCTCCGACCACTCCCTTGCATGAATCTTGCAGTCTCGTTCCCCTTCCTGTTGCCAAGTCTTGCTATTGATCTAGTTCCTGAGACCCCCTGAAGACATTGCCAGAGTATTTGCCAAGCTGATGCTTCAAGGAAAAGTAAATGCAGCAATGCGGTTCCTGAGTGAAGAAAATGATAAAGGGGGCGCACATCGGGAAAAGCATTGGGGGGGCGTGCATATGCCTGGGACCGAATACAGGATAGGCGACCTAGGTGGTTTCAGGTGTACACCTGCCTCCTTCTAGGGGGGCCTAGAGGAATGCTTACCAGGAAAATTTTCAATTTTCAATTCTTTAAATTGGCTGTTGTGGCCTCTTTTTGACTTAATGTTAAAATTAATATGCAGCAAAACCCCTGCCCGAAACAGTGCAACAATATAATTTTGCTAATACAATTTTGGCAATGCCCATGATCTCTCTTGGAAACCCTATTACTGGAGGTCAGTAGAAACGAACTTGGACTGAAAAACATATTTTCGTTAAAATTTTCTTTAGTGTATCTCCATTACAGAAAAGTACAGGTACTGTTATCAGTTCCGCAACTTATTCCGTTGTGCCAATACTAATAACACGTTTTGTTTTTGGTAACTTCGCCCAATTCTTCACAACCTCTTCCAAATCAATATTATCTGTGATGTCTTTTTCACAGGCAAGCTTCATAACGTGTTTCAGCCTGTCCTGTTTCATGGTGCTCCGCATCAATGTCTTGATGAGCTTCAGCTTCGAAAAACTTCGCTCGTTTGAAGCAGCAGTAATTGGCGCTGTTAGAGCGAGACGCATGCATTTTTCTGTCAAAGGAAATATATTTTTGAATTTCGTGCAGTACTCTGTGGCTGCTGATATTGACTGTACATCTGGTTTGCTTTCTTTACAATGCTTTCTGAAAATGTCCAGCTCCAACAGAAGAGCATCCTCATCAGGTTTGCAGACATCCGGAAACAAATTAGAAATTCCACTGATTAAAGCTGTATCTAAGAGTGCATTTGAATAGGGAGGCACCAGCAGAATAACTGTAGGCTCCATAATATCAAACGCCACCTTCAAGTTGTCTTCCAAGTCAGCTATCTGTACATCTAGAACGTGGAGAAATTCTCTCCTGTAGTGCTCTGTCAAGCTCAGGTGGACTGCATTTTCAGGCCTGTCGTCAATTCGACGTGGTATAGCTCTTGGTCTGTGATGACGGTTGAACTCCGCCTCCGCATCAACTGCGTATTGGCTACTAAACATTACGGCTGCTTGGATTTCCATGTCTATGCTCTCTTGTTCGTTTCTGACGTGCTTTAAAGCTCCTATAGTTGCGCTAAGGGCTTCCAGGGCTTCGATTATGTTCAGATCTACAGCTTGCAGCTGCTTCGTCAATATTTTTGTTTTTGACATTATATTCTTCATGAACATGAGGGTGACGATGAATTCGAAGGACTTCAATTTCCCAATGATGCCTTTTGCTTTTGTTTTTGTCTTTATGTCATCGATTTCGGTTTCCTTTTCGAGAGCTGCCACAATCCCTTCAAAACTCGTCCAAACTGCCTGAATTGAATCAGCACGGGCAATCCAACGAGTAACAGACAGATTTCGTAAATCAAGAGCACCATGGATATCCTTTTCCTTTACTTGTTGCTGAAACACTAAGTACCTTTTTGTACTTGATGTAAAGAAGACGTACAGAGTTTCCAGTGTGTCAAACATGTTTGAAACAGAAACACTGGCCTTGCAGCTGTGCTCCACAGTGGTGTTTACTCTATGAGCAAGGCAAGGGAAATATGGAACCGCTCTTCCGAGGTATTCTTTAATTTTTGCTTGACATCCTTTAAATTTTCCAGACATTGAAGATGTGTAATCGTATGACTGAAAAACGATATTGTCTGCATTCAACCCCTGACTTTCTAATGACGTCAGGATGGCTTTGGCTTGCCCATCACCAGTTTTATTATCGATATCTCGCATATCAACTAGCCGTTCATGTGCTTTTCCATGTCCATCTACATACCTTGCAATTACTGACAACTGGTCAACATGTGAGGTATCTGGTGTTGTGTCTGCCATTACTGAAAAAAAATGTGCTTCCTTAATTTCTTTTGTGATCTTATTTGATGCATAACCAGCGAGCAACATCAAGAATTCATTTTGAGATCTCCAGTTGAGATATTTGACTCTATGAGGGCGTTTCTTGGCATCGTCTAACCATCTCTTTAACACAGGGGAATGCCTTGCAACTAACATCACAATTTGGTGAAAGTTTCCATTTGCATCGCTTTCAGATCCATGTCCCCGAAACGACAGACCCTGTCTGGCAAGTGTGCGGGTAACATCCAGTAAAATTTTAACTGCTTCCCTGTTGCGAAGGTCTTCAGCCTTCTCCTCTATCAAAATATCCAATCTTTCTTTGTCAAGCATTACATCGATGTGAGTTGATCTGTATTGAAATGCAACCATAGCTTCCAAAGCCGCTTTGTGACTTTTAGAAGAAAAGTGGCTCGAGAGCTTTCCTGGTTTAGATTTTCCTCGGCTTTTCATTTTATTCCATGTTTTTACCCCTTTTGTTGTCCAAGCCTCATCCGACTTTTCATGACCAACACCATCTGGAAACAGTTTACATACGTAACAAAAAGCGGCTTCTTTTCTGATAGAATACTCAAGGTGGGGATATTCTTTGAACCATTCAGGTCGAAATCTGCGTTGCTTTGATGGATCAATTTCATCGTTCGTCGGGTACCTTTGCAAGATTGGCTGAAATGGACCTTGCTGCAGCATGTACATTCTGTCATTATCATTTTCCATTGGTCGTCTTTCACCAGGGTCATGTTCAATGGGAGAAATGTTAATATCTTCCATTTTAATGGTTTCCTGTTGGTCTTGCAGCTCCTGTAGGCAACGAAGAGCATCAGAAACGAGAGTTGAAGATGCTGCTTCCACTGTCTGAGTAACTTCGATGAGCTCCTCTAACAAATGATCTGGTTTGGGAATATCTATATTCACGGCTTTTTCCAATATATTCTGGCACTGTGAGAGATGGCCGCAAAGATATTTGAGTCTACCAAGACAAGAGGTCCAGGAGACTGAGGAGCTTTGTCCCACTGGTCCTTCTACTGCTTTCCCATTATGTGATGTCATCTAAAATTTAATCGTATAGGACTGTTTACCTCTGGCCCTAGCTATATAAATCTATCAAACGATGATGTCTAATACAGAAAATGAGTTGTCTTGTGGGATGTACCTAACTTTATGCCGTCCAAGATCATTCGTTACTTTTAGCCGCATTTTTCAATAAAATAAAATGAAACACTTACCACAAAAGAAGCATCCAAAAACTCTTCCGAATTGTCTTGATTAGAGGGTTGTTCATCAATTCTTGGTCGCTTGTCGTCAAAGTTCGCTTCGTGATTCTCAGATTCATCGTGGATCAGATAACTGTTTGTTCTTTTGTTGGACAGAGCCTGAAAGGACACAATTTTAGTAACTTTGCTTTCTATGCATAAGTAGTAATTACTAACTATAAGTTATATCACATTCTTAATTGCTAACTTGAGGCAATTAAAAAGCAGACAGAACCATAATTACTTGGTCATCTTCGCAGGCAGGTGCAGCATTGACATTTAGGGTAGAACTTGACGAGGGAAGAGGGCGTTCGTTAGCAGTTACATAGCTAATTGTATTTGATGCTTTCTCCAAAATAGATGTTGTCAACTAAGATGAAATTAAAGAAGAAAAAAATTACTTCAAATTTCTTTCTCACGCAAAGTATACAATATTAATTCGTGCCTAAATGGAAAGCAGGCTTACAATTTATTGCTTAGCTATTTTTTATAATTGAATACTACATTGCAATATCAATTTTATACGCACCAGACTCTGATTTTTCTTCGGTTGAACAGGCAATGTCTTTGCGTTGTAATTGGGATGTGCAATTTTGCAGTGCTTTGATTTGTAATCGTTGTCTATTGATTTCTTGCATAGGCCACATGTGATTTTGTATCTATTGTGAGGCATCTCCCCAGCATCTCACTCAATCAAATCAATACCAGCAAGTCAGAAAGTTCGTCTGTGTAAAATAACTTTGCTTTACTCTATACATTCATTGTATTATAAGACACCGCCTATATATAAGTTGTTGTGGAGGTGTAGAAAATCTTAAGATACTATTTTGAACCTGGAACATTTTTAAAATTAGAGAAGAACAGCGAATATTTGTTATCAGTAAACATTTATTAGGCCTAATGATTTTGTTGGATTCAGTTGCAAAATTGTTCATTCGCGTTTTCATTCAAACTATTATTGGAGAGAGAAACCCAATAAATTGGTCAGTAAAATTGGTTTGTGTTTGAATAACAAATTAATGCTCACCTTTTAATAATCCTGACCATGTGCTGATAGACTCAACAGTTTTTCCTAGTTTCTTCGCATTCAAATTTTAATCGATGGTGTGACGTGAGATTGATTGGGAACTAGATTTCCAAAGTTCAAGTATTGCGTAATTTCCCGCGCAAATGCTTGACCGCATTTCAAAGAAACTGACGATTGCCCCAGTTAATGAGTTTGAGTAAAAGTAAACAAGAGCTCTTCTTTCATTTATCCTACATTGTTCAAAACCCACAAATGAGCATTTAGACACTTGATATTTGAAAGTTGATCGTGGGTAGATATTTAATACTGAAAGCCCTCTAATAAAGCAACGCCAGGCCAGTCAGTCAGTCAGTCGGGCACGAAAGCCATTGAAAACTGTTAAACAATGGAAAAATTCGGGACCGAATTTTAAGTTCTGCGGGACCGAATTTTGGAAAATATTGGGGGGGCGGACCGCCCCTCTCGCCCCCCCCGCATGTGCGCCCCTGTGGATGATATACTGTCATATGAATTCCTGCCCATCATATTTGGTTCGGATTTTCAGCCGAAGAGAGAGATCTGTTCTCTCTCCTAAATATGACTTGGTGGGCTAGGACTAAAAAATTTGACAGATATAGCTCAATTTGAATACGACGCATCTAAGCAAGTAACAGCACCTCTCGCAACAGTTATAGTATTGCAGGCAACTGCTCTCCCTGACCCTGACGCAACGGGAAAAATAATTCACGACATCAAAAAGACAAAAAAAGAATCTCAACACTTGGACTCAGAATCAGATCCAAATTAACACCTGAAACTGCCAGAGCAGTGGATCTAGCTGCGGAGAAGGGGGCATCTAGCTGGCTATCTTGCCTTCCCCTGAAAGATCAGGGTTTCGCACTACACAAAGGAGACTTCCGTGATGCCTTAGCACTGCGATATAACAGAGATATCAAGGGGCTCTCATCACACTGCCCATGTGGACAGAGTTTTAATGTACCGCAAGACTTAAATTGTAAAAGAGTTAAGAGTTAAGAGTTAAGAGTTAATCATTACATGATTCATAATAATGCGACATAATGACATTAGGGACTTCACAGCCATTTTACTCAGGCGGGTGTGTAATGATGTGGAGACTCAGCCAATGTTGCAACCAATACGTGGAAAGACAATGACAAGAAGTACGATAAAGGGAGACGAAGCTAGGCTAGACATCAGGGCAAGGGGTTTTTGGAGGCGTGGCCAGTCAGCATTTTTTGATATTCGTGTGACCAACACAAACGCTGATAGTGCTTGAGCACTCAGTCCCACCCAGATATATCGAAAGCATGAAATGGAAAAGAGAAGGCACTATAATGATCGTATAATGAATATAGAGCAAGGAACATTCACACCATTAGTCTTCTCATGTACAGGAGGGATGGGAATTGAAAGTACCATATTCTTCAAAATGCTTGCCTCAAAAATGAGTGAAAAATGTGGAGAGACCTACGGTGACATCAGTAGATGGATCAGATGCAAGTTGTCCTTCATCACGCTAAGATCTTGTATTCTCTGTGTTAGAGGGACTAGAACTAAAAAAGTTAGAGCAGATACCGATTTAGTTGACTAATTAGAATATCTTTTTTATTTTTTATTTGTTATTTATATCTATTTTTATTTATTTATTTTTATCATTCTCTTGTTTTCCTTTTTGATGCACTCAATGGGACACCTATATTTTTTATCATATTTTTACGAATGTATTTTAGGCTTTTGACATTTTAGGTTTTAGCTGTGTTTAATACTGTATTTAACTAAACTGATGAGAATGAATGACATTGATCTAGTTCCTCGCTCAACAGTCCCTCATGGTTGTCCTGGTCCACGGACCTGTTCCCAAATCTTGAAATTGCTCGTGTTCTTCAATCCTTCCTCATTCTCCTTCCTAACTATAGTTATAGTTTGTTTTTAAAACTGTAGTTCATTTTGTTATTGTTGAGTATCTTGGTACAAGGTTTAATCATTGCACTATGCACGCTGCCTTGAAACGAGTACCTTCTCACCCTGGGTATTGTATGTGCAGTACAGTGGAGGGTGTGCAGTACGGTGGAGGATGTTCAGTACAGTGGAGGGATATCATAAGTACAGTGGAGGGATACCATCAGTACGGTGGAAGATGTTCAGTACAGTGGAGGGATATCATCAGTACAGTGGAGGGATACCATCAGTACAGCAGAGGATGTTCAGTACGGTGGAGGGATATCAGAAGTACGGTGGAGGGTGTTCAGTACGGTGGAGGGATATCATCAGTAGAGTGGAGGGCTTTCCAAATTTCTGCACGAGTCCGAGTTTTCTACACTTGGTTATCATAAGAAATTCTAAAATATAGACGCATATGTATTTGAAAGTTTCGATCTTATGATCTTCAACAGCAAAGTGCTATTGACAAAACGTTCGGTGTCAGATTTGTATCCCTCAATATGATCCATGTCAAAGGGCCATTCACTCTTCAAAATTGTGTACGAGACTTTTAGGAAAACAAAAGGATTTCTAAGGGATTTCAATGAAAACATTTGGTTATCCAGCCCGATTGAACGAGATTTTAATGAAGTAGTGAATTGCCCCTCGATCTATGTACAGTATCAGTTCATTATGAAAGGGCTGGTTAAAGAGAATGGTAGCTGTGTAATGCAGTTAAGAAATAAGCAAAAATTTTGAATTTTTACGCAAACCCAGCACCACTCTCAACATAATATGTATTCACTGACTTTTTCTAGTATTCTCGATCAAAATTTTCTGGTTCTTATGGGGAATGCGTCTATATTACGGTTTCAACAGAAATGCGACTCGTTATTTGTATCTACCTGTTTTTAAAAATCAAGAAACTCTTCTGTATGGAATAAGAAGTGAAAAAGCTAAGACACTAGTATTTCCGTTTATAAATTCAGCCCGGAATTCAGTACTGTATTTTACTGATGTGGTTTGTGTGTACTGCACATACATTACCCAGGGTGCTTCTTGGAAAGCACATTTCTGTCCAGGTACCTCCCACCCCCTACAAGACCATTAATAGGTATGAATTCATACAAGCGCGGTAAACTTGCTCAGGCAGGAAAGTTCAACATCACTAGAGAATGGAAAAAATAATATTATAGATGTAATACGTCAAAATCATAATATTGATGTCTATATACATATCCACAAAACCAGAAACTCAATAATCTAATGTAATTTATCTAGAAAACACAATTATGATAGAAAACAAAATTATCATCTGTATGTAGCTAATATCATTAAAAGCTATTAAATATTCATTTCAATTTCAAAAGTCGTTCATATAATACCATCAGTTAAATCTAACAGAATATTTCGTTTCCATTTCTTTTGTAAACTCCTCTTTAAGCTTCGCCAAGCACCTACGTAAAAAACGAATCCTAGAAAATATGATTGTTATTCACACAAAAACAAATCAACTACATTTGATTTTCGCCAATGTGTTTGAATGTTACGACTCAGCCAAGAGACGCACGTTGCAGAGATGCAGAAAAAATTCAGACCATTATTTCGACTTAACGCCGGAAATTAACGAGTGGTCAGATAACTTGCCATATTTCCAACTTTTCTTCACATATTTTTGCCAGGCAACATTAAAGCCGGTGAAAAATAACTTATTTGCAGAAAAATTTTAGATGTAGGCATATGCTACAATGTTATATATCTATGTGTGTATATCAAATGTAAAACATATGCCATGTTCGGTATTGATGTAAAATATATCTTACCTTCGATATTGACTGTTAAGTCGATAATTCATCAGGTCAAATGACGGTGCATGTGGCATATGAATAATAAATACATTAGCAGCAACGATAAAATCATACCTGAAACACAAATAAAACGTTTAAAGCTTGGCATTAATAAAGAACATTAATGGTGAGCGAAACAGAGGCAACACCAAATAGGTAAAAGGCAGACTAAGACCACTGCAAACATGAATGCATGAGCTGAAGACTCCTGCGATAGAGATATTCACGTTTTGGTATGCCAATGTGACATGACATAACTGCATACAAAATCACAAAACAGCAAACATTATGTGTCAGCAACCAATCCATAAATGCAATATATTTGTGTGTATCGAATTTATGCAGCTTTTTTATGTTTGTGCAAAGAAGTTGGGATCACAATGTTGATCGATTTGGATTCTTTTGATGAAGGAGAGTTGCCGGCACAAGATGAGACATCTGATTATAGGGTGTGCTCTTCGAAACCAATTCTTTTTTCGGGATGTTTTTCGAAGCCATTCTTCTGAAAACTGCAGGTCTCAAAAACCGTCTGTCAGTGAAAGCAGGACAGCAGAAGGTTTCTAAGACTTTCGAGAGATTCGCGGTTTGGAGTTCGAAAGAGGCTTCAATTTTACCAGTTGCCAGGATCAGTCAACGAATAGGTCTGGGGACGAGGCAAGCAAGAAATTTGGCGCCGAAGTCTCCTGAACGGGATCTCTCTTGCGAAAGCCGACGCTAAAGGGCTAATCCCTTAAAGTGACTACTTGCTACCCTCAGTCGGCAGTGAGTTGATCGGAAGGACCTCAGAACATCAGAAGTTGCCAACAGTTTTTTTGGCACATTATACAAAACGTGGAGCCCGTAGTTTGTTAATAGTTTGAAATGCATTGTCTAAATGGAAATGCTAGGAAAATAAAATAAAATCAACTCACTTAAAGGCATGCAAAGCCATTATATGGGAGACTTTGTTCCATCCGAAGCCAACAAATCGTTGATCGTATAATGGCACGTGATCTCTCTTTAACATAACATACGGCTCGAAATCAGGCTTCCATTCAATCTAAAACAAAAAAACACAAATACATGTATACATATACAGAAAAACATGGACAACTTATTTCGTAGGTCATAGACGCATTAAAGCATTTAAAGTGAAACATCTAATTATCAGCAGGATAAAGTTTTGTAAAGGCCAATCAGGGCGTTTGTTTACATTTCTTATATATCCTAACCAGAAGCCTTTATATCTTCTAGACATGTTATAATCACTAACTGCGCATGACTGCCTCTCCCTTCCCAAGCTGCGAAGAAAACAACTCATTGAATTTTACACTTTGGTAAAATAGTTGAGTTTAAATTCGATATTGAAATGTAATGATAAGCAAACAATGGTTGAGTACTTTTTTTCAATACTGGTGAGGGTGAATCGAATTTTATCCTCTTTCCTATTAGGCTGTTAGAGAATCTTTTTCGGAAATACTCAAGCACTCGCCAAAAAAGGCTCAGATGCACCTTCAGTTCACCATCAAATGCGCAAAGATGGAACTTGAGACATGGTACGTTTTATACAGACCTTATAGTCGAGATTAGTAGTTTTCCATTTTTCAAAATTTGTTGGCGCATGTCCTTGGGGCCACACGTTGCTCCTGCAATTAAATAATCGTATTGAAATATAGAAATTAAAAGAGCATATTGACTACTTCTATTCTCTCACTCAATTGGATGGTAATAATTATGACGTCAATGCTAAAAGGTCCATATATTGCACGGAATCAACAATATCATAAGCTGTGCAATTGAGCTGCATTTACTGTAATTAATTGTTTAAAACGAACACAATTCTTTCTCTGAGGCATTATTGTGCTACATTTTTATGGCTAATGCATTGAATTTGATATGAACTTTGACTTCACAGGAACAAATCTTAATTGTAACCGTAATTTGCCTCCGAAAATCTGTTGTCGTTTTTTTAAATTTTCTCCTTATCTCCTTTCGCTAAAAAATTTGGTTATCTAGCTTAAAAGAGTAAAATTCAAATATATAATTGTCTTTTCCAAGGAAATGAAACTAATAGTTGCGAAATGTGTCCAAATTAAGTTTCATGACTACGTGTAAGAGCTACAACCACTGACACCTCAAGCTGTTGTGTTTCGCTGAATGATGTAGAAGCAAGAGCATAAGATACGATTGATGAAGAATAAATCAAGATACCTGAAGGTTGATATGACTCCATTGTCGATTGCAGATATCAAGTCAGCTTTTGATTTTGGAAAATCTAACTTATATTTGTAAGTTTCGAAAGCAGGAACTACAACTGCCTATAAAGAGTTAAAAGCAAAACATATGAGTAGAACAGGAATAGATATGCATATATTAAGAGGGACTATAGGTAAACACTATTTGAAAAGCGTATAGAAGAAAATCTATAACAAGCGATTTGTGCAAAATTAATATGGCGGGGACTTAATCGAGGATGGCTTAATTGAAGAAGTGAATTCTCAGAGGATTGGGGCTCGTTTGGGAGTTGTTTCATTGCAGCCATGAATTCCTGAATGGGGGTTTACTAGAGAGGGGCTGAATCGCAGAAAGGAAGTAGGTGGAGGTTTATTGAAAAAGAAATTATTCGCATAGTTAAATTCTTACATAGGGATTTATTTGAGAAGGGTTTTTTCACAGTTGTACAGTTATTTTCTCGGAAACCCAAAAAAGATATTCCACTGCTCGTTCATGCGGTTGTTATCATATACAACTGTCAAGTATGTCTCATACTGCTGAAATGGAATTATCACGGAAAATGTTAACGTTGACTAAAACTTAAGTAAAAGATGACGATGCAAGTTGTTGTTGTAGTGACTCTGATATGATTACCTTCTGCTGCATTGGAGATTCAGACGCGATTCTCCTGAAAAAGAAAGTATTGAAAATCGAAACAGACGGACGGTAGCAATGAAAAATTAAAACAGACAGACGAATAAAAATGAAAAAAGACACAAAACAATCAATCAATCAATAAATAAATAAATCATTTCAACAATCATTCAATCACTTAATCAATCGATCGATCGATAAATCAATCAATTAATCAATCAATTAAACAGTCAATCAAGCGACCAGTTAATCAATAAACCAGTCAATCTAATAATGAATCGATCAATCATTCAATCAATCAATCAATCAATCAGTCAATCAATCTGCAAAATATATTCAGAGAAATTTAAATAAATGATATGAGCTCTGGGATAAAACAATAGATCAGATTTATCCGGGCATGACAATTTCATCCGAAAATTGCAGACTTTTGGAAATCATTTCTAGGTGTATGAGGAGAATTAATACTTTAACCATGGAAAAAATATAATGAGACACCTAGAAGATTCCGAATTAGACAAGCTATTCATTAACTTTAGCTTAGCTAATCAATAGTTCACCCCCTTTCCCCCTTGGATCAATGTTGAGTGACACTGAAAACAACACCACGGCATTTGATCAACATTGAGTAAGGGGGAGACATTAAAAGTAAGACAAATATTAATGAAAATGTCAGTTTGTCTCATAATTTTGTCCAAGATTGTAGTATTCCTCGGCAGCTATGAAAAGTTAAGCTCTAATAAATAAGAAACTGAAATAAAAATATCTGATTGACTTACTTTAATTTTTCATAAATTCCAGGCACAGGCAGAAAGTCGATGTCACAAAGAAAAACAAATGGTGAATGAGCTTGTTGCAGAGCAATGTTGCGTAAATAGTTTACTGGATAAAAATCCTGAAATCAGGGAAAAAGAATTAAAAAAAAGTAACGGAAGGATAATAGAAAACCCAGTAGAATGAATTGGCGTGGAAAACGAAATGGTGTCCAATTAATAAGTCTGTTTGGAGGTCGTACAAAGAGTTACGTGATGGCCCGGATTTTTTAATGCATTTTTTGATTTGCGGTAACTTACTGTAGTGACAATGAAATAAAATTAGAATTATTGAACAAGTAAAAACAATTGCATACCCCGTCTTTGTAAACAAGATGAATTCCAACATTAGTTCGCTTTTTCAAAACAGGTGATTTGAGACTATACCTAAGAAACTGCTGTGCCTCAGAATCTGAAGCATACAATGAAATACTGACCGGACCTAGAAAGAAGATAACAGATTTAAAATGAATAAATACCAATTTAATTAGGAGAGATATTGATACGACCAAGATAGTTTCGAACCTGTGACATCTGACTTTCTACGCCAGCGCTCAACCTATGTAACAACCTAGCAACGGGCTCTCTATGAGTCCTTAACATACCCACTGCTCGAATGGGGGTACTTCAATGTGTCCATGATCAGACGTGAATCTGGACTTTGACAAAAGGACCCATTTGTATGATAGGATTTTCAAGGATTTCTGACCCATTTGCATGAAAATCGGGAAATTTCAAGCCCTTGTGTATGAATTTGGTTAAAACCCTTTTACAGTGCTAGAATTCACGAAAAGTCTCGCAAAATCGAATCTGACGGCGATTTTTGCATGTGACCGAGCTCTGTTGTTGCTGTTAATTCATCGTTTCGAAAGCAAAAAACAAAGTAGAAAGGTTGTCAGCCACTTTGCGGTAAATCATAATGGGACCTATTGGTAAGAAAATCCTAAAATACCAACCCATCAACCAGAATCTAGCAGAATATCAGACCCATGTGTAGAGAACAGTAGATGAAGCTCAGAAACTTCAACGAATTGCAAGTGTGATAGTCTTACCGTGCTGTTATCGAAATAAACAGTTTGATCGATGATGATTTGTTCATAGAGAAATGGGTACAAGAGCTTGACAGGAAATTCCTGGCAGAAATTAAATGTTCTCTTTCAAAACTCCCTGCCCACCCAGAGATGATGCCTGTAATCTCTGCCTGTTTTTAGCGCACGGAGATGTGCTGAATCGCCAATATCTCAATTTCACCGACAGTAGGTAAATTCCTTTTCTGACTTAAAAAACTTAAATTTTCTATATTTATATGGGGCGTCCGTTATTTCGAACATTTGCTATCTCGAACAAATTCCAGTTTCCCTTGAGATGTTGAGATAGCGGATGTTAACTGTAATCTTATGTCGCTTATAAAAATTAATGAACTAAATAATACCTTCCCATTTGGCCTATCAGAATTTTGTCCAAGTGGCAAACCACAATGGAAAGGCTGGGAAAGCCTTTGGAAGCATGACTTGGCAAGTTACTCCACAAATTGATTGGGCTCTGCACCTCAGTGGAGTTGTCATCGGTTTTCCTATCATGCAGTCTGGGGTTCCACCCCATTAATCGAGGCATGTCATGGAAGAAGTTATTCTAGTTTTTGCAATTCATGAACACTAATTTTTAAAAGGTACAATTCTGACAAGTTAAGAAAAACTGCAAGGTAGCTGCACCATGATAAGAGTATAAACGCTTAAGAAGTATCCGGTCCGACGTTTCTTATTAAAATTAACAAACAACCAAGCTTGTTGTAAAATTTAAATGTGCAGTGTTGAAAAAGCCGCAAATGTCTGCTCGTTGGCAACAGGCCAATCACATATATGCCAAGGACGTTTCGGCTTCTTAAACGTTCTGACGCTCAAGTTTTCTTTCACTGATTTTTGTGTTCATAATTACTGGAAACAAAATATGTTTTAATCTCTTTTCTTGAAAAATTAAAAAAAACTAGAAGGCATTTTGCGAAAGAATACTTAACAATCAACTCTAAGGAAAGACTACAGTTTGAGGTAGAGCAACGGACAACACTTTGCTAGCGATGAAATGTCTGATGAGTAAGACTCAGGTTTGCTGGCACTGAAACATCACATCAATTTTTGTCTATGAGCGATGTTACTGAAATATGTTGCAGGTCATGTTAAATGAAATGAAATGCTTTGAAATAATAAGAATATGACAAACAAGGATTACGAAACTATCGAGCTACACCGTAGTCACATTTTCTTCCCGCGTCAAGTGACCTCTTAGCTGGAAAGAACGGTTTCCTCAATTAAAAAATCACACAATAGGTTGAAGCAGCACAAGAGCCTTAATATACTATACCTTCCCAATGTGTGAGAAGTGTTTCAATTATCTGAAGACGATCCATAGAGGAATGCGCAACAAGTGTGACGTCATACTTAACCTAATTAATGAAAAGAACAAAAAACATTTGTTGAGTATGAAACACAAATATGCTAGCTGATATTTCAAAGCGTAAAAAATTGAAAAATTTTGCTATTTGTAGCTTTAACCAAGATGGTCTATTCACTAAATGAAATTGTGCAGATACTTGAAAAATGAAAATAAAACGACTTCACGAGTGCTGTATTTGACTAAGTCAAAAACCGAAAAAAGTGTGCTTTGCGTTCGGTACAGCACAATATAGAACAAACAAGAATCAAAATAGATTTTGTACCATTTGAAATTTTCTTATATTAGATAATAACGAAGTTTCGAGCATGAACTCGTTAGCAAGTGGAGGAGAAGTATATAGTCAAAAATCGTTCACGAACAAAAAGTAAAATATTCTTCAAACACAATGAAAAATTAGTAGGACTCTCGAACACAAAACTTTATTAAAAAACTGAACGGTTAAATGAATCATACTGAGTAAAACAAGAAAAAAACTGAAGCTAAACCAGGGATGGCAGGTCGCCTTCAGACCTTGTGAATATTAGATTTCACACCTTCGATAATTTTTAAGACAGTAGCGGATCTGAAAAAGCCAAGTTTGTGAAGTTTGTGAAATTTTGTCACTAAAGGCCAAAATGGCAACCCTGAGACAAACATTGAAATAGTCACTTATCAAAAACAACTAACTCATTGTCATATAATGTAGACACTCTGCAAACAAGCAAGAAGTATCTATTGCCATTATTGCCTTAAGTTTGACAATGTTAATTTGAACCAATTGTATAGATCTAATCAAGTTCAATAGTTTGAAACAAGACAAAATCTCAGAAGCTACAAACCGGATCATAAATGTAATCCAGGTAAAAAAGGTGAACACGTCGCACAAGTTGTAATTCAGCATTGTATTCACGGCATGCATCATCATCACTGTCAGATATTGGACCCTGAAATATACAGATGACCATAATCAACTGTGGTAGGATTGGACAATAAAATACTATAAAGTACTACTGGCAGACAACGAAATGCAAGTAGAAGAAGAATCTGCTGCACTGTCTCTGCTGAAACGACCCCATTCCAGTCGTTGCATGCGGAGAGGGTTCCTTTACTCAAGATATCTACCATTTCTAGAAAATTTCGCGCTTACCCAGCCCTCTTGGAAAAGGTCCATTGCGGGATTGAATTTTGAGCCCTGAAAAATTTCTTACAAAAATTCTATGAAAATTCCTCTAAATCCTGAAGGTACTGTGGCGTCATGGTGTAATCCAGCTGCCTCGTGGTGTCAGGAGCTCAGTGTGGTCAGGGTTCGGGCCCAGCCATGATAGCGTCAAAGCCAGGGTTGAGGTCTCGATTAGTCAACCTACTACTGAGATCCTAGCGACTGGCGCCAAAACACCATTTCACCTTCACCTTCACCTTCACCTTCAATCCATACAAAATACGTATAGTCCTATCATTTTTTATGCGAAGTAATTGACGTGAAGTAATTAATACATCAAATTTTCAACTAAGACAGTCTTGTAACTACCTTATTGGGCTCACTGGATTGCTCTGTGCCAATATCACAGAAAAATAGTTCTCGCCTGCAAGAAATGGACACATTCAGTCAACAAAGGTCTAGAAATCCATAAAAAACGGTGGAACCTGCATCCTCTATAACTAAACTCAAGGGGATTCATATAAGTGTTGTCCTGGCAGGCGACAATCGAAGGGAAACAGGGAGTATCTTTAATGAGAATTAAAACAATCAAGGGCAGACCTTAACAAATTTCCATCGTATTGTAGAAATGTCAGATACATGTTTCTGAAGTAATCAACGTGCTTGTGTTCTACTGACGTCTTTTTCGGTGAATTCCAGTGAATCAACTGAAATATAGTATTATTACCTATTACAAAAAAAATTTTTCCACACAAGTGGCATACCACAATTGGTGACAAATTTATATAAACAGTGCCGAAGAAGGCTCAACACGCTTTTACTTAAACTCATTCTTTTAACACTGTCACAGTTGGGCCCACGATAGACCTTTTCAAAGAGGTCTGGGCCGGCGTGATGTTTTGCTGGGAAATGGTAGATATATTGAGCAAGGGAATCCTCCCAACGTGCAACGACCTAGATTGCAGCCACTTTACGAGACGTGGTGCAGCAGATTGTACTTGTAATTCATGAATAACAAAAGAAAAGGGGGAGGGAGAAATGGCATCTGTGAAGGAAAATATTAAAATTATCTACAGAAACTCAGGAAGCAAGATTCAAGTAACTCTCAAAAAGGAAAATACTTGATTTAATGCCACCCAGAGCAGATAAAATGGTACTTGAAACCTTTCTTTCACTTTATTTCCCTGAATTTGAAGCAAAATTTGCTGCAATATCTCTCCTGTAACCGCCGCTATTTCGGTATTTGAACGCGAAGATGATTCCCTCACTCAAAATATCTACCATTTTCCAGGAAAATGTCGCGCCGAGTCAAACATCTTTAAAAGGTCTATTGGAAGCTTACATGGCAGCCCAAAGTAAGTGGGGGGAATATCCTGGTTGATAATCGGGTAATTCATTGACGAAAGCAGAGATAGCGTTATCATTTCAGCATTGTAAATATTTTTCATATCAACGTAAAAGGTGTTTTGTTGTTTTATGGATTTTAAATTCAGTGCAAATAAGTACATTTATACTTACTTTAAGATCCGTGACATCAGCATAACATTTCTGAAAAATTAAAAAGAGAACTTCCTTTACTTTGATATTATTGGGCAAATAAAGGTGGCTTGAAGAAAACTTCGATGACGCTTCCCAGTAACGTGTGGCTTTGATGAATGAAATCATCAAGCGGGTTTAGGTGTTAGTATCTGAAGTCTCTTGCATCTTCTAAAATGGTAGACGTAGCAAAGAAATCTCTGTTACCAAGAAATTCACATTCAATAAACAGGAGAGGTTGCAGAAAAAAGAAAAGGAAATAACTTAAGAGGTTGACAACTTTAAAATAATTGATGGTACAAAGATGGTTGGTACAAGCGTCACTTTGATTTTAGTGAAAAGTAGCTGAAGAATTTTATATTAACATGAAAAATTCAGCAAATAATTAATACTGCATCAAATGGTTATTTCTGAGAAATATGAAATAAAATTCGTTCCTAACAGCCTACCTAAACAGCGTAGTACAATTTATAGAGCAAGATAAGCATGGCAATGTTCTTCATTCAGGAAAAACGTCAGTCAAACTCAAATTTAATGATTTCAATTATAAAAATGATTTTCCAAAAGCTTACAATACTGGACAGTGTAAATTAGCCTATCAACAACGTTTTGTTTGCAACTTCAAATCCAATTTAAAAAAAGACTACTTAAAATCATGCCATGGCTGTTTTTCTTTCATTCTCTTTCTTTAAGAAAGCGAAAGAAGCTTAACTTACCTCACTTTGCGTGTTATCACTGAACTGGATGTTCCATACACAGGGCATTTTATAAACCAGAAAAGGATTGTCTTTTATAACAGCATTGATAATGTCCTGCAACGTAACATTTTCTGTCAAGTCTCCTTATAGACATGTTGCTCATGCACGTGCTGTACTTGAATTATATCATTCTTGAAAATGCTTTTAACAATTAAGATGTAGCTAGTTTAGTTAAATCGAAACAATATATTCATTTTCACCAGAAAAACACTTCTATTAAGTGAAAGATAAGTCTCGAGAATACAATATTCATCATTAGTTGCATAGTTGCGATTTAGCAAAAGAAATACACAAATGATTAACAAGGTAAAATTTAATGTTAAATTAGACTTGATAACGAGTTCATGCTCAAAAGGTCGTTTTTAAATGATATTAAAAATTTCAACTGGTAAAATAGTTATTTTTATTCCTGTCTATTCTTACATTGTGTTGTACCGAACACAAAAAAATTTTTATCCAAAACTTTATGACTTCACTTAGCTTGTGCATTACTTGATTTACTATATTGCATTCAACTGATGACAAACATCGTTATGATAGTCATGCTTGAAACGTGTTTTGCCGATTGGAATTAGTAGCTTGTTGTGAAAATTCTGTCATACTTATGGAATATTAAATGTTTTGAATAATATCAAGATTTTAATCATTAATCAATAAGTGACTCGATAAACTGGTTAACAGCATTATAGTAGCATTGATGATATCCTGGAAGGTTAGACTTTTTGTCAAAGTTTCTAAGATTTGTTACTGATCTGTGCTGTACTCCAATTAGAAAGATCAAGATGTTAACCCTTCTTAGAGTAAGTCGATATAACACCAAGACGGAAACAAAGAACTTTGTCAACGGGTTTATGGCATTCTAATGACTGTCTTGGTCAAACTAGCCACCTAGTTTAGTAACCAAGAAAATCAATAATAGTTCTAAAATACCTCAAGACAATGGTTTCTACAATCAATTCACATTATACCTGGTCTGCTAGATGTGTGTGAAGCAAATTCATTAATTCTTTTTCAGCAGTCAATCTCCAAAGATGTGCCCATTTCAAACGTCTCAATTTCTTTAGATCGAGTAAAATTACACCAGTATTGAAGCCACGTCCCTGTAAGTATTAGAAATAAAACTAAATGACAATGCAACATGGCAAAATGCAGCTTATTTTACAAAAAGAAGTGAACGTTTTTTTGATACAGGACAGAACCAATTCAGTAAATGATACGTGTTAAAAAACAGAAACGACATACCAAAGCCGGCCATGGTTTATAATTCCTGAACAAATTACCAAGGTACCATTTGCTCTGATTTTCAACGAGTCCTACAGCCTTAAAAACAAGACAACCATTTGCACATCCAATAAAAAAGTAAAATAGCTAGTGAAGGGTGGGGACCTTGAGATTTCACTGCAATATCGAAAATCTATTCCACTTTTCATTTTGGCTTTTCAAATAAGCAAAAGTCCTTAACTTAAATTCATATTGTTTTCCTATACTAACGTGTCAGCTATCGTTCACATTTTGCAAGTAGAAAAAGTAACAAAGCGGTATAATATGTCATCTGTGCCAAAACATAGATAGATGTACATTAATGAAGAAACTCAATGGTAAATAAATGAAAATGGAGTTACATGTCTGAAAAGTATATAATTGACACAAACAACGTTTTCCCACAAGACGGAAGAAGAAGTTCAGTTAAACAGAGAGAGATTACCCTAAATGTATATTCTTCTACAAATAACATATTTAAGTGTAAGACCAAAAAACAAATATTTTATCATTTTTTGCAGCGTACCTGTTTTTCTGAGAAATTGTGAAACTGACTCCAAAGTTCTGCAATATCAGCAAGAAAGAACACATCTGTATCAAGAACAATTGTCTGCAAAAATCATAACAAACATCAGTACCACGAAAGGGATCGTCGCTGCTGTTCCTATCGACCGTTGGTTGCATTTTTAAGCTTGTTTATGAAAGTAGGACAATCAAAACGGACTGATAACAAAACAAACGTGCACTTATCCTCACGACTGACATTGCTCAAAGGAATGAAACAGGAACAAAATTGACAGCAAGCACTCTTTAATAAAGAAAGTGAGGAACATTCCAAGAGAGCAGAAATTAGAAGTTAGGCACAACATCCCTGAGGAAGACGAACTTTAATTCTGATAGAATAAGATTTTGTCACTTGCAAGGACTTATCTCAACTTTCGTAATTTGTTTCTTGATATAAAAAGTCATCCTTCTGGGTAATGTAGGCTAAAACTACCACATTTTGTGGGTAATCGCATATTGAAGCCATTCATATGTGTTGCATCACTTTCATGCTAATCAGCTAAATAAGAGGGGAACAATCCTCAGAAGTACTTTAAAATTTAATTTAAAAGCTTTCTTTATTGAAACCTCGGAGCCTTTCTTCATGGATTTTTGAGCCGTGATTTTGATCTCTTTCTGCGAAAGTTTTTCAATCTTACGATTCGTTGCGATTCTAGTACTGCGGCTGGTTAGTTACTTAGATGTTCAAATTAAAGATTGCGAGGGTTCAAATACAAGATTTTCAAAAGAAAAAGCAGCCAGACCTTGTAGTACAATTTTTGCCAAAATTCAGTTACTTCAGTGCCAGTTACTTTAAAAAGGGCACAAGTCTTGACAAGTTTGTCATTTTTCAGTGAACAAATGTTATCATGCCTTGCTTCATTTACCTTAACGGCTAAAAATAGGGTAAGGACTTACCCTGTCAAGAGACTCTGGTAGTAATTCCGTTAACGTCAGTTTCATCAAACCATATACACCAGAGTAGTGCCTGTTTGGTATCCAATCAATAAAAGGCTGGAAAATTTAAAACTTTTATACAGTACTTACACAAAACAGAAGGAAAATAGCTACATGGTTATTTTTAAAATTCTTATCACAAAAGTATCAAGAAGACTCATTTAAAGAAGAGAATTTTCATTTAAAAGCACAACCGCTACCGAAATAGGATTTATTTTAGCAACTTTATCTTGGTATTTGATAAAAGCAGGAGGCTAATTAGTTTGTCATGAAAAGGGTAATGTAGTACACTGTGTGATATAAGGAACAGCAGTTTCAGAAAAAAACACAATCAGTGAGATGAAGCTGCTGCTTCAAAAATATGCATTATCTCATGGAAAACAAAATGTTCTCATGATGTCTGCCTATCTTTGAATTTGTCAGAAGACTGCTTTCAGACAATTTACAGGGGGTTACAATAACACCAGTAAAAGAAAAGTGGATTCAGAGAATACAATCCATATTAAGGGAATATTAGCAACTTTGTATTGCCAATCACTGGCAACGTTGGAAGTAACAGTCTAGCTTTTCTCTCTTAATGGGCTTTCTCAGCTAAGCCTTAGGCCTAGTTTAAAGGTCGCATTTTTGCCGCGTCGAATTAAATCAAATTCGCTTCGACAGTAATGCGGCAATATAAGGTCGTGGATTTAAAGGTCGATTGAAATGTTGCCGCATCAAATTGGAAATGGCGCCATTATTTCCACGCATGCCCATAATGGCCACAATGGATCAATCCACGGACCATCCTCCAAATCAATTGAATTCGACACAGCACAAATGCGACCTTTAAATTCAGTCGCATTTCTGCCGTTTGATGCAACAAGACTGGCGATCTACCGCCGCATTTAACACTTTAATGCGGCAGTTGATTTAAAGGTCGTATTTATGTCGCATTTAATTGACACTTAGTTTCTTTCAGGCTACTTCTTTTAATTCGACGCGGCAAGAATGCGACCTTTAAACTAGGTCTTAGTTAGTGATTTTAAGTCTGACTGAACGTTGGTTGATTTTTATTTAGAATTCTATCTCTGCCATTGTTGATTTTTAAGAAAGGAAGAAAAACAAAATATTTACTGTTTATAAAGAAAAATCCCTCTTGAAACATCCTGGAATCCAAACAGTGAACAAACCACGTGAAAATTGCCACATAGGTTTTCATGAAAAGCTGATTTAGTCAGATTTAGCATGCCTTATATTTTTCTAGCCAACAATTACTACGTTGAAAAAAATTTTATTCCTGAAAAATCACCTATTATAATTGTCAATCAAAACAGAGAGTTCAAAAGAATGTTTCACACACAAATTGGATTCAATAATTTGCAGCAAGAGGGAAGAATCGGAAAGGTGATCTTAATGTTTTCCTGATTCACTGTTTAATTTTATTTGGTGTGACTAGCTAGATAAACAGATACATTAAGTTAGATAAAGAATTGAAATATAGAATAACAATGAAGACAAGAGACTCACCCTTGCCTTTTCTGTGTCATAGAATGTTACCAAAACTGTTTTGAGAGAATGAAAGTATTTTTAAAAAGCTGGCACTAACCAAAGGTACAACCATATATAACAACAAATATACTTAACACAGTTTCGTCCACTGTTTTATAAGAATTGGATTGCCTTTGAATTCTTTATCAAACCCAAAACAAGATAATCAAATCCTTTTCGAACTGGCATTGATTTGTTCTTGAAAAATGATCTCTTGAAAAGTTGTCGCTGGTTTCAACAATTTCATAAAGTTTAATGTTTATGTTGTTTATTTGATATGTATGTGGCTGCAGCTCATGCGACAAATGACATATACCTTGCTGAAGCATCCAAGTCTCAAATAACTTCTTTAATACAAGATTGGCAGATGAATCAGATATAAAATGAAAGTGCAGTGGGTGTTTTCGATAAAAAAGAATTGATTTGATCAGTGTAACAACCCTGCGGCTGTCTTTGAATCCAGCACAGACAATTGCAATGTGAAGTACCTGAAAAAAGCAGACTTTATTGCATTTTACTTTTTAGATTTTTCACAAAAAATAACTGACACTAGAATGCCAGTGCTGAGCCTGTATCATACTTAATAAAATGGGGAACCACCCAAAATGATTCAAACCACCAAAAAAACCCAAAACAAGCCAAAACCACCCAAAACCATCCATAATCAGATCAAAACCACCCAAAACAACCCAGAAATGTCTGATTTACCTTGAAATTATTAAGTGGCAGAAAATTCTTTAAAAATCCCCTTGAAATATCATTCCTAACTCTTCAAATTCTACTTTCGTCTTGGGACCTCTTGTTCACATAAAAAGATTTTACATTGCTATAATCCGAAAGGGTTTTTTTGTTCACAACCTCACTGTAGTATTGAGCATGAAGTTGAGAGATGAAGCACAATCGCTTCAATAAATATACCATTGGGAAAGGTATCCATTGTCTGGAAAGCATGTTTTCATTTTCATATCTTAAATAGCTTGCAAGAAAGACTATATCATAACTCAATCGTAGTGATCATGAAGGCTCTGCTACCACCAAGATGCTACAATTTGTATTAATTAATGGTCTTGCGATGATCGTGCAAAAAGACAGTCTCAAGTCTCGCGATCGTGCGATAATCGTACGGCAGTTAACGTTTTGTACTGAATCCAGGCTTTAAAAGCCGCAGTGACTGAATCAACCTCCGAGAGCAGCACACAAAAGATGATTAACAAAGCACATTGTTCATGCTGTTCAAAAAATAATTTACTGCACTGTGATGATGTTTTGCTTAAATCTGAGTATTTTGAAGGGCTTCTCTCCCCTAATAAGTGAAAATAACTATTTTAGGTTAGTTTTGGGTGGTTTTGATTTTATTATGGAACATTTTGGGCAGATTTGGATCATTTTGGGTGGTTCAGCTGTGTCTTATAAACAGTATAACTTTCCATGTGTGGAGATGTGAAACAAACTCTCTGCAATTTGTACGCAAGCCTAATCTCAGCAATCGCAAAAAAATTAAAACTTAAATTCCTTATGAAACTGAAATGAATGATTCTAAAGCCCTCACAAATTTAAATGCAAAATTTTTATGGAACAACACTTAAATGCAACAATTCTTGAAGGATAGACATGACATCGCAAAGCTTAATAAATAATGAAAAAAGGCATTGTTACCTGGCATTTTGCAATACCAAATCCTTGTTTGCAATTACCAAATGTTTTGCTAACTTTATTTTGCTCTAATTCATAAAGTGCACTTTGAGAGTATGACAGCTCTTCTTTCAGCTTTTTTATGTCATTCTCAAGGTCACCCAACATCACTGCATGACTTTTAGTTTTTCTTGCTGTTCCAAATGGTAGACTGAATACAGAACCACCAATCTCTCCATTTTTGTGAAAGAATTTATCTGGAAAAGAACAAATCACACAAATTCACAGTGTGCATTATAGTGGCAGCTGATGCAGTGATAAAAAACACAATAGGTATCCATATTAAGTGTGCCTTAGAGCACGGGTTGGTGAGGACTTTAGAACTACATAATGAAGACCTAAAACCTAAGAACTACAAAGTAAGAACTTTAGACCCTATGTAAGAACTATCAAACTAAGACCTAAGACCAAAAAGCTTCAAAACTACCAAATGGTTTCAACTAAGCCTGCAATGCATGAAGCCAGCAGTACGAGATCAGCCATGGGAACGCAGGATTCTTCCTGTGCTGATTCAGACAGGTTTTTAGTCAGCACAAGTGATGAATTGAATCTTTTCTTGCTATGGCTGATCTTGCACTTAGCTGTCTTTGTAGCAGGCTTCCATAGGTCTTTTGAAATGACTTAAAACTGAAAAGCATGTGTCAGCAAAAAGGATATGAATTCTATTTCCCTGGGATTCTTATTGATGACTAACAAAATTTGAAAGCGCAAGGTCGAGATGTGTCGATCAATCAAAGCAAGCATAAGATGAGTCAGAAATCACAAGATTGCCAAATTAGTAGTCAGGATTGAATGTTTATATTTTCGATATTAGACCTTCAAGTCATGTCTTTTTCAGATAAAAGGGAATTCTAGACTAAAGGAAAAATGGACGGCAATTGTGAGAAGAGTAATACTACTGTACCTATGGTTCTTCATAAAAGGGAGTTCGACTTAACCCACAAGAAATTTAAGTCTTCACTTTCTTACAATTTTAGGTGCTTTGTGAGAGAATGTTAAGTGTGAGATTTTGTGCTTTATTTTATTTACTCCAAAATTTTATTCACTCTACTTTGATAACAATAGAGCAATTGGGACTCCTCGAAAGTGAAGTGTGCAGCTCAATTGACATGGCAAACACCTCAAAAAGGCAAGGAGATTATGTGGATGGAGGGGTCTATCATGGACCTAGTGAGCTAAAAGCCCTATCAAGACGTCCTTCACAGCATCACAGATCATGTGTGTCATGCTCAATCTTGCAATGCAATGTTACACCACGCAACAGCAGTACTGTAAGGGAGTAAAGTATGCAAAATGCAGAAGGAACCACCCTAGAATGCCTGTAATCTCCAGGGCAATCAGACACCTAAATGATCTGTTGAGTGTCTCAACCATGAATACAGCCCGACAAAGAGTAGAATGGAGGGAGCAGTAACTCATGGTCACCAAGACATGCAACAGAATGAAGGATGATGATGATGAAAGGTATGGCTTTTGTTTTCTTATAGATTCACGCTAACACCCCAATAAAGCCAGGTTGGAAAACTTGTCCCC
This sequence comes from Chrysaora quinquecirrha, assembly GCA_014526335.1. Lineage (NCBI taxonomy): Eukaryota > Metazoa > Cnidaria > Scyphozoa > Semaeostomeae > Pelagiidae > Chrysaora > Chrysaora quinquecirrha. Next base: position 199,800 of record JACTAT010000147.1, read on the forward strand.
ACTCGCAATAACACTCGCGCCTCTCATATTGTTTGACCTATTGTCATGTTAATTAGCCTGTTGTTTTCCCAATCTGCTTGCACTGACACGTCAGCTGAAGCTTGTTTGTTTTCCAACCTGACAATAAAGTTTCCAATTCAATGTAAGACTTAAAGATCTCTGCCATGGTTATATGCACATCAGATCAGAAGGGCGTTGAGGTGTTGACTATAGCAAGGGTATACCCAGTGTTTTCTACTGTATACTGTGGTCATGTTTACAGTACAGGTAACTGTAAGACTGATTACAGATTACATTTACTTGTATCTAATTTGGATACAGTAGTGCAACAGTACGGGTTGTCATGCATGTCTATGCTTTTGATACCTTTATAATTTCCAGCGGTGTCCAGTTTAGAGCTCATAAAAAGCAGAACAAGCGAACAGCCAACGGAACATACAACCAACACTCGCATCAATCTGTTTAGTTGAAGATTGCAACACTTTTTTGGCCAACATAGCATAACTTTTCAAGCCTCTTGATCAATTTCCAAAGTGTTCTTGGCTTCTCTCAAATTCAGTGTCAGTTGAAATGCATCAACAAATAACTTTTCTGCTACACCATTTTAATTTTCTATCCAAAAACGGCCAGTGAGGCAGTGAGGCTTCTGTTGTCTGAAAGAGAGCAGCTTCCTTTAGTTTTAGGCCTATCTAATCTACCACTACTTTAGAAAAGTGGCCGTCAAGCCGATTCATTCATTTGTGTGGCTCTGTAATTGCAAGCTTTTGGGAATTATGTTTGGTTGAGTGGATTAGATAGGCTTAGAAGCTCAAATCCAATTGAACCACAATGCATCCGAGATGTCGTTACTTCACCGGAATTCACGAGAGTTCAACAACTGCCTGACTCTGCCATCAAAATCTTCATTCATGAAACTTCGTCGTATGGAGGCGCAGCGACATTAACCTTTGCTCCGGCAGATCCGCAATTTTTTACTCAACACTGATGATCAGGATTGATCAAAAGCCTCAAATCGCCATTCAACTGCGCCCCGTCGGGGGGTGCCCAGCTTCAAAAACATACCCGGCCTTGTGCGGTAGGGAAATTTACAACAAGAAACTAGAAAACTAAAATACGTTAACTTTTTCTTCAAGTGACATTATGACTAAAAACTCAAGAGCGCAGAGGATTTTTCGACAGTCATACGTCAGACAATTGTTTCTTGAACATGCGTCCACAAACTAACCCAGTTTCTTACAATAGCACTTAACTTAACGAATTGATACAAAAGGTAAAAAAATCAATACTGCAGAGATAGATGGTATGTAATTTACATGGCATATAAGATGTCTTTTAGTAAAAGGAAAGCATATAAAAACTACTGGTGACCAGTAACTGGTCCCACTTAAATCGGAGTTACCTATCAATCAGTCTTATCAAATTGCGGTAATGGAATTTGAAGGTCCTACAGTTGACATCCGCTATCTCCAACTTTCAAGGGAAACTGGAATTTGTTCGAGATAGCGAATGTTCGAAAAAACGGATGCCCCATATAAATATAAAAATTATAGTTCTTAAGTCAGAAAAGGAACCCCTACTAACATGCAGGTTTACTGATCCCAAATTTCATCAAACAAGTCTGGTATTTTTCAAATAGGAGTCAAAGCTCATCTACTTTCATCCCTACTATTGGTAAAATTGAGATAATTGCGATGCAGCACATCTCGAAAGAGAAAAGCTTCATCAATCGTATACATGGGTAGCATATCACTTAGCTGCTGCCATTCCCGCTCCGCTAGGCGAACTTATACATATTTTCAGCCTGTCTCTTTAGGGGCCGCACACATATGCATTTTCTTGCTTTTGGGAACCAAAAAAGGCTGTCATTTTTGCAAAAACTTGACCTATCTACAGTACAAAGCTTACTTGCAAACTGCCTAAAGTCATCCCTACCCATCTCAATTTGCAGCCAAAACAAATCATCAGACATGTATTTTAATACTGTCTAGACTAAATGTCAATGCGTTAATGATTTGGAAATTAATGGATTATGTTACTAGGTGACCATAAAATCTTGTATCCTGCGTTTTTCACTGTTTCAATGAACTTTTGTGAAATTTGAGCTATTTAATATGATCAACTGTTAGAATACGAGACACTGTTGTTTGATATAATTATCAAGTGTCTGGAATGCGTCTGGAATACTGGAATGCATTCCAGTGTTGGAATACTGGAATACCATTCCAGTAATCACTGGAATTATTCCAGTATTGACTGGAATATCATTCCAGTATTCCAGTATTCCAGTGTATTCCAGTATTCAAGTGTATTCCAGTATTCCATTCCAGTATTCCACATTCCATGTTTTCAAGATAGCCATATAAGAACCTAAGCGTCTTACTAAAGCCTGTCTAGGATCTTATGTAATGAGGTGTGTACCATAATCAGGGTGGATGTTGAAAGGAGGGTAATAAGAAACTGCAAGGGAAAATGAGGCCCCGCAATATAGCATGGCTTAAGGTAAAGCAGCTTAAGCATGTTCAATTTTTTCTATGTTCTGAATGCAATGCGTTTGGAGCACATGAAAGACATTAACCCAAGCACAAATTGCATTCAAAACCCAGTTTAGTGATTCGAGTCTCTTTATTTAGAACCTCTTTGGATATCAGGCTTTTTATTGCTTCTTACTGAAATGCTCCTTATTTATTTGGAAGAAAGTATATAATTTCAGGCTGTAGTTTTTTAAAATGAAGCAAATGAAGTTGCGTATGAGCGGGTTTTTAGGCTACTGTAATTACAAGACGAGCAACCTAAGAAGGCTTCAATTAGTAAGTTATTTTCAACCACAAGTATTATAATATTTCATACAATCCGAATTTAATAAAGGATAGGCGGAACCGCTTGTCATCCGTGCCCTTTGTGTAATACAAACGGATGGCGAATAGACCATTGATTTTGTACGATCTACAGAGTTCATAATTTAGTTACGACACGCATACGTACACGCATACGTATATGGTATCCATTAAAAAGCGAGATTTTTTAGCCGTAAATTGTAAACTTATCCACCGTCAGTCTTCATTTATCTTTAATTATCATGGAACATAACTTGTTCCTCTGGGTCACTTACATTCAAATAGACTATAGGAAAACGGATAAAAGTTAAAATGGAGGCATCGGAAGATCTGGGTTGAGATATCGGAATCTTTGTTCTCCAGGTAAAGTGAGTCCTTGGCTGTAAGCGGTTGGCGAATAATTTCTAGTTTTTTCTTTCTTTGTAGTTTTTGTTTCAAGAAGCCGTTGTCCTTTGCATTTGCCAACAAACTTTTTCATCAAAGAGCGAATTTTCTCTGGAATAATTGGGCTGTTCGACATAGTAACCTAAACAGAAAAAACATATGATTAACTGAGCAAAATGTCACATACAAAGGAACTATTTTCTTCTATTTTTAAATGGAGACATAGAAAGTTAGTTAGTTAGAGAGTCAGTTAGTCAACTAGTTAGAAAGCTAGGAAATTAGTCAGATAATTAGTTAAGTTATTTGGCCGGTTAGTTACTTCGTTAGTTAGTTATTTAGTTAGTCAGTTACTTAGTTAATAAGTTAATTAGTTAGTAAGTTAGTTGGTAAGGAAGTTACTGAGTTAGTTAGCGTGTTAGTTGGATAACAAGCTACTCACTTAGTTAGTTAGTTGGTTAGCTAGCTAGTTAACTAGTTATTTAATTATTTAGATAGTAAGTTAGTTAGTAGCATAGTTTCTAAGTTAGTTTGTTAGCTACTTTGGAAGGTAGTAATTTAGTTAGTAAGTTTATTAGCTAGTTAGTTAGTTAGTTAGTAAGCTAGTTAGAAAGTTGGTTGGTTAGTAAGCTAGTTAGTTAGTTAGATGGTTAGTTAGGTAGTGAGTAAACTTGTTCGTTTGTTAGTTTGTTAATTAGTTAGATACGTAATAAGTTCATTAATTTGTTAGCCATTTTGTTGATTTGTTAGCTAAGTGAGTAACCTAGTTAGTTGGTTGGCTAAGTCAGATAATATGTTTGTTTGTTGGTTAGTTGGTTAGCTAGTAAGTAAGTTAGTAAGTTGGTTAGTTAGTTATTTAGTTCTTTAGTTAGTTAGTTAGTTAGTTAGTTAGTTAGTTAGTTGGTTAGTTAGCTAGTTACCTAGTTATTTAGCTGGCTAAGTTAGTCAGTGCATCGGCTAATTAGCTAGTGAGTTAGTCAGGTAGTTCGCTAGATTGTAAGTCAGTTAGTTAAGTTAATTAGCTAGTTAGTTGCTTAGGTAATCAGTTAGTTAGTGGAAGCTTCCATTTGGAATAAAGATCAAGCCGCTTTCCAGAATAAAGAAGAGAGTTTACTTTTACAACAAGTTATTTTAAGAAGATTTTTCATTTGATATTAGCTGATATTTTGAATAATGGACAGGTTTCCGCTTTTGACAACAAAGGTTTGAATAAACCTTTTGCACGAAAGGTCCATGCGGTAATATTGTAAGCCAAGGTATAAATAATGTACCCTTCATTCCTTGCAAAACTTTCTCCAGTAAACTATATTAAAATAAACAGATGGAAATCGCTTCTAAAAAATTAATGCTAAAATACCTGAGGAACAGCTTTTCTCATTATCATTTTGTACTCGTCCTTTGTTATATCCTTTGATTTGTAATATTGCTTTAGGATAACTTTGCACTCTTGTTCAACTCTAGACTGCCTTACCAAATAATCAACCATTTTGTCCTGCAGGGAAAACGTTTACATTTAATAAGGTTCTTGAAAGAATGAAAATATTGAATAAGGTTGTCAATGGCAAGCATTGGTTTTAAGGAGGTAATAATTAAGAGTATGTGCGGCAAGTTGCGTTCAGATGAAGGATGAGTCAGGGAAATCAGGAAAGTCGTTTCATACATCAATGTAAACTAGGGAACAGTAAAACATGCCAATTTAAGCAAGGGCAAAGAAAGTATTGGCTCTTGTAATATCGAGTTTAACAAAATGGAAATTATTCAAGAAGTCAAGGAAATTATTAAAATCATTATGATAGAATTAATATTCAACGGAAGGAAATTAATGTAGAACTTACGGGAATATGGACCAGATCATTAATTGAAAATCAATGCTTTAAGAAGTCTATACTTTCGAAAAAAGGGCAACCTTCCATTGTTAATTACAGGTTAAACAATGAACACAAAAATGTGCAAGACTTTCCTTTTTACTCACCCCTTTATTTTTAGTATCTGCAGAATTGATCTTGCTTCCATGACCACGCATTGACTTTTTGTTTTCTTCTTTCTTTCTCTTATGGCGTACTGCTTCCTGTTTTGATTTAGCTTTGATAATTTTCTCCCATGTTGGGTTCTCAAAGCCTGAAAAGGGATCTTTTAGCCTGAGCTGTACAGTTTCTCTGAGCACATCTTGCTTTAGAATACTTTGATCTATAGGAGACAGATCTATTTCCATGATACTTTGATCTTCTGGATTATAAGGAGAATCATTCTCACTTTCAATATGATAATAGCTTTCAAACTGACTTGCTTCAGTATCTCCTGTGAACTCACCCGGAGGTGTATGTGGTCTCTTGAAGCCTTGCTCATCAGGAGTTAGCTGATCAGGTGATTTTCTCATCAATGCTTTGTCAGGGGAAGAGTCAGTATCGAACAACAAGGGTATTTTTGATTTATCTAATTTCTTCTTTTGATTTGGGCTGTCTTGCAAATGCAACTCTCCAGCGATTTCAATTTGAGACTCATCGTTGATATCTAAACCAGGAATGGAAGAAAATTCCAGGCCTGGAATAATTTCTTTCTTGATATCAATGTTAAGATCTCCTGTTTCAGGTTCAGTGGGTTTCTCTTCATTATTCTTGTTGTCTGTTGACGTTTTAGATTCTCTAATAGACACACCATCTACATTTGAGACCAATGGGGTCTTTAGGAGTATGGGTGATGTTAATTTTGGACTAGTATCAGAAGCATCACCATGTCCTAGCACTTTTGCAAATCCATCGTTCTCCTTCGCAGGTTGGTCTTGTTGTGAGAAAATGTCATCAAACAGATCATCTTTGGTTTTTCTACAATGAAAAAATTAACTGTCTAATTGAAACAATGTAGCAATACCATGTGTAGGCTAGGTTAATCAAAAAAATTAAAAACATTTTGTTGGTTGTCAATTGCTGGCCAAAGGAAAGTATGCAGTGAGCTTGACCTTGCATGAGTAATGGTAAAATAATTCATAGCAATTAAAGATTAAAAGTCCATTGTCAAATTAGGTTATTTATGTACATAATGAAATGTGATCATTCATGTTTGTGATTAAAGATTTATAATGCATGGCCAAATGGGTGCAACAACCAAATTCTGAACAAATTCAGTAAAACATGATGAGTTTCTACCATCCAGTGTTCATTGATTGGCAGATAATAAGGCTTATCAGCATTATTGTTTTATGGATAGATACCAAAACCATCTAAGCAACTTGTGTATTTTGGTATACTGGGCAGCCCCTTATAGTGTGACCTGGTGACAGCCCTGTGTCTGAATGGTTACTAATATTTTGGGAAAGCTTTGAAATTTATCATTTTCGGCAAAAGCATCCAATCTACAATCACGGACAAAATTGTTGAGACTATATTGAAAATGTACCTTCACATACTGTAACTTATTGGCTTACTTTGCCCCCCTCCCCCTGTTCAATGTTGATAATTTTGTTTCATTTGCCATGGAATTGAGCGACCCATCATGGGGACATAATATCTATCAAGAAAGATTTTAAAAAGAAATCAACATTGAATGGGGGAGGGGGGCAGAGACATTGACCCCCAATCAACATGATTGAGTATTTGTCTCAGCATATTTTGTCCATGATTATAGTTAGCTCTGCCAGTCAAAAATTGGAAATATAATTAGAAATATAAATTTTCTGATTAGATTTGTCATTCATGATAAATATAATTACAAACATAAATATATTTTTCTGGCTTACTAAAAGAAGGAAAGGAAGTACAATATATTTTTACCTCAATGGTGTTTTCAAATCTGGTTCATCCTTGATGACATCATGCCCTTGGTTTTTCTCTTCTCCATCCTTTGAAACATTATCTGGAGCAGATGACTCATTTTCTTTAGACATGGCCTCATCAACTAGATCATCTTTATTTGCTGTTTTTCTCATTGTTTCCTCATCCTCTTCACTTCTCTCTTCAACCCCTCGTAACTCTTCATCTAATTTATGTGCCTGTTCTTTACTAAAAAGTTTGAATGTCCTTTTCTCTTCGGAGTTGGGAACATTATTTGGGATTTTGTTTGCATTCTCTAATACCTCAATCTTCTCCAATTTTTCAGCTACTCCTTTTTCATTTACTACGTCAAAGTTTATTTTTGCCTCTAGCATTTCCTCAATAGTTTCTGGACTGCATATCTTATCCAAGCTTCCATCAACCTCCCCTAAAACAGAAGTTTCATTGCACTTCTCTTTGCCTAGTTCCTTTGGGCTAGTAATATCAGGGTCTTCAATAGAAGTTCGGAGTTTGTCACCATCTTTACCATCATTGCTTTGACTAAGACTCTCTTGATAAGAACTCTGTTGAATCTCCTTCAAATCCTTATTTACATTATCCATTGACTTAATCTTTTTACTCAGTAACTGTTTTTCTTTTTCAATTTCCTTTTCAAGATCACTTAATCTCTCAAATTCACTATCTGTGTCTTCATTCACAATAATCGTCTCCTTATTTTCTTCAGGGTTTTCAACACACTCCCTTCCATTTTCTTCTGCATCATCTTGTTCATCATCATCATCATATACTCTTAGACCAATTAACTGTTCATTTTTTGTCTGGATGGCAGGAGTAATTTCATTGTTAGAATCATTCTTATGAGAAGAATTATCATTAGAACCATCAAACACAATTACATTTGAAATGCTTTCTTTCTTCTTACTAATACTGTCAAGAGGTGAGAGTGGTTTCATAGGACTGACATGGCTTTCTGCTATTTTCTGGTTTTCATTCACCCCAGTCTTACTTGTACTCTTGTCCTTTAAAGTGTGTTTCTTTGATTGGGAGTGCTGTTCTGGACTTCGTGATCTCTTGTCTTTGGTATGATGTTTCTTATGTTTAGATTTACTTTTATCTTTCTTCTCTGTTTCACTATGCTTCTTTTTCTTATGTTTAGAATGTGATGAAGAATGACTTCGTCTGCGAGTTCTTTCAGTGCTGTGGCTCTTTCTTTTATGCTTTTTGTGATCATCATCATCTTCTTCAACCTCCTTACGATCCTTTTTGTGTTTCTTTTTATCATGCTTTGACTTTTGATCTCTCTCTTTTTTCTTCTTATCTTCAGATTTTTCTGAGCGTTTATACCTTTTTCTTTCTGTACTTTCTGAATCAGAACTTGAAGATCGTTGATGGCTATGCTTTCTCTTGCGTTTGGACACTTTCTTGGAGCTTTCTCTACTGTCATCTCTGGTTGAATGTTTCCTCTCCACTTTACTGGATAATGTCTCTCTAGGTTTTGAAACTTCTTTAGCTTTACTTTTTAGGTGCTTTTCTTTTTTCTCACTTGAACATTTATCAACTGCTAAATCCCTACTTGATTTGTTAGCCCTATGAGACACTTCTTTGTTTCTATCTGATTTATCTGATATGGAACTCCTTTCTTTCCTCTTATCCTGAGTCACAGATTTCTCTTTTTCTTTACCCACATCTTTCTTTTTAAAACTAGATTCAGAAATTTCTGCTAATATAGACTTACTTTCACTTATTCTTTTCTTACTAGAAAGTAAAGAATTGTCAACATGTTTTCAGAAGGATTTTATCCATTTTACTATATTTTCCTGAAGGTTTTTTATCCAATGTACTATGTTTTTCTTGATTTTTTGTATTTTTTATTCGTTCAGGTGATTTAGAAAAGTGATCTTTCTTCTTTTTCTTATGTTTCTTCCTTTCAAGATTATCATCTTCAGAATGACTATCTTCTTCAGTTTCTTTCTTTCTTTTTTTATCTTTTGACTTGTGTTTCTTTGGGCTATCATGAAGATTGCTAGATGAATTTTTCTTCACAACTTTTTCATGTGTTTTTCTCATGTTGTCATCATCTACCTTCTCTTGACTATGTTTTTCTTTATTTGTCTTCTCAGATTCAAAATCATTAACATCATCCACAGAACCATGATGATCACGATCATTTTCATCATCTTTAACAATTTTGACAGTCCTCTCTTCCAAATGAGCATCATTTTCTTTAAAAGCAGGTACAAATTTAGCAGTTCTTGATGACACAGTAGTGATTTTTGATTCATCTTCACCACTCAAGACATCTTTCTTCCTCGACTCAAAAATTGCTGCAACTGCATTCCTCACAGATTCCTGTTTACTGCCCAAGGAGGAATCAAGGGTTTCCTTATCATCATCCAGGGAAAAATCATCATCCTGATTAGATTGCAGTGACAAAGGGCTCTCTGGGTTGTAGAGCGGGCTCTCTGGATCATAAGGAGCATCCATTTCTGACACAAACGTTCTCGCTTTTTAGGCCTAAAAGTCAGCGCAGACTAACCTCCCTAAAAAAGTTACCTATACAAACAAATACATGCAAATTTCTCCACTTAAAACTTACAAAAGTGCAACATCATAATTTGTGAAAATGATCTGAGTTTAATACTACTCGCAATCAGAACTATTTCCCAGAAATTTTACCACATAATATCACAACTTCTGTTTTCCTCGCCATGCACACCAGACTCAGTCAGCCAGTGGCTCGCATGCGCATGCACACACACGAAACAAACACAAAGGAGGAATGGCACTTGTTGAATTGAATTGCAGTAGGATGATCGCGGGACAAAGACGATTCAGGAAGAGAACAGGTGTGAAGGTCAGGTCCAAAATAGAGTAAACAGGACAGAAACAGAAAAAAAATATAAATAGAATTATGTCTTGGGTTTGGTTAGATGGGAAAGACGTAAAATATTTGATTTTAACGTCCTCCAATTTTCGCCGAAATTACACTACAGCAGGACGCAGGTCAAAAATCAATTCTCAAATCAAACAAAGATTTCTTCTTTTTTATCAGGCATGAAGCTTTTGACGTAACTGTGTTATCATTTCGCTATCCTCTTCACAGTTCCTCTCAAATTTCTCTTCAGGACTCTGGGTATTCCGCGTACATTTTCTTTTCCCATTTTCCCCGGACAAATCGATTTCCTCTGAAATGTGCAATTAAGGAGAAACTTCAAAATCCCTGTTGGTGGTCGACCCTGCGTTTAATCGAGTAGATTTGCTCGTTGAAAGTCTATTTCTCAATATCCTCCTCCTCAGTTTCTCAGGTCCTGTCACGGAATGGTGCACCTCAGAAAAGGTTATTGACAAATCAAATATCGATCGAACGGCACACGCGCAGAAATGTTGAAGTAGAACTTCTGTCGATTTCTCCTCTGCCCCGCTGCTGTCCAAGTTTGTTTTCTTTTCTGGCCAGAATGTATTGAGCAGAAAGCTCTCAATGTAGTGGCGGTTGTTGTCCATGCTCGATTCTTCATTGCGCTAATTAATACAATATGATATGCTAGTGGCACAATAATAGAATGAAGAAGATACAGAATGGCAAATATCTTACTGATTCTAAATATTCAATAAGCAATATTCCGTGAGAATACAAGGTAGATTGCTAAAACATAAGAGTGCTGTTAAAATATAAAATGATACAAGTAATAAAATATTTAAGAATAAAAAAAATGAAAAAGGATAAGAAGCCCGGATGGGGAAGATTTTAGCGGTGAGTTGTCAATTGTGCAAAAACTTACGATGCGTTAGAGAAGAGAATTGAAAACCCGAAGTAAGAACACTGATCCAAAACAGCATGGACGTGTAAAAAGAAGGGCTTTTGTTTCGGGAGTCATATTCTGGCCATACTGTAGTTAAATTGTGCCTTCTGTGGAGGATTGACCTTCATACAGTTTTATTAGGGGATCTACTGTGACCCTAAGGTGAAACCCCAAAAAACCTATAAACTCTCACCTAAGCAAAAGAAGGTATCGATCAATAGCTATTTACAAAGCAGCGATAAAAGGGCTCTGGGAAAGGCTTCTATTACATACAGACAGCTTTGAATAACATAAAACTTTAGGCAGCATAGCGTAATAAAGATAAAAAGAGTTAAGCTGAATGTTCATGAAACATCATGCCTTTATTTGAATCAGATGACTCATTGTGTTCCTTCAATTCCTCCTTTCCATTTGTTGCCTCTGCTTTCTTGCTTTCATTCAGTGTAACAAGAGTAATCTGGAATTCGAAGAAAATATAGTAAAAATCCGCAGCAATAAATGAGCGTATACGACTTAAAAACTTTTAATCAGTGTGAATGAATCTGAATGAATCTAGGGCGACTGCCAGAATGAAACTTGCTCGATAAAACATTAGATAGTAAGTTTAGAGTGCAAAGAACCCACACCATCTGCCTCCCTTAACATAAGAAACAAGACGTCTCGAAATACAGGTTTTTACTGTAGGGGAACATTAGTGAAATAAATGAACATTGTATAAATCATAAAAAAGCAAATTCGAGTTGAATTAACGTTGACAACGAAAGCACGAGTGGTCTCAAGAAATTAAAATACTCATTAACGAATACTGATCCAGTCTACTTATAGAGTTCAAGCCCTAGAAAACATTAACGAAACTTCACGCAGATATTGCAGTAAAAATGTTTTGAAATGTCGATTATCAAATATCAATAACAAAATCTTAACCTAATTTAGTAATTTTACTGAATTTCTTGCCTATGATAAATGAAGCAAGCGAATGGTATAGGGTTGGTATGGTTTTCCTATATTTCCCCTATAGTCTATATTTCCCTATAGTCTCTCATTATTAATTGGAATAGAAGAAACTTTATGCAGGCATAAGCGTCAATTGTTACTTATGGGGAAATGAAGAATTGGTTTTCCAATGGTCTAAAATTTTCTTTTTGGCAATTTCGTAAATCCGTGGTCTCAAAGTAGCTAATTTCAGCGTTTGATACAGAGTGCTTGATACACAAGACAAGTCCGAATATCAGGCTTATGAACAAAAGGTGCCCTTCAACCTTTGTTAATTGAAAAACGACAATATAAGAGACAAAGGGATATAAACACTTGAAGAGAGGGGATTAAAATTCACATAACAGTTGTCAAAACTACATACCCCACCACCAGATGACGCTTTTTCGTCTTCATAATCAGAAGAGTCGTGACGAAAGTTGAATCGTTGTGGTCTCCAGGCTCTGGGCAGCAATGACCAAAAGAAACCCTTGTAGTCGAATAGCAAATTTGGGTCGACTTCATAAGACTTTCCAGGACCTGAATGAAAAATACTGCGTAAGAATTTCAGATCATTTTTGTAAGATTTGCCTGTTCCTCTCAGGCAATCCTTGTTATAAGAAATGCCGGATAAAAGCAAATACGCAGCATCGCACATATCTTAATACAGTAGGAGGTAAAATAGCAGAAATACCCTTTGGGGCCAAAATTTTTCTCCTTCTTCCTCACAGTAAAACTATTTTACCCGAAAATTTAAGGACAATGGAACTTTTTGTCCCTAAACTGAGACCACGATTTTGACCACAATTTGCCCCTAAATTGTCCATAAAACCACCATAATTCGTCCCTAAATTCTCAGGTTACTTTTCCACTGTATTAAAATCCTGATTGTCCCTAAATTGCCCTAAACTATCCCCAAATTTAGGGCCATTGTATGTTGCCTATTGTTCAAGAAATACCACTAGAGATTTCGAGTAATTATTACCATTTATGTATCAGTTATAATTGATAATAGCATCACAATGACATCACAAGGAGCTCCTTGTTTCGTTTTTACTTTTTCATTAATTTTGAGGCTCTGGCACCCTTGCAATGTCCTTATTGTCCGAGGAAACAACATGAAGTTCCTGTACTGTTCAACAACTTGAGACGTGAATGGGACATAAAACACTGCTGTCCGCGCGGAAAAGAATTTGCGTTTCTCTCAATATGCATTATACTAAGACTGGCAAAAATTTCATTGTTAAAAAACGCGCGCAAGTAAAGTCATCTAGCTACATTGAAAACTGCATATCCAATATTGGAAAATATCTATTTGTGTTCAGTTTATCTAAGTTTATCTAAATTTATATTTCAATTTGTGCTGAGCTGCGTTTAGTCAAAGTGAACAAATTGGTTGCCTTTTGGGAAGCAAAACCAATACGGCAACCACCTGCTACATTGCAATGTAAAAAATTTATCACAAAACAAAAAAGCAGCTTTACTGGATCACTTATCAATTTGAACCAGTAGTCCATTTTTTACCTTGTCCATTTAATTATAATTATTTCAATTCGACTAGTGATTTAATATTGACCTGTCGTAAATGTATGTACTAAACTTCTCAGTTGTCTCTTTTCTGGATTAAGTTGCTCTGTCGTTGCTGTAATGAAATGTTGTTGACGTTGCAATTTTATTTTCGGTAGCCCCATCGGTCTTTTGAGTTGAACTAAGCCGAGAAAGGTTGAGTTGAGTCAAATCAAATAGGAGCCCATCAATTGAAAAAACGAAGCCGAAGAAAACGTGGACGTTCAATGTAATATAAGCAGATTTCATAATATATCAAATATTATTATTTTGCTGACTCAACAATAAAACTCACCGAAAATCCAACTGAAAAGCACACCAGCAACAAAAGTGAAAGACACTCCGATGGCAGCATACCACAGATATGAAATACTGTAAAAGTCTGCAAGTGGCGTGCTGCAACAATAAAGTACGAAAGACAAATGACACATAGGCTTTCCAACATTGTATAACTCGATGGTTTTATCATAAACTGAAACAATTTGATCAAGGCCTCGTCTCGAATAAGCTCCATGTTTAATCGTTGCAGTTTCTCCAGATTAAGTCAAAATTCATAACTTTTAAATGTACTAATTCATTCAACGTATTTTGTCAGATATCTTATCAATTTTTAAGATATTTGGTTGGCGTGGATATTGCCATGGTCTACAGCGCATAACGGGGTTGGTATCACAACAGTAAGCTTTTGTTTTGTGTACACTTGGTCATGCATTCTGTTGTTTAAAAAGTACATCCTCCGTTTATCTGGTTGGAAGGTTGACTTCTAAATATAGGCTTTGTAGAGTCAACTAGACTTGCCCCGTCGCGTTTCGGCGCGGGTTTTGCGCTTCGCGGGTCACTTCGGACCTTGCAAGGGTCGCCAGTAGACGGGGACATTCTAAAATAATGAATCAGCTGGTAAATTATCAGATAAAAAATGACACATTCGTCTGTTTTTAGTGGCACAAGACTGCACACATCAAAGACGGGTTAGCCCAAAATACGCTATCATCATAATCATCATCATCATCATCATCATCATCATCGTCATCAAGTTTATGTCGTTGGCTGGAGTTGTCGAAATAATTAAAGTTTATGTCATCTTAAAAATCAATAAATTGATAATGCAATGTCTAAATTATTTATTGTCGTTCTCATTCTGAAATCATCATCATCATCATCATCATCATCTAGACTCACTCCATAAGTCCCTCTACTTCGCTCGATGTTGTTGTTGTTGTTTTCTACAATCGCTCAGTGAGGAGTGACAAATCAAAATAATAAGGGGAGCGCAAACAAGAGACTCGTGTAGTGAGTCTAATCATAATCATCTTTATTTCTGTTTTTAGAATACGAATAATTACATGAAGTAGAAAATCTAGAAAAAAGCATTTTAAAGCGGCCAAAAAACGTCAATCCTTTAGTAGGAGCGATAGTAGGAACGGGTATAAGATGCCACGGAAAAACTCATGCGGCAATGACAGGTGAAAGAGCGAGCAACGGATCTTTAAGAATGAAATCCGTGCAAAAGTAATCAACATTGAATGGGGAGGGGGAAAACACATGGAATCAATATGAGTATTTGTCTGCTCAGCATATTTTGTCCATGATTGTAGCCAAGATCACTTAATCTCTCAAATTCACTATCTGTGTCTTCATTCACAATAATCGTCTCCTTATTTTCTTCAGGGTTTTCAACACACTCCCTTCCATTTTCTTCTGCATCATCTTGTTCATCATCATCATCATATACTCTTAGACCAATTAACTGTTCATTTTTTGTCTGGATGGCAGGAGTAATTTCATTGTTAGAATCATTCTTATGAGAAGAATTATCATTAGAACCATCAAACACAATTACATTTGAAATGCTTTCTTTCTTCTTACTAATACTGTCAAGAGGTGAGAGTGGTTTCATAGGACTGACATGGCTTTCTGCTATTTTCTGGTTTTCATTCACCCCAGTCTTACTTGTACTCTTGTCCTTTAAAGTGTGTTTCTTTGATTGGGAGTGCTGTTCTGGACTTCGTGATCTCTTGTCTTTGGTATGATGTTTCTTATGTTTAGATTTACTTTTATCTTTCTTCTCTGTTTCACTATGCTTCTTTTTCTTATGTTTAGAATGTGATGAAGAATGACTTCGTCTGCGAGTTCTTTCAGTGCTGTGGCTCTTTCTTTTATGCTTTTTGTGATCATCATCATCTTCTTCAACCTCCTTACGATCCTTTTTGTGTTTCTTTTTATCATGCTTTGACTTTTGATCTCTCTCTTTTTTCTTCTTATCTTCAGATTTTCTGAGCGTTTATACCTTTTTCTTTCTGTACTTTCTGAATCAGAACTTGAAGATCGTTGATGGCTATGCTTTCTCTTGCGTTTGGACACTTTCTTGGAGCTTTCTCTACTGTCATCTCTGGTTGAATGTTTCCTCTCCACTTTACTGGATAATGTCTCTCTAGGTTTTGAAACTTCTTTAGCTTTACTTTTTAGGTGCTTTTCTTTTTTCTCACTTGAACATTTATCAACTGCTAAATCCCTACTTGATTTGTTAGCCCTATGAGACACTTCTTTGTTTCTATCTGATTTATCTGATATGGAACTCCTTTCTTTCCTCTTATCCTGAGTCACAGATTTCTCTTTTTCTTTACCCACATCTTTCTTTTTAAAACTAGATTCAGAAATTTCTGCTAATATAGACTTACTTTCACTTATTCTTTTCTTACTAGAAAGTAAAGAATTGTCAACATGTTTTTCAGAAGGATTTTTATCCATTTTACTATATTTTCCTGAAGGTTTTTTATCCAATGTACTATGTTTTTCTTGATTTTTTGTATTTTTTATTCGTTCAGGTGATTTAGAAAAGTGATCTTTCTTCTTTTTCTTATGTTTCTTCCTTTCAAGATTATCATCTTCAGAATGACTATCTTCTTCAGTTTCTTTCTTTCTTTTTTTATCTTTTGACTTGTGTTTCTTTGGGCTATCATGAAGATTGCTAGATGAATTTTTCTTCACAACTTTTCATGTGTTTTTCTCATGTTGTCATCATCTACCTTCTCTTGACTATGTTTTTCTTTATTTGTCTTCTCAGATTCAAAATCATTAACATCATCCACAGAACCATGATGATCACGATCATTTTCATCATCTTTAACAATTTTGACAGTCCTCTCTTCCAAATGAGCATCATTTTCTTTAAAAGCAGGTACAAATTTAGCAGTTCTTGATGACACAGTAGTGATTTTGATTCATCTTCACCACTCAAGACATCTTTCTTCCTCGACTCAAAAATTGCTGCAACTGCATTCCTCACAGATTCCTGTTTACTGCCCAAGGAGGAATCAAGGGTTTCCTTATCATCATCCAGGGAAAAATCATCATCCTGATTAGATTGCAGTGACAAAGGGCTCTCTGGGTTGTAGAGCGGGCTCTCTGGATCATAAGGAGCATCCATTTCTGACACAAACGTTCTCGCTTTTTAGGCCTAAAAGTCAGCGCAGACTAACCTCCCTAAAAAAGTTACCTATACAAACAAATACATGCAAATTTCTCCACTTAAAACTTACAAAAGTGCAACATCATAATTTGTGAAAATGATCTGAGTTTAATACTACTCGCAATCAGAACTATTTCCCAGAAATTTTACCACATAATATCACAACTTCTGTTTTCCTCGCCATGCACACCAGACTCAGTCAGCCAGTGGCTCGCATGCGCATGCACACACACGAAACAAACACAAAGGAGGAATGGCACTTGTTGAATTGAATTGCAGTAGGATGATCGCGGGACAAAGACGATTCAGGAAGAGAACAGGTGTGAAGGTCAGGTCCAAAATAGAGTAAACAGGACAGAAACAGAAAAAAATATAAATAGAATTATGTCTTGGGTTTGGTTAGATGGGAAAGACGTAAAATATTTGATTTTAACGTCCTCCAATTTTCGCCGAAATTACACTACAGCAGGACGCAGGTCAAAAATCAATTCTCAAATCAAACAAAGATTTCTTCTTTTTTATCAGGCATGAAGCTTTTGACGTAACTGTGTTATCATTTCGCTATCCTCTTCACAGTTCCTCTCAAATTTCTCTTCAGGACTCTGGGTATTCCGCGTACATTTTTCTTTTTCCCATTTTCCCCGGACAAATCGATTTCCTCTGAAATGTGCAATTAAGGAGAAACTTCAAAATCCCTGTTGGTGGTCGACCCTGCGTTTAATCGAGTAGATTTGCTCGTTGAAAGTCTATTTCTCAATATCCTCCTCCTCAGTTTCTCAGGTCCTGTCACGGAATGGTGCACCTCAGAAAAGGTTATTGACAAATCAAATATCGATCGAACGGCACACGCGCAGAAATGTTGAAGTAGAACTTCTGTCGATTTCTCCTCTGCCCCGCTGCTGTCCAAGTTTGTTTTCTTTTCTGGCCAGAATGTATTGAGCAGAAAGCTCTCAATGTAGTGGCGGTTGTTGTCCATGCTCGATTCTTCATTGCGCTAATTAATACAATATGATATGCTAGTGGCACAATAATAGAATGAAGAAGATACAGAATGGCAAATATCTTACTGATTCTAAATATTCAATAAGCAATATTCCGTGAGAATACAAGGTAGATTGCTAAAACATAAGAGTGCTGTTAAAATATAAAAATGATACAAGTAATAAAATATTTAAGAATAAAAAAAAAATGAAAAAAGGATAAGAAGCCCGGATGGGGAAGATTTTAGCGGTGAGTTGTCAATTGTGCAAAAACTTACGATGCGTTAGAGAAGAGAATTGAAAACCCCGAAGTAAGAACACTGATCCAAAACAGCATGGACGTGTAAAAAAGAAGGGCTTTTGTTTCGGGAGTCATATTCTGGCCATACTGTAGTTAAATTGTGCCTTCTGTGGAGGATTGACCTTCATACAGTTTTATTAGGGGATCTACTGTGACCCTAAGGTGAAACCCCAAAAAACCTATAAACTCTCACCTAAGCAAAAGAAGGTATCGATCAATAGCTATTTACAAAGCAGCGATAAAAGGGCTCTGGGAAAGGCTTCTATTACATACAGACAGCTTTGAATAACATAAAACTTTAGGCAGCATAGCGTAATAAAGATAAAAAGAGTTAAGCTGAATGTTCATGAAACATCATGCCTTTATTTGAATCAGATGACTCATTGTGTTCCTTCAATTCCTCCTTTCCATTTGTTGCCTCTGCTTTCTTGCTTTCATTCAGTGTAACAAGAGTAATCTGGAATTCGAAGAAAATATAGTAAAAATCCGCAGCAATAAATGAGCGTATACGACTTAAAAACTTTTAATCAGTGTGAATGAATCTGAATGAATCTAGGGCGACTGCCAGAATGAAACTTGCTCGATAAAACATTAGATAGTAAGTTTAGAGTGCAAAGAACCCACACCATCTGCCTCCCTTAACATAAGAAACAAGACGTCTCGAAATACAGGTTTTTACTGTAGGGGAACATTAGTGAAATAAATGAACATTGTATAAATCATAAAAAAGCAAATTCGAGTTGAATTAACGTTGACAACGAAAGCACGAGTGGTCTCAAGAAATTAAAATACTCATTAACGAATACTGATCCAGTCTACTTATAGAGTTCAAGCCCTAGAAAACATTAACGAAACTTCACGCAGATATTGCAGTAAAAATGTTTTGAAATGTCGATTATCAAATATCAATAACAAAATCTTAACCTAATTTAGTAATTTTACTGAATTTCTTGCCTATGATAAATGAAGCAAGCGAATGGTATAGGGTTGGTATGGTTTTCCTATATTTCCCCTATAGTCTATATTTCCCCTATAGTCTCTCATTATTAATTGGAATAGAAGAAACTTTATGCAGGCATAAGCGTCAATTGTTACTTATGGGGAAATGAAGAATTGGTTTTCCAATGGTCTAAAATTTTCTTTTTGGCAATTTCGTAAATCCGTGGTCTCAAAGTAGCTAATTTCAGCGTTTGATACAGAGTGCTTGATACACAAGACAAGTCCGAATATCAGGCTTATGAACAAAAGGTGCCCTTCAACCTTTGTTAATTGAAAAACGACAATATAAGAGACAAAGGGATATAAACACTTGAAGAGAGGGGATTAAAATTCACATAACAGTTGTCAAAACTACATACCCCACCACCAGATGACGCTTTTTCGTCTTCATAATCAGAAGAGTCGTGACGAAAGTTGAATCGTTGTGGTCTCCAGGCTCTGGGCAGCAATGACCAAAAGAAACCCTTGTAGTCGAATAGCAAATTTGGGTCGACTTCATAAGACTTTCCAGGACCTGAATGAAAAATACTGCGTAAGAATTTCAGATCATTTTTGTAAGATTTGCCTGTTCCTCTCAGGCAATCCTTGTTATAAGAAATGCCGGATAAAAGCAAATACGCAGCATCGCACATATCTTAATACAGTAGGAGGTAAAATAGCAGAAATACCCTTTGGGGCCAAAATTTTTCTCCTTCTTCCTCACAGTAAAACTATTTTACCCGAAAATTTAAGGACAATGGAACTTTTTGTCCCTAAACTGAGACCACGATTTTGACCACAATTTGCCCCTAAATTGTCCATAAAACCACCATAATTCGTCCCTAAATTCTCAGGTTACTTTTCCACTGTATTAAAATCCTGATTGTCCCTAAATTGCCCCTAAACTATCCCCAAATTTAGGGCCATTGTATGTTGCCTATTGTTCAAGAAATACCACTAGAGATTTCGAGTAATTATTACCATTTATGTATCAGTTATAATTGATAATAGCATCACAATGACATCACAAGGAGCTCCTTGTTTCGTTTTTACTTTTTCATTAATTTTGAGGCTCTGGCACCCTTGCAATGTCCTTATTGTCCGAGGAAACAACATGAAGTTCCTGTACTGTTCAACAACTTGAGACGTGAATGGGACATAAAACACTGCTGTCCGCGCGGAAAAGAATTTGCGTTTCTCTCAATATGCATTATACTAAGACTGGCAAAAATTTCATTGTTAAAAAACGCGCGCAAGTAAAGTCATCTAGCTACATTGAAAACTGCATATCCAATATTGGAAAATATCTATTTGTGTTCAGTTTATCTAAGTTTATCTAAATTTATATTTCAATTTGTGCTGAGCTGCGTTTAGTCAAAGTGAACAAATTGGTTGCCTTTTGGGAAGCAAAACCAATACGGCAACCACCTGCTACATTGCAATGTAAAAAATTTATCACAAAACAAAAAAGCAGCTTTACTGGATCACTTATCAATTTGAACCAGTAGTCCATTTTTTACCTTGTCCATTTAATTATAATTATTTCAATTCGACTAGTGATTTAATATTGACCTGTCGTAAATGTATGTACTAAACTTCTCAGTTGTCTCTTTTCTGGATTAAGTTGCTCTGTCGTTGCTGTAATGAAATGTTGTTGACGTTGCAATTTTATTTTCGGTAGCCCCATCGGTCTTTTGAGTTGAACTAAGCCGAGAAAGGTTGAGTTGAGTCAAATCAAATAGGAGCCCATCAATTGAAAAAACGAAGCCGAAGAAAACGTGGACGTTCAATGTAATATAAGCAGATTTCATAATATATCAAATATTATTATTTTGCTGACTCAACAATAAAACTCACCGAAAATCCAACTGAAAAGCACACCAGCAACAAAAGTGAAAGACACTCCGATGGCAGCATACCACAGATATGAAATACTGTAAAAGTCTGCAAGTGGCGTGCTGCAACAATAAAGTACGAAAGACAAATGACACATAGGCTTTCCAACATTGTATAACTCGATGGTTTTATCATAAACTGAAACAATTTGATCAAGGCCTCGTCTCGAATAAGCTCCATGTTTAATCGTTGCAGTTTCTCCAGATTAAGTCAAAATTCATAACTTTTAAATGTACTAATTCATTCAACGTATTTTGTCAGATATCTTATCAATTTTTAAGATATTTGGTTGGCGTGGATATTGCCATGGTCTACAGCGCATAACGGGGTTGGTATCACAACAGTAAGCTTTTGTTTTGTGTACACTTGGTCATGCATTCTGTTGTTTAAAAAGTACATCCTCCGTTTATCTGGTTGGAAGGTTGACTTCTAAATATAGGCTTTGTAGAGTCAACTAGACTTGCCCGTCGCGTTTCGGCGCGGGTTTTGCGCTTCGCGGGTCACTTCGGACCTTGCAAGGGTCGCCAGTAGACGGGGACATTCTAAAATAATGAATCAGCTGGTAAATTATCAGATAAAAATGACACATTCGTCTGTTTTAGTGGCACAAGACTGCACACATCAAAGACGGTTAGCCCAAAATACGCTATCATCATAATCATCATCATCATCATCATCATCATCATCGTCATCAAGTTTATGTCGTTGGCTGGAGTTGTCGAAATAATTAAAGTTTATGTCATCTTAAAAATCAATAAATTGATAATGCAATGTCTAAATTATTTATTGTCGTTCTCATTCTGAAATCATCATCATCATCATCATCATCATCTAGACTCACTCCATAAGTCCCTCTACTTCGCTCGATGTTGTTGTTGTTGTTTTCTACAATCGCTCAGTGAGGAGTGACAAATCAAAATAATAAGGGGAGCGCAAACAAGAGACTCGTGTAGTGAGTCTAATCATAATCATCTTTATTTCTGTTTTTAGAATACGAATAATTACATGAAGTAGAAAATCTAGAAAAAAGCATTTTAAAGCGGCCAAAAAACGTCAATCCTTTAGTAGGAGCGATAGTAGGAACGGGTATAAGATGCCACGGAAAAAACTCATGCGGCAATGACAGGTGAAAGAGCGAGCAACGGATCTTTAAGATCCTGTTACGTGGATCTGTGACAAAATCGGTTTCATTACTACTCTTTAAGTATAAGAGAGACCAGCGATTACTTACTCGTGTGGTTTGAAATTGTTGTAGTAAACCCCATCAAACTTCGATACAGTTGCGTTGAAGTTAGGGCACTTTGCGATGGACCAGGGAGCTTTGTACTTATTTGGAGGATAAACATTTGCTCCAATGGCAAGCCATAAGGTTGTACCCATTCCAACAATGACGCCACAGTATGCTCCCTTCAAGAAATAGTGCAAGATAAAGTAAGAATCAAAGAACGAGATATCTACATTAAAGAACGGGCAATTTTTTACAAGAAACCGTTAATTAGAAACCCAAGTCTCAGATGGCAATGATTTCAATGATTTGTAGATACTTTTTAAGTTTTTCAATGTTCCGCGATTTACTCAGAGTTTTATACTGCAACAGTTCCGGCGAAGCACCAATACTAGATTCCCTGAATTTCATAAGCCTTAAAATCTATGTGGCAGAAAAGTTTGAAGCCCTAGACTGACGTTCAGTACCAAGTTTAGCAGCAGAATATAACTCTGTTTGTCATACTCCAAGTGTGTTTGGTTTTCTGACATAACATTAAGCAAGGAAAGAAGGATATTGTTTAAAAGAAAGATTTTAATTCTTTCTCTATACAAATTATAAAGCTTTGCCATATCACAGGGTTTCTGAGAGGTGACCATGACGAGAATTATCGGAATTGACAGGTGCATCCGTACAAAAATTCAGATTTGTAAGATTTAAAGTATATAATAAGGAAATAAGGCGACGGAAACATCAAAACTTAATCATGTCAACGTCGCCACTTTTAATCCTTTAGATTTTTGCTGCGTGAAGGCTATTTCTAAAAAGAGGAATAAGAGGAATGAGGAGGAATGAAGAGGAATAGGGAGGAATGAGGAGGAATGAAGAGGAATGAAGAGGAATGAGGAGGAATGAAGAGGAATGAAGAGGAATGAGGAGGAATGAAGAGAAATGAAGAGGAATGAGGAGGAATGAAGAGGAATGAGGAGGAATGAAGAGGAATGAGGAGGAATGAAGAGGAATGAGGAGGAATGAAGAGGAATGAAGAGGAATGAGGAGGAATGAAGAGGAATGAGGAGGAATGAGGAGGAATGAAGAGGAATGAGGAGGAATGAAGAGGAATGAGGAGGAATGAAGAGGAATGAAGAGGAATGAGGAGGAATGAAGAGGAATGAAGAGGAATGAGGAGGAATGAAGAGGAATGAGGAGGAATGAGGAGGAATGAGGAGGAATGAGGAGGAATGAAGAGGAACGGGGCTTTAATCTGCCCTCTTTAACTTTTATAAGATGATGGCTTTGATTAATAGGTAGATCGTTTGTGGCTTGGATTTTGTTTGGCGTTTTGTCTAGAGAGAATTCATCAGCTGACCCAATTTTAAATTAGCCTACGCGTAGACCCAGACTTCTGAAGGAAGAAAGTTTTCCTTCAAATGTCTGGGTCTACGAGTAGGCTAATTTTAGATTTGGAAATGAGTGTGAATTTCTTTTTTATTGTATATACCTGTTCTATTGCGTTTACTATCTTT
Organism: Chrysaora quinquecirrha; assembly: GCA_014526335.1. Lineage (NCBI taxonomy): Eukaryota > Metazoa > Cnidaria > Scyphozoa > Semaeostomeae > Pelagiidae > Chrysaora > Chrysaora quinquecirrha. The sequence continues at coordinate 223,474 of JACTAT010000147.1, forward strand.
TCGAAATATTTTAAAATAGTTTTCATATTCCCCGATGCCCCTTTTAGTAAATGATAAAGGGGGAATATGAAAACTACTGGAGATATGAGGTTGAAAATATCTGTATGATATAATATATGCTCGTAGTTGTGCACCTGTAATCTTTTGGGATTATTTCTTAACCCGTATATGCAGATACTTTCTTATTCCCCTTTTTAGTAATAGCTAGACCCGATTACTAAAATGAGGAATAGGGTGATTACTGAGTAGGACGACATAATTAGAATGTTAATCGCCCATTAGTCTGGTTTGATTTATCTGTGTCATTTGTCTTTGGCGTCAAGCCTTTTGTAAAAGAAATTCCAACAGGCCATGAATGATTGTCGTGTTGACTGATACTCTTGTGATCTTTTTCTGTTTATTTCAAGTTTCAGATTTAAAGATTCGTGTTTTCAGTGATTACCTATGTTGATCATTGATGTACCTTTTCGCATTCATGTCATGTCGCGTCAGAAATGGTGTGGTTTATTCAAAGCGTTTCATTTCATATATGCCAGCAGGGTCCAGCCTAAAACACCACACAGGCCAGAACACAGGAGAACACAGATGAACACAGTTGAACACAGGTTGTAAAATAAGGAACACAAAGATAAAAAACGAATTTTAACTAAATAACATGAATATAAGATCCAAAAAAAAATTTGTGCATTTTAATGCAATATTTTATATCACGTCATGTCATATTTTTACATTATTATTTATATATTTTATGCAATATTTTTATCATGTCATGCAATATTTTTATCACATCATTCATCCGTGTTCATTTTTGAAACTGTTCTGGCCTGTGTGGTGTTTTAGGCTGACCATGCTGGCATATATGAAATGAAACGCTTTGAATAAACCACACCATTTCTGACGCGACATGACATGAATGCGAAAAGGTACATCAATGATCAACATAGGTAATCATTGAAAACACGAATCTTTAAATCTGAAACTTGAAATAAACAGAAAAAGATCACAAGAGTATCAGTTAACATGACAATCATTCATGGCCTGTTGGAATTTCTTTTACAAAAGGCTTGACGCCAAAGACAAATGACACAGATAAATCAAACCAGACTAATGGGCGATTAACATTCTAATTATGTCGTCGTACTCAGTAATCACCCTATTCCTCATTTTAGTAATGGCTATCTTTAAAACATGGAATGTGGAATGTTGGAATGTTGGAATATTGGATTGTTGGAATGTTGGATTGTTGGAATGTTGGAATGTTGGATTGTTGGAATGTTGGAATGTTGGATTGTTGGAATGTTGGATTGTTGGAATGTTGGATTGTTGGATTGTTGGAATGTTGGATTGTTGGAATGTTGGATTGTTGGAATGTTGGAATGTTGGAATGTTGGATAGTTGGAATGTTGGAATGTTGGATTGTTGGAATGTTATATCTAATTCTATAGTTGAGGGCAGATTTTGTGGATGCTGAGAGACGTTCAGAAATCGTCTTTATAAGCTTGAGAACAGGATGCACGTCTGTGCTGGAAAGGGGCAAGAGAGGTTGCTTACCAACTGCCCTCGTAAAATTGCTAATTTATTCACTTTCTAATTGTTTTCCCCTGATCTTCAGGGCTCTGCTCTTGCCCTGCCCTTCTAACTGCATTAAAGGCTTTGCTATTTTATCTTGTTAAGGGTGGGGACATCACTTTTTCTTTCCGTTTTTTATTACCTGTTCTGTACCATTTCTGCTGGTTCTCCAACGTTCCTGTCCTTCCTGCATTTTCTCCAATGTTCCAACACGTTTTCATGTCATTCTCCAGAATTCCCAACGCTTTCTACCACCCTCCCGCGCCCCAATGCCGTTCTCCCCATCATTCGCTGCAGTTCCCATGCCGCTCCCCGTCATTCTCCGACCTTCCCCAAAGCTCCTCATTTTAGTCATTAGGGATACTTCTTGAGTATTTCGAAACATAGTTAATAATTATTATTTTTGAACGTGGTTGCATAGTGCTTTTAACCTCGGATGAAAAAGAAATTAACTCTCGGCCTTGTCCAACACAATAAGTAACAACTTTTCCATAATTGTTGAAAGTTCAGATCGAAGGTGCAGGTCATTTTTATTCCCTCGTGATGAGGCAGATTTTTCGAAAAGAAGAATAAGCTTTTGAAAATATTTCAGTCGAAATTATTTTGGTTTCATTTTATTGCGATATATTTGAACAAGAACTACCGCTCAGAGTACTACAAATACGTATTCCACTTTCGCAACATTCCAACATTCCAACAATCCAACATTCCAACAATACAACATTCCAACAATCCAACATTCCAACATTCCAACATTCCAACAATCCAACATTCCAACAATCCAACATTCCAACAATCCAACATTCCAACATTCCAACAATCCAACATTCCAACAATCCAACATTCCAACATTCCAACAATCCAACATTCCAACAATCCAACATTCCAACAATCCAACATTCCAACAATCCAACATTCCAACATTCCAACATTCCACATTCCATGTTTTAAAGATAGCCTTTTAGTAATCGGGTCTAGCTATTACTAAAAAGGGGAATAAGAAAGTATCTGCATATACGGGTTAAGAAATAATCCTAAAAGATTACAGGTGCACAACTACGAGCATATATTATATCATACAGCTATTTTCAACCTCATATCTCCAGTAGTTTTCATATTCCCCCTTCAAAAACCCTGGCTCGGGGCCTAGTTCTAAAAGTTTCTTCATTTTTGGCACAATTTTAATTCTAAACGTTTCTTAACAGTTTCTTAATTTAATAAAAAAAATTGCAGTAAAAACGATTAAAAAAATCGTGAATACAGCAGGCAAATTATTAATATTATTGTATTACAAAGAATTAGCCATGATGGTGCGAGAAATCGCACGGAAAGGCTTGAGAATTGATTACAGTACTACGTCCGCAAATGTGAAATCAGTATGTTGGAAAACTAACACAAAAATTTCTTAAGTTTCTCAACTCCTTCCTCCTAGTTCTTAAAGTTTCTTAACTTTTGGGGTGTCTAGTTCTAGGTTTCTTATAAACCGGTTTCTTATAAAAAAAAATAACGCAATAGAACAGGTATATACAATACAAAAGAAATTCACACTTATTTCCAAATCTAAAATTAGCCTACTCGTAGACCCAGACATTTGAAGGAAAACTTTCTTCCTTCAGAAGTCTGGGTCTACGCGTAGGCTAATTTAAAATTGGGTCAGCTGATGAATTCTCTCTAGACAAAACGCCAAACAAAATCCAAGCCACAAACGATCTACCTATTAATCAAAGCCATCATCTTATAAAAGTTAAAGAGGGCAGATTAAAGCCCCGTTCCTCTTCATTCCTCCTCATTCCTCCGCATTCCTCCTCATTCCTCTTCATTCCTCCTCATTCCTCTTCATTCCTCCTCATTCCTCTTCATTCCTCCTCATTCCTCCTCATTCCTCCGCATTCCTCCTCATTCCTCTTCATTTCTCCTCATTCCTCTTCATTCCTCTTCATTCCTCCTCATTCCTCTTCATTCCTCTTCATTCCTCTTCTATCCTCCTCATTCCTCTTCATTCCTCCTCATTCCTCTTCATTCCTCCTCATTCCTCTTCATTGCTCTTCATTGCTCTTCATTCCTCCTCATTCCTCTGCATTCCTCTTCATTCCTCCTCATTCCTCTTCATTCCTCTTCATTCCTCCTCATTCCTCTTCATTCCTCCTCATTCCTCCTCATTCCTCTTCATTCCTCCTCATTCCTCTTATTCCTCTTTTTAGAAATAGCCCTGCGTGAAGGCTTGAGGCAGTAATTTGAAAAATTGCCTTGTTCTATTCAACATAAGCAAGAAATGTAACGTATTAAAATAATTAAATGCTGAAAACATTCAACTGATCGATAATAAGACATATACCTTCCAAGTAGCTGAAGGAACTAACATCCCGAGTGCGAAGATTCCGAGACATGGTCCACCAACGATACCAAATATGCTGTACGCAAGCTAAAGAACGAAATCATTTATTGTTTTTTTTATGAAAGATACCGATGCAAACATCTCAAATTACGATAAAGAACGGAGCGGAAACATTTTGAACAAATTTACGACTTAAATTTACATATCAAAGACCACAATAAGAAAGAGGCAAAGTGGCTTGCAACCAGTCACTTCTGTTCGCTAACAAATCAGGTTAAGAAGTTGAAATTGAAATACCTGTAGCACCATAGTCCCAACAAGAGAAACAAGAAAAGCACCACCAATAATGAGTAAACCAAACGTGCATGCTGAAATAATTGATATATAAGATAACGTGAAATAAACATCATATTAGTCACACTAATACTGATATCGATATTCTCACCACCACGCGGGCACAAATTAAACTTAAGATATATTTATCGTACTTTCTCGTGACAAAAGAATGCATATCCTTTTTAAGTCATACAGTATTCTTCCAAATAGTGATGTGTATAATCTTTATCTAAGCATTATCATTTAGTGCTTATGACTGAAAGAATAAGGTGGAATTTTCAGACTAAATCTCCAGATTTCACTTGTCTTAAAAAACTACAACAAGTACACTAAGGTCTTGAAGCAAATTTTGAAACAGAGCAGTATCTTAATAAACTGCCTTTGAGACTAAGTCAACAATTGTGCTGGTTCAGAACAGCAAATCACAAGCTTTCTGTTGAAACTGGTAGATGGCGCAAAATAAATTATGAATTAAGAAAATGTGATATGTGCAACATGAGTGAAGTAGGTGATGAATATCACACTCTTTTGAAATGTGAATCTCTCAAGGATATAAGGATCAAATATATTCCAGAATATTTTCATAGATATCCAACCATGTTTAAATTTGAAACACTCATGAAAAATGCAGTAAAATGGCGTTTAGACAAAAATATTGCAAAATTTCTGTATGAAATGTCAAATTATAGAAAATCTAACCTCCTGTAAAGACACACGTGAAATTTTGCGAATTCCGTTTTTTTTCTACTAGTCTCTTTTCTTTAGTTTTAATCAATATGTATATTTATTAAAAAATAGTTTTTCTGAAATACAATAAGGTTTCAATACACTAAGGCCGCTCGGCCAAACAATCAAACATAAAAATTTAAGCTATAGTTTTCTATTGTTCCTTGCGTCCCAGTGTTCCTGCCTGGTTCTTTATTTATTTATCTCTTCACCGCAAGAATAGCAATGCTTAACGCAGCAGTCAATTAAGTGGTCTTTCCTTTTCTACAATCAAACATGTTGGTCCAAAATTTGTGAATTGCTTTACAAACACTACTTGATCGTTCGGCCACGTCACAAAACACTGGTTAACAAGCAGAACACGCTTTGCAATGTTTCCGAAAAGCTTCAAAAAATACTCTCTGCTTGGAGGAAGCAAAAAGTGTTTAATGAGAAATGTTTCATGATGTGGCCTATCGATCACACGTTTTTGGACCAGCAAAAGTCAGATTTTTGACCAACAATGTTTAATCGTTTAGCCAGTGCCTAACAGGTAGCATGGGCTTTCGTTGCCATAAAAACTAATAGTTCATTATTCGGTGAGTTTAAAACAGTTAGTAAAGTGCAATAAGATCATGTCGTAAAGAACAGAGGTGTTACCAGGACAGCTTTTAATTAAAATCAAGGCCTGGAGGCAGTACCGTCGAGAAGGGGTCCAGCGGGGTCAGAGGTCCGGGGCCCGGGCTATAAAGAGGCCCGTAAAACTGACAACTCTCTGATACTTCCCCTTAAAGCCTCCAGAAGGTCCGGTACGATAACATTACCACGGGGCCCTCTCTACCTTTCGACGGCCCCGCCAAGAGGGTAGATTGATTGAAGTGTGGACAGTTAACAGCTCATTAAGCTAAACATATAACGGCCTGTCTATAACCGTGCTTTCCACAACAGGGCCGCCATCGGCTACCACTATTTTTTGTAAAGATAAATGACTCACCGATGACTTTTGACACTGTTGTTGCACGGGCCTCTGAGAGCCCAGGGTGTATCTTTTTGACAATATCTTCAAGGGTAACAGCAGCAATCGAATTGAGGCCAGACGAAGCCGTGCTGTAAAAATAGCGAGCACATTAAAGTTTGAAACTGATAAATTCAGGAAAGAATGACTCTTAGACTATTCTATTAATCAAAATTGTAACCAAACCAAACTTACAGAAAACTACAAGGAAACAAAGCCAAATTAAACAAAAACGAGCGAGCAACCAAAACCAAACCCAACTGGAGGAAACAAAATGAAACGAAACGAAAACGAAAGGAAGCAAAAACCAAAGCAAGCCAGAAGAGGCAAACTCATACTTTTCAAAGCAAATTAAATTAACGCAAATCACAACACAAGAAACAAGTCGCGGAGAGGAAAATCTGAGCATGGCAACTAGGAAAATCTGGGCATGGCAATAATGGCAACTAGTGGTATCGTATTAAGGAGGATCAAAATGTTATAAAAATTAAGTATATGCAGAAGATCTAAATTTCAAAACCTTAATGCTCCACTGAACAGACAGGAAGTGAACAGACCAGGAACTCCCTTTAGATGACCAAGTTTGTCAATGATGAAGTAGGGAAGAACCTACAAAAATAAAAAAGGCTGTGATTAAGAAAATCAATCAACTGATCAACAAGAAAAACAAATGAATCTTCAGCAACTTTCCCAAGGCAAAACTTTCACCAACAAAGTCAGAAATATTTACACCCTTTCTTACAATATCAAAAATGTCAAGGTTGAAATGCGATAAAAATCTGTACTTCATTTTTACATATGTTCGGGGGTGTGCTGACATAGGAGGGGTGGGGTATGACATCTGCCCCTTTTTCAAATTTTGTCATAACATAAGCTGGTCGGGAAAATGGGGGTTTTTCCATCAGGTATATAGAATGGCACGGTAAGTTAGATCTTGCATATCTTAGCCATGAACAACTAACTGAGCGAAACTTGAAACAAGATCAAAAAAATTCCAAAGGCATGTCCCCTACCATCCACGGTGCATGCCCAATTTGTATCATCGTCGGTAAATTTTGACTTTCAGATCTCAAAGTCAACATAATTCTAGGCCTTCTCTAAAAGAATCATGAAATGATAATATCTTACTTGGTCATTGCTGGTGATTTTCTTGTTCGTCAATAAATCACATCCAGAGTAAACTCCATAAATTACAAGCCCATCCAGTACACACAATGTTACGATAAATATCAAACCAATGATGTTCAAGTAGAGCGCACTTAAAAAGAATGTAATCATTATTTAACATCATTGTCAACAAATGTTAATTTCAAAATATAATTGAAAGGTAGGCAGAGTGTGCCACTCTATGTTAATAGAAAAGAAAGTGCGAATAGAAGAAATAGAAGATTAAAAAGTAGCCCTCAAACTAAATAATTAATATAAAATATTAATACAAATGCGGAATCTTATCAAACCAAAACCACATTAAATTCGTCCCAAGAAACATCTCTTAAGCAAATTTACAAGCAATCACTCATTTTATCTCAGAGTAATCCGAACTTGAAAATGTGCAGTCACAAAAATGGATGTTTTGAAACTTACAAACAAGCAATATAAGAAATAATAAAGTTTTAAAAAATTTGGTCAATGTGTCCTCCGTTCTGTTCAATACATGCTCCTAGCCTTCTGGGCCATGCATTAATTGCGCTAACAATTTTTTTGCTGGGGTAAGGACTCCCATCCATGTTGAATCGCATCACGTTAGGACTGGACATCTTGACTATGATTTTCCGAAGCGAATATGAAATTTTTTTATGATTCCCAAATTGTCCAGTGGACTATTCGCTGGCCACTGGTCTTTTGGATAAAATCGAGGAAATTTTCTCGAAGGAAATCCTGAAATCCTGAGTTGAGCGTGCAGTATGGCATCTGACACCATCTTGTTGAATCGTAAATGCTCCCTGGAGAGCTCTTATGTGTGGGAGATGCTGTTGCAGAATCTCAAAGTAATACGCTGCATCCATTCTCGGTCCTTGTTCAATCAAAACCAGAGGAAGCTTTCCTAAACGAACACTCATGCCGATATCATCACTTTAGGCGAAAACCCTGCTTGTGCAGTAATGTTTCCGGAGACGCTTCGCGTTTTCGCCTTACTGCAAAGCAAATTCTGTGATTTTGGTTGTTTAGCGGAGATGCGACTGTAAACGTCTTCTCAGCGCTAAACAAAATTATTCTGACATCTCGCTGGTGAGGAAACCTACTCAACAAATCAAGCATCCTCACTTGTCCTTGTAAGATGTGAGGGTTATCAAGCTTCAGGACTTGTACCCGCTTAAAGACATTCATTGCAAGATCTTTATGCAGAACACGCCAGACTGTACTTCTTGGGACCCCCGTGTTTCCTTCAATCATTTTGGGTGACAGGTGCTCACCAGGTTCTTATTGACTTAAATTCAATCCGTTATTATTTATTGCGTATCAGTGGCATAGCAGAAGAATCAAAATTGCTTGTAGTTGTAACGTTTCATGAATCTGTAGTCTTACGGAACAGCATAATGTCGAAACGAGGCCTTACGATGCCTCGATACAATTTACTCAGGGAATTTCGAGGTAAACATTTCCTGGAATACTTCAGACACCCTATGAAAAAATGTTGCGACCAAGAAACCTACGAAAGACATAGAAAAACAGAGATTCAATGAAAAAAACTGAGAAAAGCTACCGTTGCGCAGATTTGAGTGAGCGAGCAGACAGAAACCGCTGAACGGCAGTTTGGCTGACTGTCCACACTGGCATTGCAGTAAAGGCACCACCAATAGCAAGGGTCCAAAATGTATTACGGACTCTTGGGTCAGGATTGAAGCTAAAATGAAAAACAGCAAAAACGTTATGTATAAGGGTTCACACAACGCATGCATGCCTAGTAAAACGATAATCTGACAGGTTACGCAATGGAGCATTAAACAATTTTCTCCATGAAAATTCGGGCCAATAATAATTTGTCAAAAATCTTCAATTCAGAGCTTTTATTGCCTTTTTCAAATGTCTCTTTCGTAAAGTGGAAAAACAACCAAGAACAAGCGTATGTCAGTAAACAAGGGTTAATCGACTTTCAAATGTAGAGCGATGTGCTTCCGCACCAGCCCAACCGCTTGTTAATTTGTTTCCAACCTGTTACTTATCAGGTACGGTTTCAACTGGAAATCAACCACATCAAAATTTTGATGAGTGTACCCAGTCTTTTGGAAATCTGGGTTTAGACAGATCATTGTTCAGACGCAGCTATTAGTTGTCTTTAGATAATTAGACCTAGCTAAAGACAATAAGAATATTTGGAGAAAATATCATGTAGCACAGCTAATATAGTATTAGGAAATATCCTCCAAGGGGTTTTAACGCAAACAGAAACTGGATGGACGTTGAATAGTCGTGCAAATCTTATTGCATTAGAGTTTTGAAACATACATACTCAAAAACTTTCAACCGGTCTCCTTTAGCAGCAATATCGAAAACATTCTTGAATCCATGAAGCTCCAAAGCACCAACAATAAGGACGACAATGAGCCCGAGAACCATAACACCAGCTTGGAAAACATCGGTCCAGATGACAGCTTTCATACCACCCTGAGGAAAAAAAATCATCATAAAAGGGATCTACCATCACAGACGAAACTCTTGTATACCAAACTTTCTTACCATGAAAATGGACAACACTGATTTCTCCACCAAAATCCCTCTTAAAAGTTAGGGACACGAATTCCCCCATCAGACTGCCCTGGTCAACGTTGTTTTATAAATATTGTGGCTTCGGATATTATCTTGAGTTAATAATAACGACTTGTACCCAATTTGAAATTTAAAGTGGGACCCTTTACACCCCTAAATCTTTATATCTAAAAATAAAAGTTGCTTACCAGCGTAGTGTAGAAATTGCAAACAAGCCCAGTGGTTATAATGGTTGCAGTTAGGGGTACACCAGCCACTGAAAAATTGAAAATACGTGTCGACAGTGTAAAAACATTGTTTTCAAACAAATAGAAAAGACGAAATAAAGTAGATACCGAGTTGATAGACAGAGGAATAAACAAACACAGCCCCTCAGTCCCCAGGCACAAAGTGCATTTTCTCGACTAATTTAAAGTGTTTGAGCCTTATCATAAAGGCTAAGGTTGAAAAGGGATAGTAGCGAAGATTTGCCTGGCGTCCCATTCACAGAGGGCGTAGGACTGAAACTTTATGAGCTCACACAATAGCCCGTTTATATGAAACAGCTTTGTCAACTTCAGGTTTGACGCGTTTCTTATAATTTGACATGAATTTCCAGTCAGGAATAAGTTTATAATTAGAAAAATCATTAAGGTATTTTTGAAATAGCATCAGCTACTTAACCAAGATTGTCATACATAACGTGGAATTTTTGACTTGAATATGTAAATTATCACTTTCACAAAGTGCTATAAAATTTCCAGGAAAGTGCTTGTTTGCTAAGTTTGTATACAGAATTCTTAAAAAAATTAAGAACTTTTGTTTTAGAATTGTGCCAGTTTCTTAAAAGATAGGATATTAATTTGAAATTAATGGTCTATGTTTCTTAAATTTGCGTTTCTTTTATGCGGGACACTTGCTGTAGTGGAAAGGAAATGTGGCTGAGCATTTAAAAGGTAGATGGATAGTTGAACGAAACGTTACAAAGGACACTGTCTTTTAGCAAAGTTAATGATTTCCTTATCAAGGCAAATATTATGGTTTTTATGATACGAAAACAGATAATTTTATGCACAGAAAGGCGTATGCTATTTTTTTATATTTCTCAGGGGTTATTCTAACGTGATTTTGTTGCCGTTTTGTGGAAATGTATATCTGGTTCGTGTGGTGTTGTGATTTTTTCTTAGAATAACCCCTGATATTTTTGTATTCTTAGCTTCATCCTTTGGCTGTATTTGAGTTATTTAAAAGTAGATAATGTCTACGGAAATGAGACTAAAAAAATTGATCGAGTGGTATGATTGGATGAGTTCAACAAGATGAAAATGAGAGAGCAATGAAGATTATGTAATGAACCTGAAAGCAAAATAATGGAACATTGTTGAAATGACGAATTGGACAAGATGAGTAAAACTGACAGAAAGGGAAACACGAGCTAATGAGGTGTTATAAAGGTATGAAGAATTCCAGGCAGGAAATGACCAGACAGTTGACATTCGAGTAGAGGCCAACGCAATTTCTAAGACAACTGAAAGGGGGGTTGCCGGATGATGGGAGACGGATCTCTCCCGAAACGTTGCCCTACTAAATATCAAAGGCTTTTCATGATAAGTGGTGACTATTTTCAAATATGTGGTGTCAGGAACAGCCTTGATAAATTCCAATATATTTACTCAAAGGAGGTATCAGCGGAATAGGCAAAATAATCTAAATTAAAATTAGATTCCAGTTTTATCCAGAATTTGTTCATAAATGATTCTGGATAAGATTCAGCAGGAAGGCGAGCCAATGAAGAAAAATCAATACAAAAGGCAACGTTATAGCTATATTTGCTATCCACATCAAGATTCTCTCTACCAAAAGTGATAAAACATGTACGTATTTCTACTGACCTGCCTCGAGAGCAAGACTAGGTGCATACAATACCACTGACAGATAGAGTATCTGAAATGCAAGGCAGAGGAAAGCTGTTAGCAAAACATCCTTTTATCGACAGATGATTTCAGATCATTCTGTTGTCTAGACATCATTTTATTGGTCATTTTTACAACACAGCAAGGTCAAATTCAATTGGATAACTTTTTAAACAAAGCAAAAATCCATTTTCAATTCTTCAGTGCTCCATTTGGCATACGGGTTTGCTTCTGAGCAATGTCATGCCAAGTAAAGGTAGGTCATTTATCTTAAGAAATGTCCGCTTTTTCACTTAAATTTCAATCTCCCAATGTTTTGACATGCCCTTAGTTTAATTCTTGAACGTTTCCTATGAAATGAAGGGATACTAGCTTTTCTATACTAAGAAAACTTTGATCAGCAAAGGGACACGCTATCGGCAAACAAGTTGACGATGTCGAATAGCTTCTTTAAAATGCACATTTAATTATGAAAATCAAGAGTTAATTAAACGGATAGTAAGCAGTATTGAAAAGTAAGCAGTAAGATAGTAAGATAGTTTAGATAGTAAGCAGTATTGAAAAGACTGTGATCGCGACTGGGGGCGTCGTTTAGTATGATCAAAACATTTCGGCCCTTATAGTGAAAGATTTGAATAGGCAGCGAAATATCTCAACAGTTGGAAGGTTTTGGAAATTTCTCTATTTCTCTTTCATTTATACAAGATGGCCTGTCAGCTTTAATGAAGTCCCGAGGCTTCATACAGTTACAAATGTTCGGCTCTTATGAATCTGAATCTAGCTCTTAGGCTCTTGAGAAATGTAAGTTCTTCTTGAAATGCCGAGCTACGTTTTTCATAAAGTAGCTTAACTTAGTAACTTAGTAACTTAGTAGAGTAGCTAAAACGCATAATCCCGATAAATTTTAGCCAGAGTAGATTCCGATTTGTCTCCTATTCTTTATAGCTACCTTCAAGTGTTACAACCACTTTCGCATGAACATGAGATTAAAAGTTATTTCATAGGAAGAAAACTTTAGACTGCCCCCATCAAAATTTTTATAGATATATAAGATTATAGATATATAAACCGATTGGGAAAAATATAGTTTCATGTCTAAAATCAGATCAAGAAATGAAAATTGGGCTCGAGATTTTACAAATTTCGTTGATTCTGTTGAAGAGCGAAAGTTTGTTCCCGCGAAACTCCCATTTTGGTTAGATCGTGAAAGTTAAACTGCAGAAACATCATTTGTTACAAGTCGTGAAAGTTTCTTCTTGCAACAATGTCTTCGCTTAAAGTGCTTATGACACCAAATTTCGATATCCATTTTGTTGTCGTTTTCTTTATATTTATCTTTGCTGATCTGTTTGATGGTACATTTCCTTGCAGTTGATAAGCAGAAGAGGGCTTTACAACGCCTTGAAGTTGGGCATCTCGTGCGATCAATGTAACGTCATAAACGTCAAAAGTCAACATAACTGGGTATTCAGAATTACTCAAGTATTGTAGCATGCAAAGTTACTCACGTATTGTAACATGAAAAGAAAACATCCAAGAGACCTGACTCCAGGTGAGAAACGCAGTTCGAGATACTGAAAAACAACAGAGCAGAGCTTTATAAATATTTATTTCATGCCATGAATATATTATCTAAAAACAGACTATGCCTACATCTATTGATGTTTTTCGAGCCGCGAGGCAAATTGACTTGTACAAGGTTTTCAACAAAATAAGGAATGATCAATAGGACTTTAAGAAATTAAGAAGAAGATTCACAGTAATTTGTCCCTCGCCTTAACATTATAAGCAGTCACATAAACCCCCGGATTTTGCTAAAAAAAACTCAGGATTTCAAAACATTAACGAGTTCGTTTTCGAGTTGACTCGCGCAAAAATGCGAAACGGTAAACGAAATTATCACTTTCATCAAATTGCTATGGGGCGGTGTGGTTTTAAGAAAGGCAGTAGAAAATTGGGAGTAGAGAACGGCTGGGAGAAAGGGAAAGGAAAACGAGTATTGAGAACAGAGATAGGAGAATTGGCTAATGGAAACTGAAATAAATGGTTCATAATCACGTTATTCATATTCACGTTATGATCTATATACAAGCGGGAGACTCTTTAATGGCATGCTCAAACAATCTCTATGGCTAAAACGCACATTTGCATCCTTAACAAGAGTCTGATAGAAGATAGGACTGATACGCCATACGCCGTTAATAGTTCGTACTGTAGCTCAATCACACCTGAAGCCTAAGATATCGAAGATTTGCAAAAAAACAATAGGCAACAAATTCTTCTTATATTGCATGTGAATTAATGTCTAAACATGGCAAAACGTTCAATTGTGACACGATTTCAATTATGGATCTAGTGGCACAGCCAGATTCCACGAACCTGACGAAGACCTTTTAAACAATTCTTATTGGTTCTCTTGTCAGGTCCCTCACGGTTGAATTTAAATAGGCCTACGGCTCTTCTCAAACCCCCGGGGGGGGGGGTAACTTCAATAGATCAGTGACGGGGTGTGCCATTTTCGCAATAAAAAGTTGACCCCAAAATTTATGAAAATTCTAAAAAGTATACCCCAAAGTTCACAAAGAAATATGAATATAGTACATAGAAATACTCAAAAGTCTGTTTTTAGAGTTATACAGCTGAAATTTATTTGGCAGTTATTGTGACTTTATCAAAATTGATCATCTTAGGAAAAAATGATACCCCAAGTTTGTAATTTTAGCAAATTTGATACCCCAAAATTTATTTTCCACCCCTAAAAAGGTACCTCAAAAAATGGCACATCCCGTACCCATACATATGGGAGTTACCCCCCCCCCCCCGGGTCTCAAACACATTTTTTCGCCAATGTTTCAATGAAAAACAAATTAAATTTAAAAAATACGACTTATGAACCAATCTACAGTATTCTCCATTTCGCCTCTTGGGGCCACTTGGGACTAGTTGGATCCGTCGATGACGGGTTAAAAACTACATTTGAACAAAAGACAAAATTTTATGCAACTTCAGTTGGCATTGTAGTGCAGCGGTAGCTCACTACTCATTGTTGGCCAATGTTCTCAGACGCAGCATATTTTGACAACGAATTGCCGCCCCTTGCAGCTCTACTTATCAAACCTTCTGTTCTGATCAACTTGGCAAAACAATGGATTCCCGAAATTAACTGGGCCGCGATTGTATGTCAACACTACTAGGTACACATTATATCAAACTTTTGGGAAAAATTTTCACCGATGACAACCCCCAGACGAAATGCCGATTCAAAAGCTGCCTTTTGTACTCCTTGAGGTTAGAAACCGAACATACAAATGTAGTATACTGTATGTAGAGTGCATACCGCATTTCCACTATTAAACGCACGGGGCGCTTATTAAAAAACACGTCTCACAAAGAAGCATTTATTTTAAAATTTATTAATACACTAGCTCCCACATATTCCCATTCTCATCCTCGCCATTCTAAGTTCAATGTTGAATTCCTGTTTGAATGGAATTTCTTCTCCCTTATGAATCACTACACGCTTTTTTTTTATAAGGAACCACTTTATAAGGAACCTACATGTAGAAGGCCCAAAAATTTAAAGAACTTATACTACTAGAGAGAAAATCATTAAGGAACTTCTGAATGTTGAATATTTTATCACTGCAAATACACTCTTTTTTTATAAGAAACTAAGATTTTTGGTCAGTACTCAAAGTTTCTTAGTTTTGGGACAAATTTGGTACCGAAAGTTTCTTAGCAGTTTCTTAGAATCAAAATTTTAAGTGCCAAAACGGGCAATTGACACTTAAATTCTACAAATAGAAGAAGCAATACAATTCACGTTTACATCAGCTGTTTTTTCTGTCAAAATAGACACTAATGATGCAACAGAAGTTTGTTTTCTCGATGCTTTATTTCTAATTCTAAAGATTCTTGAGACCTGCGAGTTTCTTACCATTTTTGGTCGAGTACTGAAAGTTTCTCAACCAATATTGATCTCAGTACTGAGTTTCTTATAAATGGGTTTCTTATAAAAAAATTAGTGTAATCAAGAATTAGAAAGCCGGTTCCATTCATTTGCAGTCGAAAATCACATAAATTGTACGTTAAGCATGTATCCAATGTTTCTTTGAGTATTCTGGAGCTTTGCTCACATGCAAATTCTCTTTTTTATTGTTAAGACCACTGTATGTGCAGTTAAAATTAAGGAACTATTAAGGAACTTTTGGAACTACAATTGCCTCAAAAGAGGCCCAAAAATAAGGAACTTTAAGAACTAGGCCTTGAGGTAGGTTCCTTATAAAAAAAAGCGTGTACCCTCTATCCTGGGTTCCAGAGCCTTCAAAATTAAAAATAAAGAAAAACATCAGACCCAGGGTAATGAATCACGTGAATCATCCATTAATATACTGTACAATTTACATTTCTCTATAAGCAACACCTTTTAAAGAATTCGAGGCCGAAAATTCTGCTTTAAGGCACAACATAAACAAGTCGTTAATCTTCAGCACGACCTTATCAAATCGGGGTAAAATCTCCGCTAATTGTCTCTAGAATTGTACCCAACGTTCTGCCAGCATCTTCAGCCCGGCTATATAAATCAACTTTTAATAAAAATCAAAAAAATCTTTACATTGAAAATCAACTGTGAATTGAATTATTTTCGAAAATAAAAATATCAGTTACAAAAAGCTTCCGGAGTCGTCAGTTCATGGAGTCCAGTTAAAAGAACAATCACAACACCATAGTAAACGTTAAAACGAACAAAATAAATGAAAAAAAAATCTTTTAATTTTATTTCCCCCAAGCTCTGTAACTTATACAGTAACTGCCCTCAGCTGGATGGCCGAAATTTTTCCCTTATCTTCCTTCCACTCTTTCGGAAACAGCTTCTGACAACGAAAACAATATAGAGTTGTTTCCTCAGGCTCAGAGTACTATGAGGCAAACAGCAACCTTCGGGTAATTGTTGGTTGTTGTATGCGAATAGTACGACTCGTGTAATAAGTCTACGACTTAGCAACTTCTTAAAAAAAGCTGGAGAAAAAGCAAACTTTTGCAGACATCAATCACAGCGCAGTATTTCTCGAATCTACAATAGAGGTTTCCGCAAAAGATGGCTGCCGTTGCTGTCGATCCCTTGTTTTTCTTAAGGTTTCTGGAAGGGAATTCTGGGAATCATTTTCTTCGTTGCGAATTCAACGTCTTCAGCTAAGTAAAATACGTAACGAAGGGAATTATTCCCAGAATTCCTTTCGAAAACCCTTAATGAAAACAATAGGCTAAAACGGCGGCCATCTTTAGCGGAAGCGTCTATTTGATACATTATGGAAACTTCCGTTGAGGGTAACTTAACTTATCGAACAGCAACAAGCCAATCACTGCGCAGCAAAACTCGATTGACGAATTCGCGCAGAACTTCGCATTCGCTAGCCTGCGTTCAATGTCTATCCATGTTTCTTCACGAAGTTGATGAGGAATGAGTCGTAGTTCTGAGTGACTTATCGAAATCAGACTGGCACAAGGAGCGAAAAATACGACTCGTGGAATGAAACTAGTACTACGCTATGTTAAAACACACGAATGGAACCTGTACGGTGGAATCGGAAGCTTTTACAGCTCTTTTTTCATGGCGTGACTGAAAAGTCCCGTCCGCCCACAAAGGGTTAAACTTTCAAAGACAGTTTTATCATCTTACATAATAATGTGGTTCATATTTTGATACCGAAAAATTTGTATAAATACCTGTGACGGCTAATGCTAAAATATGGAAAGAGGGATATACCAGAGAATGAAAGATAATGCCCGGGAATGACCGATAATGAGTGGGAATGAAGGGGATGACCGGGAATGACGGGTAACGGAGATTTTAGGAACCACAGAAGATCGAAAAGAATGAAAAAGCATGCAGAGTCAGCAGTTTTATTTCAAAGCTTGCATATATATTTTCAATACTTACAAAATCGCAATTGTCGCCTGTTTGAAATGAGTAAAGGTATAAGTTGAAAGGGGACTTTCAGTGAAAGAGGACTTTTGAAGTTTGCATTTGACTTGTTGTTGGCATGTAATCATTTTGACTTTTTTAAAGGGCCTCCCTCTCATCCCTGGTCATTCCCGGACATTCCCCAGTATATCCACAGCAGATCCCAGTCCTAATGAGGTAATTGGCTTCCATTAGCTGTGAATATCAGAAATAGTTCAATATCTTTCACTGACTTTTTTATATTTCATGTTTTGTCATACGTCTACATTATACCTACATTTTCATAATGGAATTTAACTAATGAACAGAAGCTCTACCCTGCGATAGGTTTAAATTTATTATGGGTATTTTGAACAGCACCTTTTTCTTTGGTGTGAACATTTATTTGGTAGGTCCTGCGATTTTCTAGTTTCCCTTTTTAGAGATATTCCCATTCCCTAGCCTTATAAACCAGCGGCTGAACCCATTATATTCTGAAGAAACCGTTCCCCTGTTCCCGTTATCAGGCTTCCGTTCCCCTGTTTCCCGTTCCCCTTTTGAGAGATGGCTGTCACTTACGCAAAACAACCTGAGAGCACAAGGCAAATCGCGTAATCATTCACAGCCTATTATTGTTAAACACAGCATGTGATTGTGCAATATTCTGGGACGCCCATTGTTTTCACCTCTTGCTAGATCAATGTAAGTTTTGTTCTCTTCATTGTGTTCAAGGATAAGAAATATATTTCAGTAGGCGGTTTATATTTTTACCCGCAAGGTGGTTAAAGCAAAATCTTAGCTCCATGGTAGATCAAAAGGGATGAAAGAAAATTCTATTTGTGACATGCAAGGCAGGGGTTAGTGTTTTAGCTTTTGTTGCAGCGGTTAGAGCTCTTCCCTGTCCCGTATTTTCCATTTTGGTACCTTTGAAAGAGTAGCAAGAGGAAAAGAAAATGAACAGACTAAAACGAAAAATAGGATAAATATTCAAGGTAACAAGTTTATAAACACAATAGTTAAATAAATATAAGAAGCCCTGCAGACTAACCTCATTGGCACTGACAATATTCAATTTGTAAAAGATCGGAGCATAAATCACAGCAGCAGTTGTACACAAGATGAAATAGGAAATAATAAGCACACAGTATTGAACACCGTATGTGTAAATTTCCGAAGGGACTCCAAGCAATGTAATTGCTGATAAATACGAGGCCAAAAGTGACACAAATATCGGGAAAACGTGCATTCCTTTGCCAGCCATCAGGTACTCTTTGGTTGACGATTGTTTTCCTCCATATGCATGATATATTCCAATGACACTTGAAACAAGCAACATTGCACCAAACACCAAATAGTCTACGACGCTGAATGTATTCGCAGTCATCCTGCCGACCCAATTTATCAGAGAAACTTTGTTTGAATCTGTTTTTGCAAAATGATCTTCGATATCTGTGTTGATTTTGTGGACACGGTAGAATTTAATTTCGACTCGATCTTGCCGAGGCGAGATTTGTTGACAGCCTAATGTTTTTGTCTGAATGTGCTTTTGTCTGAATGTAAACGGAAGTTAAGCTGCTTATCTTGGCAGATAAGTTCCGGTTCTTCTTCGATTGACACTTTCGTATTTCCGTGGAATAAACAATAATAATAAATTTACATCATAGAAATAAGGAGAAATAAGAAATTTGCATCATAGAAAAATAAGAATAAAAGAAATAATATAAGAAATAATAGAATAATGGAAGCCACAAAGGTTATCTTTAAACTTAAAACACGGAATCCAGAATCCGAAATCTAGAAAACGGAATCCGGATTTAAAAACACGGAATCTGTAAAACAAAGAATCACATAAAATGATTTGAATTTTAAAGCTATAGAACGTAGAATCAGCCGCTCAACATGAACATCTTCACCGCTTATTGTCATTTTCATTATTCATTGATAATACAAGACAAACAGAACATACTATGGTCTAAACTTTTCCGTTCTTCTTCGATTGACACTTTCGTGTGACACATTGACACGACACAGCGTTCACACACTGGTCCCAAAGGAACGGGAGCAACATTCCCATAGCTATTGAAGTATTCGAAATAGAAGCTTAAAAAGTTTTTAAGGCTTGAAAATTAGTTCATTCCTAAGTAAATAAAACATTTTTTTCTAAATCATTCTTGTCGTTACCTGTTGTCATTTCCTGTTTATCAGTATCTCCGTCCCATGTTCCCTTGACCAATCAAAAGTTGACATGTTATTTCGTTTATCCAATTAGATTCCTTTCCCTTCTTGATAGATCCAATCAGATTCACTTCCTTACCTCGTTGCACAAAGCAGGATGGGAGAAGATATTAGACGGCGGCCGCTAGAAACACTTCTTCCCCCAAACAGACTACAATGATGCACTCCGCGACCAAAAACCAGTACACCGGTAGCGGTATTTTAGCTTTTTTTCCCTCCCCCCACAGTAGACTATACTAGATCTTTTGCTTAAAACTGGCAATTTCAAGCCAGTATCCAACTCAGGTACTCAATCCTCACGATGACTCAATCCTCTTGATGATGATGATAATGATGATGATGATGATGATGATGATGATGATGACGATGATGATGATGAAGATTGACGATGATGATGATGAAGATAATGATGATGATGATGATGATTGGGATCGTCAATACACCTTTTTAAAGGCAACTAGCAAAAAAACCGGAGCTTAAACATTTTGGTTAAGATATTGTTAAGATATTTCCTTATATATTGTTGCAAACTTCTGAATCACACGGAGAAAGCAAGAAAAGAGCTAAAATAAGAGTTTTTGGGAGGTACCAGTTATTCTGCGAGGGCTGAAATACTAGATATTTGCAACTTTTGGGGCTGGACCAAAAGCCCAGTTGCTTATTAAAAAAAGTTTACTGCCATGATGATGATGATTATGCTATGATGATGATGATGATGTCTGATGATGATGATAATGATAATGATCATGATTATTAGGAAATGAAAGAATCTTGAATGTGGCAGTGGCAGCCAGAGAATACAGACACTTTTGCAACCAGAATAAAAACAAAATTCTTCAAGTTTACGCGTGAAGAAAATCATTGCGTGCTATTTGTTGCCAGCAAGGAGCGCGCGAATGAAGGGCTTCTAGTCTTCCCCGCATGTGCGAGCTTGATGGTTGGGTTTTGGAATTCTCTCTTATTTGGCAGAAACAGCCTGTTGAGAATTTTAACCCTTTCGAAGGCCATAGAGTAAATTGGACACTTTGGATGGTTGAAATGCATATGCGTTCTGTTGCTTTTTGAAGCTTTTCAAACACTGTAGATACTGTGGGCTGAATACTGATGGATCTATAATGTTCTTTTTTATTGTTTCATCTTCATTTTCTATGTAGCACAGAGACACCTTGAAGTTCGTCTGGAAATTGCGAATTCATTATTCAAGGAATTTCATCATATAAGTGTAAGAATCACAGTTTTGGTTCATTTGCGTAAAATGTCTAATACATATTGATTGAGGCTTCAGCCGATGATGTGCAGATCTTTGGTGCGGCGCAGGTATTCTTTCTCTTGGGCCAGTTTAGGATGCGTTGCTTGGTGGTGTTTTTCTCGCTTCCCTCTGCCTTTGCTTTGGGGGGTTGGGGGAGCTTCGCTCTTGGCGGAAAAAACTTCGTTTCTTCGTCAACCCCCCAGAAGCGAAGAGCATTTTGGCATTGGGCTGGCACACTGACCGCCCATTCTGAAGTTCCGATGATGAGAAAAACATCACCAGATCTCAGTTGATAGACAATGGTGGCTACACAGCGCTGAGGGACTTCTTTTGCATAGCCAATTGCTTTTGCTTCCATGCCGTTATTGCCTTCCCTGGAACAAATATTAAGGCACGACTAAATGCAATTTATTCGGGTTTAATATGTGACAGGGGCTTTTATGTTATTATTGCCCTCTTGCATCGCATTAGAGGTAGAGAAGCTTTTGAGGTGTCTCATGATTGGTGGAAGCTGTGTCATACAAAGCGATTCCTTATACAGCAGTGTTGCTATGGTGAATCGGGTTAACTCGTGCGTTTAAATTTGGCGGCTATAAATTTTGCCACGCGGTCTGTGCTTATCATTAAAACTGAACATGAACTGTGAACGGAGAACGTTTCAGGGTGCTTGACAAGCAGATTTTTGTCCCACCCACCCTCCCTGCTTGCTTGGTTCAGATGCTTGCTTTCTTTTTCACTCTTTTCATGCTTGCGGCTAGTGTCCTCGGGCTCTGGTTGTCGGCATGGACATAGTGTGCTGGTCTGCGGAAAAAACTTCGTTTCTTCGTCAACCCCCCAGAAGCGAAGAGCATTTTGGCATTGGGCTGGAACACTGACCGCCCATTCTGAAGTTCCGATGATGAGAAAAACATCACCAGATCTCAGTTGATAGACAATGGTGGCTACACAGCGCTGAGGGACTTCTTTTGCATAGCCAATTGCTTTTGCTTCCATGCCGTTATTGCCTTCCCTGGAACAAATATTAA
>JACTAT010000147.1:250895-494429 GCA_014526335.1 Chrysaora quinquecirrha
CCGACAGATAGAAAAGGAAAGGTTCATTCTAATGAGTAATGACGACTATAGTATTGAAAGAAGTAGGGTTATTTCCGTAATACCTTCGACCTTTAAAGAGCTTGATTTTTCAGGGCTTAAATTAGACAATCCAGGATCCGAAACAGATGCTTGGGCCAAATTCAAAATTTCTTGATTTGACGGTTTCTTTGCATTTTGGGCTAAAATGATATTGTAATCCACGACAATACTTCCTCGCTTAATCTCAGCAACACGAACAGCTATGCAGCCATTGATTTTTCGGCAAAGAACAATTTCAAGCAGATTTTCAATCTCAGCAGCTTTGATCTTAAAATCCTGCGAATCTCGATTTCGGTAAGTATCTTTATATGGCTGCTTCAGTTTCATTCCTGTAACTTTGAAGATGTCTCCATCTGGTGGCAAACACTTGTTATTCTTCATGATGTATCCCTCCTTTTTGCAGCGGCACACTGGATTGGAATCACGTACATTGACACAAACCGACTCATCATTGCAAGATTTCGTTGAACATCCATCTAGAATCAAATCAGTTGAATTACTCCCAGTTTTCTTATGCAAAAGTCTCATAACCGGTTTTCAAGGTACCAAGACCGTTTTGATATAGAGTATTAAAGGAATGGCATTTCATTAAGGACACCTTCATCGGAAAGACGGCTGGATTGTTTAAAAAATCCTTAGTAGTATATTAGTATAGTCATTCCATGCAGTTGCTTAGAATTGGAAACAAGGTAATGTTCCGACCATAACGTGCTTGGAAGGTAGCAATGTAATTCTGATTACCGTATGATCTACATTTAATTATCAGGATTTTGTTTTGACAGACGTGACGCTTTGTTATAAAGACTATTTTAGCTATTCAGTCAAACAATATAATCACCCCTGTTAATGACTGTTATCCTGTAAATACTGTAACAAATTACTGTAAAAATTATGCAACCAATTTGCTTTGTTTTCCACTTTTATAGTCTTCCTATGCCGCCGAACAGCTTTGCCGGGTGTCGTGCGTGTCTACACCCAGTAATGAACAGCGAGGGCCTAAATCTTTCGAAACAGCGGCGTTGGCTCGCTATACCAATCTCTGCAATGTTCCCTCGAACGCTGCAACAGTGATTGACCTCATTTTAATACTGACCTCTGATTGAAACTCAACTTTTCGGCTCCAATCAACATTTTTGTCTGTTAAGGGCGAAAGCCAAGGACTGGTATAGCCACTAGCAGCTGTGTGCTCCGAGCAAGGCGCAGAATTCGGGTATTTCGGAAAACAGATCGGCCATTTTTTATCTCAGAAACAAATTTGGCCTAATTTTAGAATTAAAAATTCCAATTACTGAAACGTCATTGTGTCTTAACCTCGTTCCCGTGTACCTGTCATGTGCTTCTTAAGTAAGAGTTATGTAACTTAAGCACATCGTTATGTTATGATTTGAGAATGGAGTAAACTGAAGCACGGGGTTTCCATTAAAGGGGCAGCTACTCTGAGGCATAAGAATTCAGGAAGTACAATGATTATCAATTAGGCACGCCCAAAATATTACTTTTTCACCTTTTCTGATTCTACCCGCCTATATCAGTCCTATAAGCACACATAAAGGCCAATGCGCTAACAAATAGAAAATCAAGACATTTTCATTTTCGTTATCAAAAACTTGCCCGGATAAAAGCACATGCGCCTGCAGGATTTTGGAACTATCAATCAAGTGAAAATCCCGACTTGTAGTGGTGAAACGTCATAGATAAGTACATTCATTAAGGAAAAACATGTTCAGTATTGGCTTGGGGAAGATACCAGTTTCCTACACATAAAAAGACGATGTCACACTATTGCAGAAGCATTTGAGGAGATTGTGGTAAAAAGAATGAATAGATTCAAAATAGATTTAACTTTTTGCATATACCTATTTAATGCTGTTACTTTCCTTGCAAGTAGACGTGACGAAAGCTTGTTCCCTACTAGGCACAAGAGGTCTTTATCCAGAGGCACATGTACCTTTTAGTGGGATGCGCATTTAAGCAGGGTAATAGGGTACTAGATTTGAAGATTTGAATAAGATTTGATATGCAAATCAAAACCTGCCATTTGAAGGGTTAATTAGGTCTTCTTTTAAAGTACATTGTAACAATATAGCTATTGTCGGGGTGCGTGGTTTGTATGCCTTTGAGAAGGATTGTAAGCGCTGCAAACGATGGTTTGTCGGTTGAATGTTCTGACTATACATTTTCGAACACTGTTAAATGTGAGAGAAACGAAAGGCGAAAATATTTATACCAACACAAGAGAAACGCACTACATAATGTAGAAAGATTGTAGTTATTGTAAAAATGATTGTACATACCGAGGCAAGATGTCCCATTGCCAGAGAAACCAGCGTTGCAGCGGCAATAGAGAGCACCCTTTGGACTATAACATTCTGCGTTTGCAGTGCAGGGCTTCACGAAATCTTTGCATACATCTCTGCCTGAAAAGTTATATAACTATATCATTATAAACTACCGAAAACAGAAATTATTAGTATTTTAAACTAATAAGTATTTCAACCTTTAATAGTTGACAGAAAGCAGATTTGCTAAACATTGTTCCATTCTTTAAAGAGTCTTGCTATACCGCAGAATACCTTTCTTCCATGCATCGTAACATGCAGTGATCAACAACAGAGGCTTTCCCTATTAGCTAAAGCAGCAGTTTGGTTCAAGCAAGGCAAAGAATATCGGAATTTTCAAAAACATAACAACTACTTCTGATTTTGAAAGAAAATCGGCTAAAAAAAGATCCGAAGAAACCAGTTTTCTGCAAAAAATAACTTGGAAAATGCCTTATGTTTTCCTAACCCATATCAACTAAATTGGCAGATATGGATACGATAAGATGAGTAAATTAACACTTGACACTGAAAGGGTTAATTATAATGAGATGGATTAATTGACTAAATAGTTAACTGTTATAAAATAAGTTTCTTTTCTAATGAGAATGTGAGAAATACCCACCTGACGAAGTTGTTTCCGTTATTTTTTTCAGGAAAGCAAAAAGATGCATCTTCGTAAAAGCTTGCAATGTCATCTGAAATGCTGTAATAAAATCCCCAAGTTTGTGATAGTTGACAAAACTGAATGTTTTGGGAGCCATTTTGAACCTGTGTATCAAATGCGCAACGTCAGGAATAGAGAGCTGACTAATCTTCAAGAATTCCTTAAGAGAGATCTTTGAAATGTCTGCTTTCGGACGTCCATGTTTAGTTAAATACTCATCCATCGGTGTAAACATTGTTGGGAACAATGAACCAAATCCGATTAATCGTCTTCCATAAGCTACAGGTTTCAGTATTGTTGCATCTATGCCAGTAAAAATCTTTGCATCATCCATCGATACTCTGTTAAGCAAAGCTTCTTGTTCAATGGAACAGTTTAAAGCGAAAGATATTTCATTTCTGTCAAGATTGAAATATGACTGAAAAAGATCGTTCACACTTAATGTTGACAATTGCGAAATGGAAAACAATGTTTGGATTTCAGAAATAGTAACAGAGCTAGAGATATACGACGAAGATTCTTTTATAGCTTTGTTGGTTTCTTGTAAGGATCGCTTCTCGAAAACTGTATCGAATAAGTCCTTAAATGATAGCGTATACAATCGTTTTAATGGTATATTCATGCGATATGTTTGGAGGATTTTAGAGCTAAGCTGTGTAAGGCTAGAACCCTTTATCGCTGCCATGCTTAAAGGTTGAATTTTGAACTTTGATACTATCGTTTGCTTATCGAATCCAAGAATCTTTTCCAAAAGTGATGTGAAATCTCCATTCTGAACGCTAGAAACGGTGACTGAAGTTCTGTATCCACCGACGATGATTGGCATTTCAAAAAATGCTGTAGAAAAAATAAGAAATTTCTGTTGAGAAAATATCATTTAGTACGACGAAAATGTATGGGAATATAACAGATGAAAAGTGATAGAAAATTAAACTAATTAAAAAAAACGGAGGTAATGGGCTTTATTTCAAACAGCTACAAATTCTCAAAGTATACTTTGACTATAGCTATAGCTACAACAAAGATTTCAGTAATAGTTGTTTTCGAAAAAGGAAAAAAACCTAGAGACTCTTTTCAAAATTTGTCACAAATTTGAAAACTTTGTAATAGCTAAGGCCAAAATGACAAAAAACACACAATCTAATTTTTCATTTAGGGCGCATAAAAATAAAATTTTCCACCTATTTTTCCAGCGAATAGATTGAAAAAAGAAAACTGCGTTGTAGCTATCGCGACCTGAACAAATACAAAGAAAAATAAATAGTTAATTCAATACCTACCATTTATATTAGCAATTGAACCGAAAATTTTCCAAGCCGTCAGGTTGTTTAAATCTCCATTTCCGATTCTTAGCAATTTTTGATCAATAAGGCTTTGGAAAGTTGATCCTCTGATTAAGTTGAAAAACCTTTTGGATACAAAAAGTTTTCCCAACAAAATCTCAATATCATTATTCAGTATAACGTTTAGAATATCAGCGAATGTGCATTGAAGTACAGGTTTAGTCGGCAAGGTAAGTTCACTGATGATCGAGAAGAAACCAGGTTGGCTAGCATAAGCTCTTGATAATAGATTTAGCAGAGCAAAAATTGTAGAAGAATTCAGATGAAAACTACTATTTCTGAAATCAAGATATAAAACAGCATCTTTAACAAGGATCCGAGAGAGTTTTTCAACCTGCCTATTGCTTAGGCCAGATGCTCGAGCAAAATCACCAGACGATATCGCAGCAAAATCAGACGAAATCATTAAGATATTCTTCTTTAGAATGTCTTCTTGACGAAAGCCGTATATTTTCCCCAATAAACTGAACGGAACTTGTTTTCCAATGAATGCGAAATCTTTCAGGAAGTCTTGAGTGCCTTCTGAAACATTTTTGTGAACCAAAAAAGCATTTGCGAGGGAGGAGAATGACATTGTGTAGAAATGTTTGACTGCAAAATCAACATTGAATCTTGCCTTAACTAAAGTGGGCAGTGCTCCGACTGAATGAATGCGAAATCTTTCAGGAAGTCTTGAGTGCCTTCTGAAACATTTTTGTGAACCAAAAAAGCATTTGCGAGGGAGGAGAATGACATTGTGTAGAAATGTTTGACTGCAAAATCAACATTGAATCTTGCCTTAACTAAAGTGGGCAGTGCTCCGACTGTCAAAGATTGCGCTTGATTATAGTCATTATCGCTGATCTTGTACAACTTTTTAATAACAATAAGAGGAAAACCACTGGTTAATTTTGCAAGGTCAAGTAGCTTTTGGCTTGAAATTTGTGAAATGCCGATTCCTTTGTCATAAGCAGAAATTACAATTGGCTGAGATGCCACTTTCAGTCCAGCATAAATGACCCGTCTGAATTTCAAAAAGAACTCTGCAATGGTCTGATTGGAAAGCACAGCTAACGAATCTTTCATAGTTGCTGCCATCTCTGTGAAGGTCAAAGTGTCAACCAAGTTAGTTACCATAGTAATATTTGATCGGATTACTTTCTTTAGCTGAGCTGCTGTTATACCAGACATGAAGGTAGCAAGACTTGCTAGTGTTTTTGCTTCAATAAACTGATCATTTATACCATATACAAGCTTCAACTTCGCCAATGATACATTAGATATAATGAATCCAAAATCTTTCATGAAGTCTTGAGTGCCTTCTGAAACATTTTTGTGAACCAAAAAAGCATTTGCGAGGGAAGAGAATGACATTGTGTAGAAATGTTTGACGGCAAAATCAACATTGAATCTTGCCTTAACTAAAGTGGGCAGTGCTCCGACTGTCAAAGATTGCGCTTGATTATAGTCATTATCGCTGATCTTGTACAACTTTTTAATAACAACAAGAGGAAAACCACTGGTTAATTTGGCAAGGTCAAGTAGCTTTTGGCTTGAAATTTGTGAAATGCCGATTCCTTTGTCATAAGCAGAAATTACAATTGGCTGAGATGCCACTTTCAGTCCAGCATAAATGACCCGTCTGAATTTCAAAAAGAACTCTGCAATGGTCTGATTGGAAAGCACAGCTAACGAAGCTTTCATAGTTGCTGCCATCTCTGTGAAGGTCAAAGTGTCAACCAAGTTAGTTACCATAGTAATATTTGATCGGATTACTTTCTTTAGCTGAGCTGCTGTCATACCAGACATGAAGGTAGCAAGACTTGCTAGTGTTTTTGCTTCAATAAACTGATCATTTATACCATATACAAGCTTCAACTTCGCCAATGATACAATGGATATAATGAATCCAAAATCTTTCATGAAGTCTTGAGTACCTTCTGAAACATTTTTGTGAACCAGAAAAGCATTTGCGAGGGAAGAGAATGACATTGTGTAGAAATGTTTGACGGCAAAATCAACATTGAATCTTGCCTTAACTAAAGTGGGCAGTGCTCCAAGTGTCAAAGATTGCGCTTGATTATAGTCATTATCGCTGATCTTGTACAACTTTTTAATAACAATAAGAGGAAAACCACTGGTTAATTTGGCAAGGTCAAGTAGCTTTTGGCTTGAAATTTGTGAAATGCCGATTCCTTTGTCATAAGCAGAAATTACAATTGGCTGAGATGCCACTTTCAGTCCAGCATAAATGACCCGTCTGAATTTCAAAAACAACTCTGAAATGGTCTGATTGGAAAGCACAGCTAACGAAGTTTTCATATTTGCTGCCATCTCTGTGAACGTCAAAGTGTCAACCACGTTAGCTACCATAGTAACATTTGATCGGATTACTTTCTTTAGCTGAGCTGTTGTTATTCCAGACATGAAGGTAGCAAGACTTGCTAGTGTTTTTGCTTCAATAAACTGATCATTTATACCATATACAAGCTTCAACTTCGCCAATGATACATTGGATATAATGAATCCAAAATCTTTCATGAAGTCTTGAGTACCTTCTGAAACATTTTTGTGAACCAGAAAAGCATTTGCGAGGGAAGAGAATGACATTGTGTAGAAATGTTTAACTGCAAAATCAACATTGAATCTTGCCTTAACTAAAGTGGGCAGTGCTCCGACTGTCAAAGATTGCGCTTGATTATAGTCATTATCGCTGATCTTGTACAACTTTTTAATAACAACAAGAGGAAAACCACTGGTTAATTTGGCAAGGTCAAGTAGCTTTTGGCTTGAAATTTGTGAAATGCCGATTCCTTTGTCATAAGCAGAAATTACAATTGGCTGAGATGCCACTTTCAGTCCAGCATAAATGACCCGTCTGAATTTCAAAAAGAACTCTGCAATGGTCTGATTGGAAAGCACAGCTAACGAAGCTTTCATAGTTGCTGCCATCTCTGTGAAGGTCAAAGTGTCAACCAAGTTAGTTACCATAGTAATATTTGATCGGATTACTTTCTTTAGCTGAGCTGTTGTTATACCAGACATGAAGGTAGCAAGACTTGCTAGTGTTTTTGCTTCAATAAACTGATCATTTATACCATATACAAGCTTCAACTTCGCCAATGATACATTGGATATAATGAATCCAAAATCTTTCATGAAGTCTTGAGTACCTTCTGAAACATTTTTGTGAACCAGAAAAGCATTTGCGAGGGAAGAGAATGACATTGTGTAGAAATGTTTGACTGCAAAATCAACATTGAATCTTGCCTTAACTAAAGTGGGCAGTGCTCCAACTGTCAAAGATTGCGCTTGATTATAGTCATTATCGCTGATCTTGTACAACTTTTTAATAACAATAAGCGGAAAACCACTGGTTAATTTGGCAAGGTCAAGTAGCTTTTGGCTTGAAATTTGTGAAATGCCGATTCCTTTGTCATAAGCAGAAATTACAATTGGCTGAGATGCCACTTTCAGTCCAGCATAAATGACCCGTCTGAATTTCAAAAAGAACTCTGCAATGGTCTGATTGGAAAGCACAGCTAACGAAGCTTTCATAGTTGCTGCCATCTCTGTGAAGGTCAAAGTGTCAACCAAGTTAGTTACCATAGTAATATTTGATCGGATTACTTTCTTTAGCTGAGCTGTTGTTATTCCAGACATGAAGGTAGCAAGACTTGCTAGTGTTTTTGCTTCAATAAACTGATCATTTATACCATATACAAGCTTCAACTTCGCCAATGATACATTGGATATAATGAATCCAAAATCTTTCATGAAGTCTTGAGTACCTTCTGAAACATTTTTGTGAACCAGAAAAGCATTTGCGAGGGAAGAGAATGACATTGTGTAGAAATGTTTGACTGCAAAATCAACATTGAATCTTGCCTTAACTAAAGTGGGCAGTGCTCCAACTGTCAAAGATTGCGCTTGATTATAGTCATTATCGCTGATCTTGTACAACTTTTTAATAACAATAAGCGGAAAACCACTGGTTAATTTGGCAAGGTCAAGTAGCTTTTGGCTTGAAATTTGTGAAATGCCGATTCCTTTGTCATAAGCAGAAATTACAATTGGCTGAGATGCCACTTTCAGTCCAGCATAAATGACCCGTCTGAATTTCAAAAAGAACTCTGAAATGGTCTGATTGGAAAGCACAGCTAACGAAGTTTTCATAGTTGCTGCCATCTCTGTGAACGTCAAAGTGTCAAACAAGTTAGTTACCATAGTAATATTTGATCGGATTACTTTCTTTAGCTGAGCTGCTGTTATACCAGACATGAAGGTAGCAAGACTTGCTAGTGTTTTTGCTTCAATAAACTGATCATTTATACCATATACAAGCTTCAACTTCGCCAATGATACATTGGATATAATGAATCCAAAATCTTTCATGAAGTCTTGAGTACCTTCTGAAACATTTTTGTGAACCAGAAAAGCATTTGCGAGGGAAGAGAATGACATTGTGTAGAAATGTTTAACTGCAAAATCAACATTGAATCTTGCCTTAACTAAAGTGGGCAGTGCTCCAACTGTCAAAGATTGCGCTTGATTATAGTCATTATCGCTGATCTTGTACAACTTTTAATAACAATAAGAGGAAAACCACTGGTTAATTTGGCAAGGTCAAGTAGCTTTTGGCTTGAAATTTGTGAAATGCCGATTCCTTTGTCATAAGCAGAAATTACAATTGGCTGAGATGCCACTTTCAGTCCAGCATAAATGACCCGTCTGAATTTCAAAAAGAACTCTGAAATGGTCTGATTGGAAAGCACAGCTAACGAAGTTTTCATAGTTGCTGCCATCTCTGTGAACGTCAAAGTGTCAACCACGTTAGCTACCATAGTAACATTTGATCGGATTACTTTCTTTAGCTGAGCTGTTGTTATTCCAGACATGAAGGTAGCAAGACTTGCTAGTGTTTTTGCTTCAATAAACTGATCATTTATACCATATACAAGCTTCAACTTCGCCAATGATACATTGGATATAATGAATCCAAAATCTTTCATGAAGTCTTGAGTACCTTCTGAAACATTTTTGTGAACCAGAAAAGCATTTGCGAGGGAAGAGAATGACATTGTGTAGAAATGTTTAACTGCAAAATCAACATTGAATCTTGCCTTAACTAAAGTGGGCAGTGCTCCAACTGTCAAAGATTGCGCTTGATTATAGTCATTATCGCTGATCTTGTACAACTTTTTAATAACAATAAGCGGAAAACCACTGGTTAATTTGGCAAGGTCAAGTAGCTTTTGGCTTGAAATTTGTGAAATGCCGATTCCTTTGTCATAAGCAGAAATTACAATTGGCTGAGATGCCACTTTCAGTCCAGCATAAATGACCCGTCTGAATTTCAAAAAGAACTCTGCAATGGTCTGATTGGAAAGCACAGCTAACGAAGCTTTCATAGTTGCTGCCATCTCTGTGAAGGTCAAAGTGTCAACCAAGTTAGTTACCATAGTAATATTTGATCGGATTACTTTCTTTAGCTGAGCTGTTGTTATTCCAGACATGAAGGTAGCAAGACTTGCTAGTGTTTTTGCTTCAATAAACTGATCATTTATACCATATACAAGCTTCAACTTCGCCAATGATACATTGGATATAATGATTCCAAAATCTTTCATGAAGTCTTGAGTACCTTCTGAAACATTTTTGTGAACCAGAAAAGCATTTGCGAGGGAAGAGAATGACATTGTGTAGAAATGTTTGACGGCAAAATCAACATTGAATCTTGCCTTAACTAAAGTGGGCAGTGCTCCAAGTGTCAAAGATTGCGCTTGATTATAGTCATTATCGCTGATCTTGTACAACTTTTTAATAACAATAAGAGGAAAACCACTGGTTAATTTGGCAAGGTCAAGTAGCTTTTGGCTTGAAATTTGTGAAATGCCGATTCCTTTGTCATAAGCAGAAATTACAATTGGCTGAGATGCCACTTTCAGTCCAGCATAAATGACCCGTCTGAATTTCAAAACAACTCTGAAATGGTCTGATTGGAAAGCACAGCTAACGAAGTTTTCATAGTTGCTGCCATCTCTGTGAACGTCAAAGTGTCAACCACGTTAGCTACCATAGTAACATTTGATCGGATTACTTTCTTTAGCTGAGCTGTTGTTATTCCAGACATGAAGGTAGCAAGACTTGCTAGTGTTTTTGCTTCAATAAACTGATCATTTATAACATATACAAGCTTCAACTTCGCCAATGATACATTGGATATAATGAATCCAAAATCTTTCATGAAGTCTTGAGTACCTTCTGAAACATTTTTGTGAACCAGAAAAGCATTTGCGAGGGAAGAGAATGACATTGTGTAGAAATGTTTGACGGCAAAATCAACATTGAATCTTGCCTTAACTAAAGTGGGCAGTGCTCCAAGTGTCAAAGACTGCGCTTGAGTATAGTCATTATCGCTGATCTTGTACAACTTTTTAATAACAATAAGCGGAAAACCACTGGTTAATTTGGCAAGGTCAAGTAGCTTTTGGCTTGAAATTTGTGAAATGCCGATTCCTTTGTCATAAGCAGAAATTACAATTGGCTGAGATGCCACTTTCAGTCCAGCATAAATGACCCGTCTGAATTTCAAAAACAACTCTGAAATGGTCTGATTGGAAAGCACAGCTAACGAAGTTTTCATAGTTGCTGCCATCTCTGTGAACGTCAAAGTGTCAGCCACGTTAGCTACCATAGTAACATTTGACCGGATTACTTTCTTTAGCTGAGCTGTTGTTATTCCAGACATGAAGGTAGCAAGACTTGCTAGTGTTTTTGCTTCAATAAACTGATCATTTATACCATATACAAGCTTCAACTTCGCCAATGATACATTGGATATAATGAATCCAAAATCTTTCATGAAGTCTTGAGTACCTTCTGAAACATTTTTGTGAACCAGAAAAGCATTTGCGAGGGAAGAGAATGACATTGTGTAGAAATGTTTAACTGCAAAATCAACATTGAATTTCGCTTTAACAACATGGGGCAGTGCAGCTATTGTTAAAGATTGTGCCTCAATGAAATCATTGTTGTTGATCTTGTAGAGTTGTTTTATTACAGTTACTGGAATACCACTTGTTTTGTATGCTAGATCTAGCAGCTTCTGGCTTGCTATTTGTGAAATGCTTATACCTTTGTCGAATGCAGCAATGATGATTGGCTCACCAGCTTTTTTGACTCCTTTCTGGATTGCAGCATTATACGAAGAGAACATTGAGAAAAGTGTTTGATTCAGGAAATCGTCTGCTCTTCCTTTTGTTGCAAAGACCATTTCGCTTACCGTTAAATTTTGTAATAGATATAAGTTACCTTGTATCTTGAATTCGTTTTTTATTCTTTTTGTGAGATTTCCATTTATTTGATAAGGCTTTAAGGACAATAAATCCACAAATTTCATATCACCGACCCTTTTTGTAGAAATATTTCGTCTTGACGTCACGTTTTCTAATGTCTCCTTCATTGTTGCTGAAATATCAAAATGTATCAAACTGTCAAGAGTTAGAAGTTCTTCATAATCAAGGGTTTCGAAAATTAGAAACAAAAAAGTGCACTTCTTTGCTCAAGTGGGAGTTTTTACGTTTTGGCAAATTAGCAAGTAAGAAGAAAATTTGATCTGATTTGATCTTTTGGTCCGGGTGGTACTTGACTTTCGTTTAGGGAAATGCCGCCCAAGAAACAAAATGCTTACCCATATTTATTATAAACTCCTGAAAATTTATACCCAGAATTGTACCAAAATATTAACTCGTACACTACTATATATGCTTAAAGGTACTTTAATATGTCAATTCGAATCATACTTCACCAGAAAAGTAAAAAACAAACCAAAATAAAACGTTTTTTTTACAAAATTTGTACCGATCATCGAGACAACAAAACCTTTCTTTATACCAATTTTTAGAAAATTAAGACTCATGTTTATACCAAACTCGTGAAAAACAATGCCTTTTTGGTGCGCATGTCCCAAGAACCCAAAATATGTCAATTACCCCCGGGGTTATGGTACTCTTTGATGCTGGAATGCTTTAAACTATATTAAAGGAAATTTCTTTTACAGTGCCCAAGTTCTTCATATTTTCTATAAACCTTCGTTTATCCTATTTTTTAGAGCTTTTCAAGAGAATTTTATATCTAGAACTATTCCACCATGCCTATTTACAATATTTCTGTACAGATGGCGTGCCTTCACTGACACAACTTGAAGTGGTTTGGTTTAGTTCAGAGAAATTCGCTTCTCCAAAAAGTTGACAAATTGCTGACATTGTACAAATCAAAATCAAGAATACACAATCTGCCGGAAATAAAGATTTTCAGCATGATCTTGTTGACTAGTCAAAAACTAAGTGTGGTCAGATTCTAAGATACTTAGCTGCAGCGTACTTCCAAATGCAGGTATATTGAGTACGGGCACATAACTGGCGGCCAACATGATGAAGCACATGAAAAGCCACAGTTTAATGCTCACCTGTGAATTATGTAACGGCAAAGTGCAGGCCGCGTACAACCTCGCTTATCGTGCACCCCTTCTCTATCGTTACGGTATTCTCTTCAATGTGGATAATTTGCTTCGTTTGAAAAGGGAAATACAAAATGTCGAAATTGTAGAAGACTTTCAGAGTATAATGAGTTGCTCATGATGTAACCATTATTTGAGTTTTTATTCATTTAGCCCACTATGTAATTGAAATGTTGTTAGTAAGTTCATCATTGCAGGTAATGCAGGAATCTTCTCCCCTGCTGCATCATGCGTTCCCGTATTTTCGTTTAGACAGGTTAAACACATTTTGTGCTTAGCAATGCTTAATTTGATTTTTAGTTAAGCATATTCCATAGCTTTGCAGACTTAATGCATGTGCTATAATACAATTATAACTTTTGGACCATTTTTTGTAGAAATTAGCTTAGTTAAGAGTTTGGTGGTTGCAAAGTTGTTTAAAGCTCAGACCAGGTGTAATGTCAAGAGGCTATAGTTTTAAATGCTTTAGGGGCTCTTCAGACCAGAAAGATGTTTCACACTAAGCAGCCTGGGTTCTGGGGTAATAAATAGGAGAATGTAAAGTGGTACGGTTGACAGTCTGCACTTCGGTGTTCTAAAAGTTTGCACTCTAATTATGACAGAGGCTTAAATTCCCTTAAATTGTGAAAACAGAGTTGTTTAAAGTTATAATTAATTACAAAAATACCTTTCACCAGGATATAAAATGAAAAGTCAGAAAGCTTTTGCTTTTGAAGCTCTTACTCACAAATAATGGTCTCTATTTCATTTTGCTGTGGTTCTTGGATAGCAGCATTAACCATCTGTGATAACATCACAATAAAATAAATGAGCAGATACATTTTTCGACGTGACAATATTTCCTCAGTTCTGAAAAACATCGCATTTACTGTACGCTCTAACGTTCAACAACTTTTCAATCAGTAAGGACAACCTACAAGAAATAAAGTGTGGAATGTCGACAATAGTATTGCTGCGGAGCAGCGCAAAGCACTAATTGGAATTTTGCAAGTTCGATTGTGTGTTTGCGGGTATATATGGTTACTTCGCATGTTAAGAGAACAAATTGGTTTTGTTTTCTTGAAACAACATGGAGTGAAAATCAACAAGGAAAAAAGATTAGGGGATATTCATATTTGGCAGTTCGAAGATTCTTAACTGGCATTAATGGAAGTAAGTATTATTTTATGTCCGAAGGACATATTAAGAGGGTGTTCGGGAACGCAAGCATAGATAGACATATCGACGCTTTTTTTGCCAAATCGCGTAACAAAAGATAAACCACAAATACTAGGAAGTAAACATTAAAGTCACCGTAAGGGCTATCGTTAGTAGGCATCATTATCAACATGCAATTGCTTGCCAAAAACAGCAATTAGTATCAACTGTCAGTGTAGTGAAGTGGAGTACAGTAACGCGCTTGTTTCTTGGGCAAAGGGTTGTGAGTTCGATCCATGATGCAGGAACATTCTAACATCAAGATTTTCGAAAATAAAAATTTGACACCATGGATTTCTCGTAAAAAGCCAATGAATATCAGGACGAAAATTACAGGGGATCGGTTGGGCTTCCAAGAAAGGTTTGACTAAAATTAAATTTGATTTGATGATTGATTTTAAAATATTTTCATACAATTTTTGATAGGTCTGTTGTTGTAAGAAGATTCTAGAAGTCTTCTTTACATATAAGATATCTTCGTGTGAAGATAAGAGGAAATAGGGGCGCAGTAGAAATTGTTGCCAAGTTTGACATATTTTATCAAAATAGTTTGTGGCTTCGAGAATCATCAGAACATAAATGACTGAAAGTTGGCAATCAATTCTACTAGCTAAGTGCTACTTATTAACGAATATAGTTATCTGCATAACGTGCGAATTCGTGTGATAGCTATTGAAGGTTCTAGAATTCCTCATTTACAGCGAAGATCAACACAGGCTTCGGTGCACTGAAAGGGGTTATTTGCTACGCAGTTCTGCCTATGAGTTCAAATCTATTACTATACGTAACTACAGGTTTTTCAGGCGCAGTAGAAATTGTTACGAATTTCAAGGAAATGTTCATTGGGTCATCATTTTCGTCATTCGCAAAATCATCATCATCATCATCATCGTCATCATCATCATCATCATCATCATCATCATCATCATGATCATCATCATCAAAAAGCTATCATTATCATCACCATCATCATCATCACCATCACCATCATCGTTTTGGTGATGCTCATGATGATCATCATTTTTGAAGACGTCAAGACGATGATGATCATGTTGAAGCCGGATGATGATCAAATCGAAGAAGATGATGATCATGTTGAAGACGGTGATGATCATGTTGAGAACGATGATGATCATGTCAAAGACGTTGATCATCCTTTTCGTTTTCAACATGATCATCATCACCGTCATCGTCGTCGTTGTTGTTGTTTAGAGCATCATCATCCCCGTCATCGTCTTCAGCATCATCATCATCATTATCATCCTCATTAAAGTCATCCTCATCTTCACAATCATCATCATCATCATCATCATCATCATTATCATCATGAGCATCACCATCATCACTACCATCTTCAATATCCCTACACTGTGATCTTATCTTCGTCATCATCATAATAATCATCATCATAATCATCATCATCAACATTATCATCATTATTGAAGACAATGATAATCATGTTGAAGACGATGATGATCAATTTTGTAGATGATGGACATGTTGAGAACGATGATGGTCTTGTCGAAGACGGCGATCATCATTGCCTTCTTCAACATGATCATCATGGTCGTCATCGTCGTCATTGTCATCTTGTGCATCATCATCGTCATCGTCTTCAGCACCATCATCATTATCATCATCGTCGTCGTTATTCTCATTTCGTCATCTTTGTCATCATTATCATCATCGTCAGCGTTATCATTATCATCATCATCCTTGGGACATTGCTACAGCGTTGCTATTTTTTGGTTTATGTTGTGAATATCGGGTGTTCGTGTTGGTAAGCCTGTATTACGATGTGGGAAAATTTCCCGCAAGAAAAATGGCTTCAGACAAATTTCTGATTTATTTCTCTGAAACATGAGAAACTGTAGGTTTCGTACACGAGTGTTCACCACAAAAAGTTGGTTACTACCAGTGGTGTTATAGCCCTTTGTACCTTAGCACCTTGCTAAATTAGTGCAAAAAGCCTAGTACTCTTGAAATGAAACTCTGTTTCAACAAGTATATATATAACACCATTGGGTTTTTTAAGAAAAATTTAGAACTGCACATTCAGTAAGGGGGTATAGACAGTTTTCCAAAAAAATTTTGATTCTATGTGTCTAGAATCGCTCTGGTACTGGTAGTCATTCTATTGCTCTACAATGCAAAATATAACTAAGTGAGCAGCCCATTTTACCCACAATTATAACACAAATACCCCATTCCCCATTGATATTTTGATATAGGGCAACATTTACTTTGTTTCATTAAAAATGTGAATAATGCTTCATACGAATTCCTCTACCGCATAATTTATGTTTTAGAACTGCACAACAATTATTAGAACTGCACATTTTGTGTAGAACTGCGTGTTATAAACCACCTGGAACTAAAAAAAAGCATTAAAGTTTTTTCTATAAGCGCTATGCAGATGACAGATTTTGCATTATTTAATACAGTAATTAATGCTGATTTATTTTTCGATTTACTCAACTGGCAAAGTGACAACATTTTGTCCAGCCATAGAGAGAAAGAACAGCACTAAGATGCCGTCTAGACATTCAACAGGAAAACAGTAGACAACTTTGACTCTCCCACTCAACGCACAGTCTACCGTAAAAAAACATCGAAACACAATGGACTGCTGAAAAGCTTCTTCTTTAAAGATCGCTGCTAGTTCACACGGACTTCCAGTTTTTCAAGATTTTATAGTTTTTATAGATCTTATAGTTTTTATGTTTGAAGAATGAAAACATGATGTAGCGGTTTTCGGCAAACCGGATGTAATATAGGAATCAGGAATGTTGTAACAAAAGATAATATCTTTAAGATAGGATATTCTCTAGGTAGGCAATTACATTCTCTGTGTACACAATGAAAACAATCGTTCATTGACTGGACATTGAATCCCCATTGTTCTGTGCGCTGTACTTAGCCTCACAAACGAATGTTCATGCATAGCTCTCGCCGTGTTGTACCACGAAATGTGCTTCCTTTTTGAGAACGAAGACTTATCTGCGATGCAGTGTAAGCCGCATTTTTCTAAACGTTTCTGGTCTTGTAAGTTGTTAAAATTTTAGATTTTCTCTTCGTTTCAGGGCCGTCCCTACATTGGGGGTGTTGGGGGTGAGACACCCCCCTGGAAAAAGGACCAGTCGGCAAATCGGTAGTTTCAGTCGGTGAAATCAATATTTTATGCATTAACCCTATCTGTACTGGGGGGGGGCGTTTTTCGCCCCCCCTACCAAACAATCTATTGTAGCATAAAAACGGCGGCATTCTTAAGGATAGAACTTACTGACTATTCACGCTAGCGAATCTATAATCACTACTGTGGTGGATAATCACTACTGTGGTGGTACTATTTGCGTACTGTTGTGGTAGTTTCAAAGTACTGTGGTGGATAATCACTACTTGTGGTGGTTTACTATGCTTGCGGTGGTGGCAGTTTTGGCTTACTGTGGTGGATAATCACTACTTGTGGTGGTTTACTATGCTTGCAGTGGTGGCAGTTTTGGCGTACTGTGGTGGATTTGGTGGTTTTTTCTTGCTTGATCTATAGAGTTTTGCTATGATTTCGTATTCACCACATAAAGCATTATAACCCACCACAAGTAGTGATTATCCACCACAGTACGCAAAAACTACCACCACAGTACGCAAATAATACCACCACAGTAGTGATTATCCACCACAGTACTCCAAAACTGCCACCACCGCAAGCATAGTAAACCACCACAAGTAGTGATTATCCACCACAGTAAGCCAAAACTGCCACCACCGCAAGCATAGTAAACCACCACAAGTAGTGATTATCCACCACAGTACCCCAAAACTGCCACCACCGCAAGCATAGTAAACCACCACAAGTAGTGATTATCCACCACAGTAAGCCAAAACTGCCACCACCGCAAGCATAGTAAACCACCACAAGTATTGATTATCCACCACAGTACGCAGAAACTACCACCACAGTACGCAAATAGTACCACCACAGTAGTGATTATCCACCACAGTAGTGATTATAGATTCGCTAGCGTGCTATTACTAAAATTTAATACTCTACATGATGACATAAAGTTTGGTACAATTAAATTAGTCACATGATGTGTAATTTGAGGGTGTTTTTGCCTTAGATGGTGCACATGCACTAGTGGGAGGGGCTATTATGTGTAATTTGAGGGGTGTTTTTGCCTTAGATGGTGCACATGCACTAGTGGGAGGGGCTATTATGTGTAATTTGAGGGGTGTTTTTGCCTTAGATGGTGCACATGCACTAGTGGGAGGGGCTATTATGTGTAATTTGAGGGGTATTTTTGCCTTATATGGTGCACATGCACTAGTGGGAGGGGCTATTATGTGTAATTTGAGGGGTGTTTTTGCCTTAGATGGTGCACATGCACTAGTGGGAGGGGCTATTATGTGTAATTTGAGGGGTGTTTTTGCCTTATATGGTGCACATGCACTAGTGGGAGGGGCTATTATGTGTAATTTGAGGGGTGTTTTTGCCTTATATGGTGCACATGCACTAGTGGGAAGGGCTATTATGTGTGATTGGAGGGATGTCTTTGCC
The DNA here is from genome assembly GCA_014526335.1 of Chrysaora quinquecirrha. Classification (NCBI taxonomy): domain Eukaryota; kingdom Metazoa; phylum Cnidaria; class Scyphozoa; order Semaeostomeae; family Pelagiidae; genus Chrysaora; species Chrysaora quinquecirrha. The sequence continues at coordinate 269,539 of JACTAT010000147.1, forward strand.
TTATATGGTGCACATGCACTAGTGGGAAGGGCTATTATGTGTGATTTGAGGGGTGTTTTGCCTTATATGGTGCACATGCACTAGTGGGAAGGGCTATTATGTGTGATTGGAGGGGTGTCTTTGCCTTATATGGTGCACATGCACTAGTGGGAAGGGCTATTATGTGTGATTGGAAGGGTGCTCTTGCCTTATATTGTGCATACCCTTTTCTGGGGTGGGTCATTTTGTGTGATTGGAGGAATGTTTTTGCCTTATATGGTGCATATGCATTAGTGGGAGGGGCTATTTTAGGTCATTGGAAGGGTAGTTTTTGCCTAAAATGATGCATACCTTATCGGCCCTTTTAACGCCAGACCTAATTTAACGCCGGCCGTTTTTACGCCGGCCCTAATTCCGCCGCTCTTAAAATTTGCTTTAACGCCATTTAGGGCCGTGTTTTACGCCTTTCGAAGAACAAGGAAAAAGCAACAATATATTTTTACGCACTGTTGCGTCTTTTATTAGTTTTTATTACCTTGAATATAATTCATGTTAGTCAATTACAATTGTCTCACTGCTATCTACGTTTTCTTCATCATCGAACTTCACTCCTATTGAATCTTCGACCCACAAGATGCCCATATTTGGAAGGCAGTCACAAATGAATTCACATCTCTACTTATAAATCTGCAGTTGGATGGCCAATTAGAACGATACATACACCAATCAACTCGTCTAATCAAGGGCGTTCATATGATATATAGTTTGTTTACTTTATTTTTATTTATTAATTATTATATGTATGACGTCATACATCTTTATGACGTCATAAATTTTATAATGTTGGTAAAAATGTTCGAAAAATGCTTCTTGCACCAAAGGCAAACCCTAAGCAACAAGAATATATACAATTATGGTTATTAACGTGCCTATTTCATCAGAATAATGAGCGTTGACTTAAAGTGTACCCAACACGAAGTAAAAAATGTTGATTATTTATAAAAATTTCGTCCGATTTCTTAAAAATTAGAAAATATTGGCTAGAATATCATTTCTTCTTCAAATTTAAACAATTTGCACTGCTTTAGAACGATATTTCTCTATAAAATCAGCTCTTTTTACGGAGAAGCTACTTTTCCATGAAAAATCACCAAAAACGCGTTGCCTAGCAACATGTCACGTGACTAATTAAATTTCAAAGCTATATTTAGAATGCCCCTTACCAGGAGATACTTTGTACCAAGTTTGGTTATCTTATCATGTATAGTTTCTAAGATAACTAGGGGGGCGAAAAACGCCCCCCCCCAGTACAAAGTCGATCCAAAATACCCCAGTACAGATAGGGTTAATGAAGCATTTATACAGAGTAAAGGCTAAGGAAAAACAATGGGAAATAAAACAAAACTAGTGCAAAAGCATGGAGCATCTTTGCTTGACAAGGGAGGGCCAACCAAACGAAGTTTACACTAATTGATTTCCATGCTACAGATCAAAGTTATACAATCAAAGTTTTCCAGAATATGCCATATTTTTTCCAATTTCAACGTTTCACCGACCACGATGCACCAGAGCAACAAATTTATAGATCCATTCATTGCATGTACTGTAATGCAGTATCAATTAGACTCTATAGCAAGAAATAATATTTGTCAATCTTTCGGATTCATTTAAAGATGGTTCAGCTTTTGACTACGATTTTCAAGTTTTGTAGCACTCAAAGACCATAAGAATTCCGTATGAATTCCACGATAGAGTTTAAAGAAAATTGCATTTTAAGAGTTCCGAAAGGGCCGTTAGAGCGATTCTAGCTTCAGATTTTTCCAAAATTTTCCGGGGAGCATGACCCCCTAGCGGCGTGCGCCTTCGGCGCATGTTCTACCTCAACGCCCGTTTTAATCGTGCCAATCAAAATTTAAGTACCCTCCTAAGTCCATTTGATGACGTCTAAAAAGGTGTTTTCAGTTGGGCTCTAGTCGGCAAATCGAGACGGTCACACCCCCCTTGAAAACTTTTGTCGGGACGGCCCTGCTTCGTTTTGAAGTGTTTAGTTTTCTAGGTGGTCATCTATTCTTCCTTGCACTCAATGCATCATGACTATTTTGTTCTGCTTAATTTTGTTTACTGAAAACTTGCCAAAGAAATGTGACGCAGCAGAAAAGCAATACGAAAAGAAATGTGACGCAGCAGAAAAGCTATAGTATTATCAACAGTTGCTTTGAAAACGCAAATGTTTGGAGTGGAATATTTTGAAAACGCAACATTTGGAAGACGGAAATTTTTAAAACCTACGCGTGTATCCGTGCACACAGGACCATCATCACCACCATCATCATCATCACCATCATCATCATCATCAGCAGCAGCAGCATCATCATCTTCATCGAGATCATCATTATCATCATTGTCAACATTGTCATCCTCATCATCATTATCATCAACATCATCATCATCATCATCATCATCATCATCATCATCATCATCTTCATCGAGATCATCATTATCATCGTTATCATTGTTATCGTCCTCATCCTCCTCTTTGTCACAGTCATCATCATTGCTATCATCATAAGCATAATCATAATCATAATCATCAACATCATGATCATCATAATCACCCTCATCATCGTCATCATCATCATCATCATGCTCATTCTCCTCATCATCGTATATCATCATCATCACCATCATCATCATCATCATCATCATCATCATCATCATCATCATCATCATCATCATCATCATCATCATCATCATCACCATCTCATTGTCATCATCATCATCATCATCACCATCTAATCATCATCATCACCCTCATTCTCCTCCTCCTCATCATCATCATCGTCGTCATCATTATCATCATTGCTATCCGAACCTTCACAATGTCATCACATTTTTTGGCAAAGTGGCTTTCATTTATCATTTAGCAACCTCACTCTCACTCAAACGCCATTAAGGCGAAATGGAACAATATTATGCAAGCTCCAAGCTGATAGGCGAAATCTCATTCTTCAAACATGGCTAATGGGCACCTTTAATTATAGATTTTATTGAAGCAAGATTTTTTGCAAACTATTTTGACTGGTTCACAGAACCCTTTTAACCCCCCTTGGATCCGCCCCTGCGACTTCAAAAGTTACTTCCTAGTATTTGTGGTTTATCTTACGCGTTAAGCACAAAAAGCATCTGTGTGTCTATACACATATACATCTGTGTGTCTATACATACATGGCGACAATCTTCTCGCCGAGAAAGTTCGGTGTAACGTGCAAGAAATACTACAATAATTAGTTTCACCTCTCAAAGAATGATATGCAGAAACATTAGGCCAATAATCTGTGTGTTTTTAATCAGTCATTGCACGTAAAAATAGCTAGTCCTTGTACAGTTCGCAAAAATTGATTGCATGCTCTACCCATCAGATTGTTCGCAATAAAAATTTGTCAAAATTCTCAGCAAGCACAGAAAATTACGTGCTAATCCTAAACGTGAATAGTTTAATAAAACAACAAGCCCGTAAAACTCTATTAATTATTAAAATAAAAATTCTTACCTTGAAAACTGGCAGTCATTTTCCTCTGCTTGAAGCTCTCCTTTTGATTATAATCGGTTGATCGACTACTTTTCACTACCAAGTATTATTGAATGAAGAATGATCTGTATAAATGAATGGTCTGTTGTTTTGAAATCAACGACATAATGAGGCCCGCATTGTCAGTTCTTATTCACGAAGAATTCCGTGGCATGCCGGAAAACCGGGACGTGGGACCCCCTAAAGTGGAACCTGGGACAAAGGACCCAATAGGTGGGACTTTGGGACGTGGGACCTGCAAGGTGGACCCCGGAATGGAGAACAAGAAGCTGTGACTCCAGGACGGAGGAACCTCTAGATGGACCCCTCAATGGGTGATTGGCGTCTCCATAAAATAAAAATCTATTTTTCTAAGAGGATGTCACCTGGCAATGGTAGGATGTTAACTACCCTGCAAGGGTGAAATGATCACCAGAAACTATCATACCTCAGGTTCAATGCCCGAAATGTCTTTATTTTGACTGCTGACAAAATGGTACAGCGTTTTAATCAGTTTCGGGGAACGAATTTTTGTGAAATTTGAAGTTGAGAACTATGGCAGAAAATTTTTATCACACAAGTACTCAAAGTAAAGAAACATAACTATATGTTTAAGAGCAAAGTTTCTTGTTAAGAAATGAATGCATTACGTAGTTAAGTATGAAATAATGTTTTTCGTAACTTGACAAATAGCTCAGATACTTAGGCAGACCCACATTTGGGAAGGCGTTTTTTTTAATTCTGTAGCAATTTCGCTATTATGTTCTAACAAGGTAGCTTTTAGGGAACATGTAGAGCATCCGAGATCATCATAAAACATGCAGAAGGAGAAGCAAGTTCAAGTTTCATTTTTCTATTTAATCATTTATCAATTTTAGCTTGAAAAGCATTAAGATGAGGGGAACTCGCAACTTTTCCATACGAGGATGTCAGACCAATATTCTCGTGTAAGTTTTCCTTTTAACTGATATTTTTGGCTAGCAATCTTGAAATGGCAAAATGATATTTTTCACCTGAAGGGGAAAAAATTTATTTTTGGGTTGTGGAGGAATGAAAATTAAAGGACCCGATAACTGAATTAAAGGGACAAAAGAAAAAAATTTAACAATCTTTTTCGGTTAGCTGACAATTTTTGTGATATTTTAAGGGTTGTGTAAACTTTTCAGACAAACATCCCGTTATAAATATACTTTGTGGTCGTGGGCATCCCCTTGGTAGCAAACTTTCCACATCCTTCAATACATTAATTAATTCTTATTCCTATTGAGGAAAACTTGAAAAATATACAGTATCAAAATTATAACATACATAATTCAAGCTAAAAACAAAACGGCATCTGCACTTAAATAATGACTAAATACTAGGATAAACATCAACGATCGAAATATAAACATAAAATACACCCGAATAAATAAATCAGGGTTGGATTAACTTGTTCTTCAGCTCCTTTTTATGTTCGAAGAATTCGAACATATTAAAGTGGGGGTGGAGTGTCACTAACAAACTCACTCACTCACTCACTCACTCACCCACTCACTCACACACTAACCAACGCTTGAACAATGGAAAACGTGTAACAATATAAAGCATCTCAAGAATGCCATTGTCTCGGCCATTGATGCGCAAGTTGCGGTTAGTTGTTCACAATCGCGGCCTGCAAGCCCCTTTGTCAATTTAATGTCATGTGACAATTGTTCTCCTCGCACATGCTTGATTGCATGACTCATGGTTGTTTACCATATGAAACTGGCAAATTGCAACCTTGGTTCTGTAAGTGACATTTCACGCATTCTCAACATTGATCAAAGAGTCTTGGCAAAGAGCGGCAATTTCAAAACAGTTTTCAAAACAAATCTTCATTATTATCATCCTCACCATGAAAATCGTCATAATAATAATAATAATGATAATAATCACCGTCATCATCATCATCATGATTACTATCACTATAATTGATGGTGAGGCTGCGGCAAGATCTAAAGGAACGGCACCACCACCACAATCACCCCTACAACCATCACCACCACCCCCCTATCAAAACCACCACAACCACCCCTACAACCATCACCACGAAAACCCATATCACAACCACCACCCTCCTTTAACCACCACCACAACCACCCCTACATCCATCACCATGACCACCCTTATCACCACGGTCACTCCCTATAACCTCCACTACAACCAACCCTACACCCATCATCGCGATCAACCCTATCACAACCACCACCCCCCTATCACCACCACCACGACCACCCCTACAACCATCACCACGACCACCCTTATCACCACCACCACCCCCTATAACCACCACCACAACCACCCCTACAACCATCACCACGATCACCCCTATCACAACCACCACCCCCTATCACAACCACCACAACCACCCCTACAGCCATCACCACGATCACCCCTATCACAACCACCACAACCATCCCTACCTTCAGAACCACAACCACCTCCACCACTACCACCACACCCACCCTACCACCACAATCACCCCTACCAACCAGCATAATGATCGTCGTGGTCATCAACATCATCATCATAACCACCATTATAACCATCATTAACCATTATAATCATTATCGTCATCGTTGTGCCTACCGACAAACATCTTTCATCATTTGACCGAAATAGCTATATTCAACCAGAGTCGTTCTTCGAACATGCCCATAGGGCCCCTTTGTTTGGTGTTGATGACAGTTTAATTCAGTTTAATTCTATTCGCAAGTGCCATGAAGATTTTGCTTTGCCTATTGTGAAATCATCTATTAGGCGGACATAGGTCCAAGAGTTCTTTGTTCAGGTTTTGAAACTGCGGGGAAAATAATTCGTCATCATCTAATCTTGTAAACAACATAAGCATTTCAAGACTTGGTTACAATAAGACAACATCGGTCATTGCCAGTTGACATGCTCTTACAAAAACAGATGTTCAATGCATGGAAACGCAAGTTACCAATTGATGGGCCCCACTAGAAGATCCCTCGTCCCAGGTCCCACCTTTGGGTCCCCTTTCCCAAGGTCCCACCTCAGGGGTCCCCCGTCCTGGGTTCCTAGCTAAAAGGTTCCAGCCGAACTCCCAAGAATGGAACAAAAACCATAGCTGCAGTTGAGTTGGGAATTACTACACAAGAATGTATAGCAACTGTTTATGAAATAAAAGAGAAAAGAAACCATTGTTCGGACTCCCGCGGTTGTGTGCTGAGGCTGACTGCTTAACCGTGCTGCCAAAAAGTCAATAAATAATTGTAGGTTAAATTTGGATTTCAAAGACATTGAAATTTGTTTATGTGAAAAAGGACGGCATATTTTCAAACCTGCTGTGCCATGTTTTTGCGACAGCATTTCCAACATGACGAAACAAAAGACTGCAATTTTGAACAAGCACTGCAGCCGGAGCCCTGGAAACACTATTCTTAAACCAGAATCTAAAGAATGGAATTTTGTTGAAACTGGAATCTGCAAGCAGGAATCTTCAACAACTGGAAGTACCATTGAATTTAAAAACTGTATGTTATTCCAACTAGAGTGCCAATTCTTGTGGTCAATCACCCTGATTTTGATGAATTTTATTGTTTTATTGAAGTTAAACTATTAAGCTTTTTAGAATTCCTATATTGTCACTAACTCTTAATCAAACGGAATCTCGTTCAAATTTTAGGCCATTTCCGTTTCAAAACTTGATAAAACTGGTGATCAAGATAAGGTGGTTTTCTACAACAAACAGAAAGCAAATTTCATAATACACTTCCTTCGATCAAATACAACTCTTTTTTCCAAATCCTTGAAGACCGTTTGCATAATATTTCTTTCTCACCTCCTCTCCGCATCGAGGCTAGCTGTGCGCAGCACAGCTCATTACGTTCTAACTAGAGATATATTCCTATTGGTTATTCCAACTCGCTCTTGACAGCAATCAATCAAAAAAGTCATAAATACACGCCACCGCCCTATTTTCCTCAGTATTTTCCGAGCGTCATTTCAACTCGAACGAAATAAAACAAAAGACAGCGAATCGTCATGGAGAACGAAGTGATCTTAGAAGACGACACATCGTGCAAAGAGAAAACACAGACCACAAAGCGCAAGTTCATCACTCAGACGGAGTTCATTGATCTACAATCGTCCGTTGGGGAAATTCGGGCAGAAATGGCCAATTTCGTTACTTTCTTGCACGATTCCCTTGGTCTGGCTAAGAAGAAAACCTGCCTTGGCGACACGACCGTCGCCGACTCAAATGGCAGTCAGTCTGCCAATTCTCAACCAGAAATTTTATCTTGTTCAACTGAGAATCAGTTTCTCACCACTAACAGCAATCAGTTTGTCTTGTCTTCACTTGGAGATCAGTTCACCACTACTCAGAATCCTTCTGGATTGCTCGATGTGGGTATGCCTATGGCTTTAAATCCCGCATCGCCGGTAGCTCCCAGCACTTTTTCTGTGGAATCTGCCGAAGGCCAATTTGTTCCTACGTTCGATAACGTAGATTAGAATTTCTCAACATTTCTATCGCCGACAACTGCACAAGAGTCGGTGAAACTCCACTTCGTCGAAGACGAAGCAGTAGGCCCTAAAATTTCCGAGTCCTACGCAAAATGTTGAGGACTGTTGCAGGAAACGAATCCTGAAATCAGAGCTCAATAAATTCAAGGAGGCTATAAAAAGGCCATAAAATTGCCCAGCACTCAGTGTGCCGACCATAAATCCAAATCTCTGGGCACAGTTGCCCAAAGATAGCAAAGAACATGATAAAACGCTTCAGAATGCCCAAGCACTTCTGGCAAAGGGTTTGACTGGAGTTGTTGAAGTCAAAGAGATTCTTCTCCAGTTTAATACTCATCCGGATAAGTTCCTGTCGCTATTTTAAGGCTTAAATGATAAGCTCGATGCTTGTGTTGCCCTCCTGGGAAATGCATACCTGGAATCGTCCTATCGAAGAAGAGACCTTCTCAAGCCGGCAATAAATCCAAGATTTCATTCCCTCTGCAGTTCTAAAACCCCCATTACAAATTTTTCGTTTGGGGATAACGTTTTAGAAGCTGTAAAAAGCATCCGATCTTCACAAAAGGTGACTAGATCGAAAGCTCCACAACGTGGAAACCCTGCAACGCTTCCTCGGCCGTTATTTCGCAATACTTCTCACTCCCAGCCAAATCGCCAGAGTCATTTAAACTACTGAGGCCAAACCAACAACTCTTGGCGTTCCAAGCAAGGCCAAAAACAGACGACCAATCAGTCTCAGGACAACCCATCATTTATGAAAAGAGACCAGCAAAAGTGATTCAAGAACAACAGGTAACGGGAAAAACTAAATTTCTTCTTCATAACTGGCGTAAAATAACTTCAAATAAATTTGTACTCAGCCATGTTCGTGGCATTCGTATCAATTTTACTGCCACTCTTTTCTACTTCTCCCTCCAAAACCGATTCCGTTTTGTGAGGACGAAGTTACTTGCATCGATACCGAAATTCAAACTCTCCTGCAAAAAGGTGCGATAGTTTCTGTCTATCCGATTAAGACCCAATTCATTTCAAATATTCTTACCCGACCTAAAAAGTCAGGCGGTTTACGAACTATCATAAATCTCAAAAAACTGAATAAGTTTGTTGAAAAAATCCATTTCAAAATGGAACACATTCTGACGATTTTACCTCTTATCAAGAGGAATTCGTTTATGACGTCTCTTGATTTAAAAGACGCTTATTTTTCACTGCCGATTGCAAAACAATATAGAAAATACCTTCGTTTTATGTGAAAGGATGAAATCTATGAATATCTGTGTCTTGGCTTTGGCTTAAGCCTCGCTCCATTCTTTTTTACAAAAGTTATGAAGCCGATTTTTTCACAATTACGGTGAGAGAGCATTAACTGCACATACTACATTAACGATAGTTTGTATATCAACAATTCCGAAACAACTTTGCAAGAAGAGACAAGTCGAGCAATGGCTCTTCTTGAAAGCCTTGGCTTTAGGGTAAATTGCGACAAATCGTCTTTTACCCCTGCAAAACGCATAAACCACCTTGGATCTGTAATCGATTCAGAAACTTACACTGTCAGTTTACCTGACGATAAACTTACGAAAATTGAGCTTGCTTGTTCGGAACTGCTCGAACAACGTCACGTAACAATTCGCTCATTTGCCAAGGTTATCGGTTTACTTGTCTCTTCTTTTCTTGCAGTTCTGTATGCTCATCAGCTCCATACCCGCTATCTTAAAATTTATAAAACACAAAATCTACAACGCTTATAGGTAACTACGATGAGAGGGTCTATCTGTCCCACAAAATTCGCTCAGAACTTCGTTGGTGGAACAAAAATCTAAAGACCCACAATGGCCGTTCAATTGATGATATTCTAGGCCTTGACAAATGGTAATACGAAATATATACCGATGCCAGTGAGCTCGGTTAGGGAGCTACTCTTTTCCAAGGAGGTCAATTGCTGCAGCAAACGGATTGCCGTTGGTCACAACGAGGAAAAACAAAACATATAAATTTTCTCGAGCTCCAATCGATACAATTTGCTTTATTTGCATTTCATGATTTCATCGCAGGACATAACGTTAGATTGCTCTGCGATAATACAACAGCTATTTCACACGTTAATAAGTTTGGTGGCTGTCATAGCCCTTCATTAAAATACTTGAGCCGTAAAATCTGGCTCTGGTGCATCGATATTCAAGTCTCCTTAACTGCTATTCATATACCTGGCATAAACAATACCTTAGCTGATAGACTGTCCAGGAAATTTATCGACAATATTGAGTGGAGTCTTGACATAGCCATTTTTGGTCGTCTTTGTACGCATTTAAGGACACCACAGATAGACTTATTTGCTTCCCGCCTTAATAACAAGGTGCCAGAATTCTATTCATGGCACCCCGATCCCTTCTGAATCGCAGTAAATGCTTTTTACCATTCCTGGTATAACAAATATGGCTATGCATTTCCACCATTCAATCAGATTAGCAAAGTTTTACACAAGCTAACTAATCATCTGTCATGTATAGTTGTTCTAATTAGTCCCTTTTGGCCGAGCCAGCCATGGTTTCCAATGCTATCTTCTTGCCTTGTAGATTATCCTATTTTACTACCGTCTTTTCCTTCCTTGTTCAGATGTCCAGGCAAACCCGAAATCAAGCATCCTCTTTTACCGAAAATGAAACTCGTGGCTTGCAAATTGTCAGCAAACGACTATCTTCATACCAACTTCCTCAAAAAACATTCGAAATCATGCTCGCAAGTTGGAAGAAAAACATGCAGAAAAACTACTCGTCAATCATTCGGCAATGGCTTTAATTTGGCTGTGAAAAACACTTTAATTCCGATGAAACCTCTGTAGAGTCAGTACTGAGTTTTTTAACTTTCCTCTTCGATCGTGGCATTGGCTACTCGCAAATAAATAAAGCACGTAGTGCGTTATCAGTTTTGTATCCGGATATTCAGATTGGAAAACACCCACTTATTTCACGTTTTGTTCATGGTGTGAGAACTTACGTTCACCTCAGTCTAAATATCCCCTTTTGTGGGACGCGAAAGCTTTACTTCGACATCTTGCTGCGTGGACTATTTGTGCATCTTCGCCTTTGAAGGACATCACTCGAAAACTTGCTACAACACTTGCTTGTATTTCTGCTCAAAGAGTTCATACGCTATCCTTGATTGATTGTAGATATATGTTTTTCCACCAGAATGCGACTTATTTGTTTATATATTCTGATTTAAAAGTTTCTCGCCAAAGACCTTGTTTTGTTATTACTCTTCCCTCAGCAACAGAGGAAGATTGTCTTCACACAGTCGAGCTTCTAAAGTTATATATTGAAAAGAATTTCGCCAGAACGAGTTCCATCAACTTTTTCTTAGCTGGCGCCCTCCTCATCGACCAGTATCTACTGACACATTGGAGCGATGGATTCGCAGTGTTTTGCATGACTCTGGGACAAATATTCGTATCTTTGGAGCACACAGTGTCAGGGGGGGGGGGTACTGTGTCATATGCCTTGCAAAATAATGCCTCCATTGACAACGTTTTACAAGCTAGAGATTGGTCTTGTTTACGTACTTTTAACAAATATTACAATCGTGTAAACAAGTTTTTGCCATCTAGTGAACTCTCAAATTTAATTACGAGAACTCTTCCCGATACGTCAACGAACGATTGATGAATTTATTAACTCATGCATTCTTTCGATTTACTGACATTTCTTGTTATCATTCTTGCGTATGTTTCTTGTTTATTGAATTATATTGCTCTGGAGAGCAGCAACGCTTCTGATTGAAATTGATAGGTTAAATGTAGATAAAAATGATAGGTTAGTTATGACACACAAGATATTTCATGGCAGCTGTTCGGACAACCTGCTAAACATATTTACCAGCAGGGCAGGTCCCAGATTTCAAACTATTCAACACGAAATAGCCATAACCTGCATCTGCCGAAACCTCGATTGGAATTTACCAAAAAGAGTTTCCAATTTACGGGAGCTCTGACATGGAACGAGATACCACGACAATACAGAGACTTACACTCCCTAAATTGCTTCATAAAGAAGTAAAAAAACTTCTCGGGAGCTGAGGTGGATGAGTGCACCGGATCCTTTTGGCCCTGCGGTTTTCTGGGGGGTCTTGCTCTATAGGTCCAGATTTGGTCTTGTTTGCACCGGGATGGGGCTTTTGGGGTGTGGCCTCGTTGTGGGAGTCTGTGGGGCCTTGGAGTCTGGATGCATTCATGTACCTTAGTGACAGCAAAAGCATGATCCCTAGGAAGAGCAGCTTTTAGGTTTTCATTTCATGTAATATTTAATATTTAAAATACTGATCTGTGATATAATTATTTTTGTTAATTATTATTATATATTTAACTAAATTTCGTAGTAGCTGACAGGGCATCGTGCCAAAATATTGATATATACCAATATTGATACTTACAAGCATTACATACGGAGCGGACAGCTGAGTGATTTTCATATCACCTACAAAACGGAGTGAAAATCACTCCAATTTTTGGAGCGTATCGGTTAGCTTTGGTAAAGTTCCGATAAGAGAATTAAAGCGCTCTGAAAGTTATCCGGTATAGTGTAAAAGGGGCCTCACTCTTTGGCAACTCGGCAACCCAGCCATTCAAACAATGTCACCTTCTGTCTCACACTCTTGCAACCTAGCAACCCGGCAACCCGGCAACCATGCCATCCCAGGAGCCCATGCGCCATCCTTTGAATGTCACACTAGCAATGGTAGGGCAAGGGGAGCTACTAGGAACGTAAGGGCAAATGAGATAAACAATTAGGGGGGTTGGTCACAGCATACGTTACCTACCTTTTCACTGCGTTTTCCTTCTGCCTATCTCCCTATTCTGTGGTTTGGTGATGCTCCCCCAGGAAATTTGTTGTGTCCGCGGCCTTTAAATTGGCTTAAAATGCAAGAAAAGTTTTTCAACGAATATAAATCATGTCTTTATACGAAATTTTTGCCTTAAAGTATGTTTATTTCTCCGCATGGGCATAAGGTTGCTTCATATTGCTTATTTTGAAGTTGCAATCGTATTAATTAGGCCTATCGTATTAAATTGAAAGGACACATTTGCCCCCTTGTCCTCTGTAGGACAGGGCAGGAGGGGCGCTTGCCCTTCCCTTTGCCCCCGGCGTTCTGGTGCCAGACCCTTTCAGAATGAATAAAAAAACAACAAAGGAAGAAAAATAAATGATTCCCAAAACAAAGGCGACATTCGATTTGACCGCTGTGCAAAATACGCTGCACCGACGGCGCAGGTAGATTAGCGCGCATGAGTCAAGTTGACTCAGTCCAGTCAACGTCAGCGCCTCAGCGGCCTTTCTTTTTCAAAACTTTCTAGACAGGTCAAATAGTGTAACAATCTAACAAATTGCCTAACTTCTTGTTTGAGAGATGATTTAGGGGTTTTTCGACCCATAGAATTCAAAAAAACCATGGGCCTTTCCGAAATACCTACCGTTTGGGCGTGGTCGATGACGTCATAATATCGTCATATTTTAGCTCTAACTCTATCATAAATGGGTTAAATTTCAATTTTGAGATCTAAATGAAGTATTTGAGACCTGTTGAGTACGTTAACGGCAAAAAAAATTGAAAATGACACTAAATTGGGTGTGGCTGATGACGTCATCGCCGAATTCTAGGTAATTGGCTTTCACTGAATTTCTTTCGAATTTCACCTTCGCGTAATACAAAACAATGTTAAAATGACTTGCTGAGTGGACAATCATTAATTCTACTCTGCAGTCATGTCTAAATGAGGTGCAACTGTTTATGTGATCATAAAAATTTTCTGTAACTTTTTTTATAAAAGTTTAAATTTCAAGAGAAAATAAGCGAAGAGTCCATTGCGGTAAATATCGCAACCACTATCGGAACCACAACTTTCGCTTTCTAACGCGGAAAAGGCATTCTCCCAATCGGAATCGCTTGAATAGCCTGCTCTTTCCCACTCAGTTTCGCCCGACTCTTGGTCAGCATCGTAATTTGCTGGAAGTGGTAATGGGTTGCTACTTGGTTTTCTGCTAGTTTTGATATTTTTGCTGGTGGTGCACCTTTCTCTTTGCTCTGATCAACATCGTAATCAGCTTCTCCGATAGCCAAATCGCCTTTCTTCCCTTTCTGGCATTTCTTTTTTTTTTGGTCGCTTTAAAGAAGGTGGTGGTTGATTACCTTCAAACCAAAGTGGCTTGGTTACCTCATCAAGCACCCACCCATAGTCTGTTAGCTGCAACTGTGGAAGCACATGAAAAAGACATTTTCTCCTGATCTAAGATTGGAAATGTTCCCGCAAAATACCTTGTGTAAGGGAGGATCGATCCAGCTGAATGGAAGCTGAATTCTTTTGTTTCATCTCCTTATAGATTTGTATGGGTGTCCGTGTTTCCAAATAAATTTCTTGACTCTTACCGGAATACATTGCAAGCACTCTGTCTCTTTTTTTCAATAGCCTGATCTTTGCCTATGCCTGTGGTGTGGTCTATTTAAGTTTGGCTCCTTTGAAAGACGCTTGAATGCTTTTACCTTGCCAACGCTATACATGTATGAAGTTGAATCGCATCTAATGATTGCGTGAAACTGTGGTAATACCTTGCATGGTTACGCACCAAAATGTTGACGAATTTTAAAACACTAATGAACTTTTCGTGGTTGATTTTTATGGTCCTTCGATGAATAGGATTTGTTACCGTCATGTGCATCGAGCACCAATTTTGATGCTGGTTTCACTATAATTATGGAAACGACTTAAATTTTCGGGATGCAAAGTGGGAATGATTCTTTTGAGCACTTCCAATAACCATTCTCTATAGGGGCTTTTAGGCTTGTCATTCCATCGAAAAGCCATGCTGTATTCTTTGGAGGAGACACTGTTAGTGTTTTAAACTCTTGTATCAAGAAATTTGAAGAATTGCTTTGTCTGATTGCCGAAGGTTTCAACTTGGAGTACATAATAAAACTTAAAGGTGTGTAGGAATTGGAATGCCTTTTTTATAAAACTGCTTTGCTACCAATAAACCAGAAAGCCTCTCAATCCTCTTTCAGTACTGCAATTGCCTTGGGTGGTGTTATGACTTTCTGCAGTCCAGTCAGCAGTTTCAGTTTCTTTATTGGATCGAAAAATTGTTCTTCTCTGTTACTAAACGCTCATTAACAAATTCTCTATACTTCGTAGGTTCCGATATTTGCAACATTTGCGACTTGCAGAAGGTCATTAACTATCGCTTTGTCAATTTTCACACCAGTGCTTACAGCCCCGTACATTTCCTTGAAAGACATGAGCAGGGGTATTCCGGTAAGAGTCAAGAAATGTATTTGGGAACACGGACACCCATACCCATACACATCTATAAGGAGATGAAACAAAAGAATTCAGGATCCATTCAGCTGGATCGATCCTCCCTCACACAAGGTATTTTGCGAGAACATTTGCAATCTTAAATCAGGAGAAAATGTCTTGTTCCTGTGCTCCCGCAGTTGCAACTAACAGACTATGGGTGGGTGCTTGATGAGGTAACCAAGCCACTTTGGTTTCAAGGTAATCAACCACCACCTTCTTTAAAGCGACCAAAAAAAGAAATGCCAGAAAGGAAAGAAAGGCGATTTGGCTATCGGAGAAGCTGATTACGATGTTGATCAGAGCAAAGAGAAAGGTGCACCACCAGCAAAAAGATAAAAACTAGCAGAAAACGAAGTAGCAACCCAAGAACTTTTTGACCCCCAAGTATTTATTGTATGGCGTTATCTCTGTTATTGTAGCTATTACGTGAAGGTGAAATTCGGAAGAAATTCATTGAAAGTCAATTACCTAGAATTCGGCGATGACGTCATCAGCCACACCCAATTTAGTGTCATTTTCTACTTTTTTTGCCGTTAACGTACTCAACAGATTTCAAATACTTTATTTAGACCTCAAAATTGAAATTTAACCCATTTATGATAGAGTAAGAGCTAAAACATGACGATATTATGACGTCATCGACCACGCCCAAACGGAAGATATTTCGGAAAGGCCCATGGTTTTTTTGAATTCTGCGGGTCGAAAAACCTCCAAATCATCTCTCAAACAAGAAGTTAGGCAATTTGTTAGATTGTTACACTATTTGACCTGTCTATTCATCTCAAAGCCAGAAATGATGGTTGACTGAAATAAATTTAAATGCTCACAGAGGAATGTTCAGTGAAAGAAATTAAAGATAAGTGTGGATAATCATTTAATTTTTCATGTTGATAACTAAACAGTTGTATTCATTTAACCAAATTGCATGAGAAAACCTCGTTTTTTGAGTGCCCTTGGGAGTGGCGATAAAATGACAAATTTAACAGAACTAAAAATTGGTGAAACTAAAAGCGATTTTTGAGAACGATAAAGTCGCTGATACCACACAAAAGTTGATTAAATCACAAGATTGATCACTTAATAGTCAAAAATCAAATTTGTTCAAAAATCTATCGTGAAGAACTTTGTAGAAATTAAGGGTTTTTGGAACAGCTTTTTCAAGTGTTGCCGTTGGAGTGCGATGGCTCCTGTCCTTGATGGAGGACTTTCGCGCCAAAGTGATCTGATCTTCAAAAATATTGTTGTTCATTGATAATTTGCAAGTAACTACCAGTAAAAGTTGATTTACTCGTATACCTTTTAACTTCTATGCATATTTTTTGAAAAGTTTATAGTTGTTCTGACAGACGCAGTTTCGTTCCTTTTCTTAGGCCCAATCAATGCGAAATTTTTTTTCGATAAACTTCAATAACTACAAAGCGATTTTTGAGAAAGATAAAGTCGGTGATACCACACAAAATTTAAGTAAACCCCAAGATTGATCACTTAATAGTAAAAAAATCAAATTTGTTTAAAAATCTATCGTGAAGATCTTGTAGGAAATAAGGGTTTTTGCTTCTAACCCTGTCACTTTTCCCGGCATCAGCAACGTGTAATATTGCAAAAATGAAAACACGGAGTAACACTTCAATACGAACCATTTTCACTCGAGAATGTAAAAAAGAACAAAATATTTAAGTAGTTTTGGAGAATACTGTTTGAATGATAGTTTTGAAGAAAACTGTTTGATATATTTTATTAAACTAGCTATTATTACATTTAGAAACCTAAAACACCGCCATATTGTTTCCCACCAAAATAATTTAGTTGCTCAAATTTCCCGGCAAATTTCGCGCATGCTCAGACGAATGTCGCCTTTGTTCTGCAAGACCTGGTGAGAACACAAACATCAATACTGGCGAAGCTGCAGTGTAGGGTATGAAATTCCACATTTTAAAAGTCTATTTTCCATCGCGTGTTTCATCTTAAGGCTAGTTTACAGGAGCAAGTTTTCTATGACAATTTTTAATTGACAATTTTATTTTGCTTGTGTAGATGAGGTCAATTTGAGCTCATATGACAATTTTTCATATGACAAGTGTACTTTTTCAAAAGCTGACATGCCAGCTTTTGAAAAAGTACACTTGTCATATGAAAAATTGTCATACACTTACTGGACAAAAGTATTCGAACGGTCGTCAAAAATGGCGGCCAACAGCGGCTGTAGGCCCAACCAAAGCATTTCTTCATAACAATGGCTTGAAGTCACGCGGCCATTTTCACATGAAATTTCGGTGCGAAAATGTTTGTCATTGCACAGTCTTTCGATTAAAAGTAAAAGTAAAGAATTATTCCTCAGATTGGTTAAAATAATCCAACAAAATTAAAGAGTGGTGCCTCCAAATATTTTGCAAGAAAGTTTTTACAGTGGGTATCAAAAAAGCGATATTATGTACCATATTTCGAAGAACGACTCAATAAATTTCTGTCATTGAAATGGAAAATACATTCAGCTTTCTTGTTATGACAAAATTATTGCTTAAAGTTACGTTTTGAGAGAGCTTCGGATATTTTTGTATCGAAAGTTTTTTCAGGTGAGTGAAATTTTTAGCAGACCAAGAACAGCTCTTTCAGAAAATTATGTTTTTCTTTCATGTCAGTAAGGCGATTGCTTAAAAAACAAACAAAAAATGTCCGACTTTCTTTGCAGTTTCGGATAGAAATGAAAAAGTTTTGCTTCTTTGCATTTGAAGATTAAAATCGCACCTTTTCCTTTTTGTACAAGATTAGCAGTTGCAAAAGTTCACTCACCTGAAAAAACTTTCGATACAAAAACAACCGAAGCTCTCTCAAAACGTAACTTTAAGCAAGAATTTGATAATAACAAGAAAGTTAAATGTATTTTCCATTTCAATGACAGAAATTTATTCAGTCGTTCTTCGAAATATGGTACATAATATCGCTTTTTTGATACCCACTGTAAAAACTTTCTTGCAAAATATTTGGAGGCACCACTCTTTAATTTTGTTGGATTATTTTAACCAATCTGAGGAATAATTCTTTACTTTTACTTTTAATCGAAAGACTGTGCAATGACAAACATTTTCCCACCGAAATTTCATGCGAACATGGCCGCGTGACTTCAAGCCATTGTCATGAAGAAATGTTTTGGTTGGGCCTACAGCCGCTGTTGGCCGCCATTTTTGACGACCGTTCGAATACTTTTGTCCAGCAAGTGTATGTGAAACTTGCTCATGTAAACGCTTTGACAAGTAGACTTGACAATTTTCTTTGGACCCCAGACCTACAAAACTCAGCAAATACCGCTGGTTAAAGCCATTGCCTTCAGAACGAAAACTTGTCAAAGAAACTTGCTGCTCATCCACACGAGCAAATACATTTGACAATTAAAAATTGTCAAATATCCATCCACACGAACAAGGAAACTTGTCAAAGAAAATTGTCATAGAAAATTGCTCGTGTAAACTACGCTTTACTATCTATTTAATTTTATGGTGCTGTGGCCAGTCCAGTGGCGTCCGTCGTGGTGTACCTAATCCAGCTGACTCGTGGTGTCAGGAGCTCAGTGTGGTAAAAAGGGTTTGAGCCCAGCCACGTTAGCGTCACAGCCAGGGTCAAGGTCTCCATTAGTTAACCTACTACTGAGATCCTAGCAACTTGCGCTTAAACACCATTTCACCTTCACCTTCACCATCTGCTCTTTCTAGCACTTTAATATATATTAGGCTTGCTGGATAGGATCCTTTGTCATCACGTGCCGGCTCTAGAGGATCAAATCAGAGCCATAACAGGAAAATGAGATAATTTGACTATTCACGAAAACCTTGTAACTAGCTATAAACCTTCACGTCTGTTTACACTGATAATTGAGATCTAAAATGAGAAATAATACAGGAATATCTCATAGTAAAGGAGTAAGTCCATTCCATCAGACCATCTCTGTCTCCAGCGTGGATTTTGTGGTAGGACACAATGGAGCTGAAATTTGAGCTGCACCAAACGCACCTGAAAATCAAGTCATCAAATTTTGAAAGAGCTCTTTTAGATTTGATTTGAAGTGAAAACACACAAATAACATATGATTTGAGTCATAAATTCACTACAGATAGGCACTTAACCCTGTTTTTCCAACATTTTCAAGGAAGGTACACTTGGCTGGAAAAAGTGCACCTGACCTTTCAAAATTGATCCTAGCACACCTGAGATCCTGCTTATCTGCCACAAAATCCTGGCTGGGTCCATCACCAGTCTTGATTCTTGATTTCATGGCAGGAGCACACCCAAGGAAAATTCAAGCTGCACCAAAAATGCACCTGACCATGGAAAACTGACTTTTCAAAAGTTTGAAAATTGCACTAAAATTTATATCAATCAATGGAAAGGAAGAAATTAGACAAAATTCACTACAGATGTGCACTTGATTGTTGTTTTCCCCCGGTTTTGAAGGTTAATTTGGCTGAAAATAGTGCATTTGACCTTAAAAAAATAATCATAGTGCACCCCAGTTCTTGCCACCAGATTGAGAGAAGGTCCATCAGATTTTTCCATTTATTGCTGTGCTGTGCAATTTCAGCATGTAAAAATCTCAACAAAGAAAAGACAGCTTTTTCCATGAGTTAAGAGTCTATGTGATATATTTTAGCATATTTATCTCCACTGTTGAAACCATGGAACCAGAATTAAATTGAAATAAGAAGAAAAACATTTCACAGTTTTACTTTTGAAGTTTTGCAAGCTGGGTGCTTCCCAATCACTATCTCAAGACTCAAACAGTTATTCTATTGACTATGTGAGAATATTTAGTGTGGTACAGTATTGGTAAACTGCAACCTGCACGGAAATAAGTAGCCTGCACGTTCAGTGCACAAACATCAATGAACTTCCACATTCTGTGATGCATCAAAACTTGCAAGGAATGGGTACACCACAATAGGCAACCTGCATCATTATGTCTGCATCTTTTACTCAAGAT
Source organism: Chrysaora quinquecirrha (assembly GCA_014526335.1). Classification (NCBI taxonomy): domain Eukaryota; kingdom Metazoa; phylum Cnidaria; class Scyphozoa; order Semaeostomeae; family Pelagiidae; genus Chrysaora; species Chrysaora quinquecirrha. The sequence continues at coordinate 289,918 of JACTAT010000147.1, forward strand.
ATTCACGATGAAAGAAAATCAATTTGATTTTTCCCCAGCTTTATCAGATATGTTTTTCCTTCCTTATAACTGCTTGTTGAATCTAAGGCTTTGTTACACTGTAATAAAACACATACACAGCCAGACGGGCAATCTAGTGCCCCATGGCAACTATCCACAGGCTTTGTAACCCCACTTCTCTCATTCTACCACACTTTGATTTAATTCAATTGATCCACATAAACTAACCAGGTTACGGTGAATACTCAAAATCACCATGGGCTGAAAAATATGCAACCCAGAAAATGGGCAACACTAGCAGTGAAAACGCGTCCAGGGACCTTGGCCACATTTGGCACTTTTTTCAAGCAGTTTGTCCGCGTTTTCCTAGGTCTGCATTCTTCACTTTTGCATTAAGGAGGGGGTGTTTGGGGGGTGTGGAAACCGTAAAACCACTCAAAATTTGCTCAAAAACCATAAAATCGTGCGGAAATTTGAACAAAACCTGCACGATGTTAAGTTGCCGTTTTCACAAAAATTCACAGAATAATATTATAGACATCAGAATGGCAAACTAACCTCATTTTTAGTAACTAATATTTCACTCCGCCATTAACGGGGAGCATCATCAGAGTTAGTAAACTATTTTTGTTCACTTCACGTTTTTGAGACGTTTTCCTCCCATAACAATTTTTGTTTTCATTGCGGACAACTTGTTTCTTCACTGAGTCGGCATTCACGGTGTAACCGTGAAACCAAAACAGCTTTCAAAATGATTTGCAGTTGTTCTAATAACGCATTTTCCTTTGTTTCATGGTTGTTACAGTTCAATCAAAAGCATTTACGCCTGCCTATCATGCTAAAAGAAGAATTTTTTCAATTAATTTTTAACACTTTGGCCTGGGCCTAAGCGACACTTTTCTGTTTATATATTTCGGTTCTGTTTTATTCCGTGTTCAACATTTTAAAGTTTCAATTTAATGTTCATTTAGCATCATTTAACATTGCATAAAAAGTTGTCAGTGGTCTTGCTCTGCCTGTCGCTGCTTCTGAGTCCTTTCTAGAAAAATTTCGCAAAATACTAATTTGGGGGCCTTTTCAGTAATTTGCAAAATTTTTGTTAAAATCTTCCAATAGGATTATTTGCTTGATGAATCTCGAGAATGGCTTCATGACAGAGTATGTGAGGCTGTTTACTCCTCGTTTTTTTACATTCAATGTAAATTTCTTTAAGAATTTGGAATATTAATTTTTTTGGGAAAATTTTGGGAGAATTTCGCAAAAATTTTGCAAAATGTTGAAAAATTCCGCAAATTATCAAAAGTCTTTTGAATTAATTTGCTGCATAAAACTGTAACATATCTATCAATTCCTTAGTACCAGTTCATATGCTTGTTTTTTATTATAGGCTGAAAAACAAAATGAAAATGTTTCAAGAGAAGAATATAATGAATTGAGACAACAGCTTGAGGTATGACGTAATATTAGATATCAACAACTTTGTAGCAGCCATGATTTAGTCTTATGGGCATAGTCATTGGGAAAAAGTCGTTTTTCTTTGGACTATAAGCACGCCTCTCAGTTAAAGGCGCGGGATCGCAAATACGCGGGTAACTTCACGCACCTTGTTTCCCGTTATTCCTTAAAATCACGCTCCTCAAAGTTTTGAGTGATCTGCAAAAGCTAAATCTCTGAACATGATCGATATTTTCTTCTTTAGTTACGGTTATTGAACAAAAACAATCAAGCCATTGATTGGTTGATGATCTTAGTTATGTTTGTGGTTTGGGTTGTATTGAGGTTGATAAGAACCATTTTGGGCACGCATTTTGCAAAATGTCATGAATGCATGAAAATTTGGCGAAAATACACTTTTTGATGTGCTTTACAAAACTGGATATAAACCTGTTCTGAAAAATTATCCATATGCTATTTTTGGACTAGGGTAATTGGTACCAGACCTCTATGTAAGTTATAACATAGTGCCTTACGATTACGATTACTATGATTATATCTTCTAAAATTATCTAATTTTCTGTTTAGGGCTCCAATTTTTTCTCAAAACCTCCATATTAAGATAAAGTGTCCCACTTGCTGCATGAACTGTCATATCTCCACATACAGTACAGATATAAAACAAAATCTTGCAATAAAGATAGGCCCAAAAAATATTCAATACGCTAACGTTTATCTTTTCAGCAGCAACACGTAGCGTAGCACAGTACACAACACAGAAATTGTTGCTCCTTTGTTAGGTCAACACAAATGATTAAATTATACATTCAGTAAAATGAATACGAACAAGGAACACAAACAACCATTTAGATCATGTTATCTCCTATCCGCAGCTGCAAGTAAAACAAGCCTCCATTTTTTCAGTCAAAGTCCACAAAATTTCCAAGACTCGTTTTGACGAACCTTTGTTCCAACTTGACCAAAATTTGCTGACGTATTGCTGACAACATTTGTCAAGATGAGATAGAATCCAGTGAAAAGACTTACGCGGGGGAGACTATAAGCCCACCAGTCGCGCGTTCTCGCTCGCTCCTTCCGGGCAATAAGTTGTAATACATGCATTAAACCTGGCGAAAAGAGGAAGTTTGACACGCTGAAAGCTATAGGATATAGATCCAAACATACAAATACCCTTTGTGCTATCTTTTTGTTGGGGATAATTGGTAATATACCTTTTTCTTCGTTGCACTGCATATTGTTGAATTTAATAACATCTTATTTAATTCATATTTCTTAGTAATGTAATTTTTTATTCTATATAGCGTATCGTATTTGTATCATCATATAGCATAAAATTATATCAATCTCAATTCTTCATTATTTTCTCATATATTTTCCTTATTTCAGCAATTGTCACGATGTATTTATTTTTATTATTATTCTTATAATTGTTACTGACAAGTTATAATATAATCGTTATGTCCTTTGTTTCAAAATATTTTCATATATTGCGTTCCGGGAGAAACGCTATTGCGTTTCGAAGTAGTGAAACACATTCCTTTAAATCGGACCATTTTCAATAGGGGGCACTTCCGCATACGACACCGGCAACCTTTCTGGACAAGATCAGATTTTGGAGCTTTCCTTTCCTTATGATGTGTCCGAGGAACTTGACCTGTCGCTTTTTTATTGTTGGAAGCAGCTTTCGTTTGTAGGCTGCTGCTTGTTGCACGATCGTGATGTTGAACCCTTGTCTTGCTTGCGCTTTTCTGGCCTTTATTTCTTCTATTGGTTTCCCGTCCTCCCTGAACAAAGATCCGATGTATTCGAATAGCAATACCTTCCTCGGTTGCACGCCGTTTCATCGATCTTGCACTTCAGAATGTCTTTGTGTCTTGTTTGGACGATCGTCTCGGTTTTCCTAGTATTAAGTGCCACTCCATGAACACCATTCCCCTTGACGTAGCTAACAATCTACGACCTTCTGTAGCGTATGTGTCACCGGCGTGTTTGATGTTCATGATGTTAATACCACCTAAGTTTACGCCATCGAGGCCTTCCTGAAAATGAAATTTTGTCTGGTTTTATCTCAGGCTAGCACAGTTTTGATTTTGTAAATTTGACTTTTGATTGATGTTTTGAGAACAGCCTTTAATATTTTGTTCACGTAATTGTCAGAGTGTAAACTGAAAGTGCACCTCACAATGGTGGATAACTACAGGACTAAATGTTCAAAGTTGTGATCCGTCTCTTGTTTATTTGTACCAAAAACTCTGTATCTTTCACACTCAATTGTCCCCACTCAAATTTATTTTTTCTTGTTGTATTGTGTTGAACAATATTAGTCTTTTTGAGAACATTAGCATCTGATGTTGCTCTGAGAACAGCCCTTGTCATTGTACTCATAAAATTTCATGCTGTAGATGCTTTAGAATCTATACATTTATGGTAAAAAAGTTATTCAAAACCTAGACGGACTTGTTGAGGCAACAGCATATGTTACAAGCAAGTTTTATTGTGAAAGGGTGGAATGAGTAGAGTTATTGTAAAGAGATAAAGTTTTTGCTAAGGTGAGTGCATACATTTGGTATAAAAAATGGATTAGGTATAAAAATGAACGGAAGCTAATTGAAAGTAATCCTTAAATATTCATCTACATCTACATCTTCTTTTCATCACTACGGAGCACGACCAAGTACTCGTATTATGCTCAGAGTGCAGAATAATGATTATTAATAATATAAAACTATGATTGATAAATTCAAATTGGATAAGGTATCGATATGAACAAAAGCCAATTGAAATTCATACCCGAATATTCAACAGTCAAATATTCAAATAATTATTTACTTGCCGCGCTTAAAAGAAAAATTAGCTTGTCCTTTCCGAGTACGTTGGTAAGATTGAGTTTTAGAATCATTCTGGAGGATAAATTTGGAGCTGCAATAGAAGTTGAAGATGTTATTAAAGATAATCTTGTTAGTGAGTTAAGATGAAGATGGGTGAATTTTGGATTGCGCTGAGTTCCCAGTTGCAAAGTCAGTGGCATAAAAAGAGCACAGTTTTTCTTCATTCCTTATTTAACGTTTGTTTTGAAACAGCTAATAGCTAATAAACACCAGCCTATCAAAACAATGTCGTTACGAAATAGAACATAAACTTTAAAGTCCAATACAAGGCAGGGTAGGTGTCCAAATATTTTACGTTACAAACTACATACAAACTACAATATCAAGTTAATTAGAAAAAAGCATTAAGAAATCAACCTGAGGGATAGATCAAGAAAGTTAAACAATTATTAGATGTTGTTATGTCAAAACAAAGCTGTAAAACGTAGTTGCTAAAGATACACTTTCTTTTTTTAATAAGCAACCGCTCAATGAGCAACTAGGGCTGAACTGACCTTAACATTAAGCAACTTGAAAGCTCAATTGAATTACTGTAAGCAACTAAGAAGTCAAACAACCAAGCTTTCTTGTGTTAAGAAATTGTTCTTCGTTCTTATGTTTTGCATGTTGAAGTTCGTTAGCTAACGTTTTTCCACTTACTGTCTCCCAAAAGTCATGTTGTAGGCCTAACAGATGACGATTTAGACCCGCGAAGTCAGGGGTGGTTAGTAGGTACAAAAAATGTTAAGCAACATTAAAGCACTTTTGAGGGAAAAAATGTCTAAAATTTTAAGCAACTTTGAGGGCTGGACGAAAGTCAAGTTGCTTATTAAAAAAAGAGTGTAACCAATGTTTGCTATATATTCTGTGCAAAGCTTTCAGTTACATAATTATGTCTCTGTGGTTTTTCATGGGGTTTTGCTTGAGTCTTTGTACAGGACTGCTTTCTTTAGTTTCCTTTGAAAAAAATTTATACGAAGAACTGCCTCTTTAAGTTTATATCAAACCGTAGTCATTTGTGTTCGGTCTTTTGGTTCAAAATTGGATGTTTACATGTTTTGTACGTAGGTGTGTGTGTGTCAGAAACAGTTCTTTAATGAATTCTGAATTAATAATTGGATAAATTGAAATTGTCTCGTGTCGTCTTACGTACAATCATGTGTAGATCACCCACTCTCTAATTAATTATGAGCTAACCAAATATGGAATATAGGCCTAATCTTAACTTGGCAATTAGCATCTTGCTGTGGAGTCTCTTTTCAAGTATCCACCACACATTTCTCAATTTTCGTGAAAGCAGTTAGTTGCATATCTTCTGTAAAGGCATGATTATCCAAGGTAGGTAAGGGAACAAATTCACTCCAACCTACAGTTCCTGTATAATTACCTCAACAGAACGCTTTTAATTAACCCTCATATTCTTGAGTATATGAATGTGAATACGTAGCTAACAAGACGGACATTAGGTTAGTCAATCAATGTTACTTTTAATTTTCCTTTTTTTGGCCAGTGTAGCCAAGCATAATATCATCCTTCGAGAATTCTAATAGAGATGCTAAACCATTTTCCGCGAGCAGTCGTACCACGATTTAAAAATGCAACGTATGAAGGTGCTGTGACGTCGTGGTGTAATCCAGCTGACTCGTGGTTTTAGGAGCTCAGTGTGGTCAGGATTCGAGCCTAGCCCCAGTAGCTTCATAGCCAAGATCGAGGTCTCGATTAGTTAACCTACTACTGAGATCCTAGCGACTGGCGCTAAAATATCATTTCACCTTAACCTTCACATATCAAACAAAATGTATATCTATAAGGAGAAGTATAAAATCCTGGGCTAGTTAACATAGTTATTGGAAGTTTTTGTCCTTTGTTTGATTTTAAACGGCAACTTTGATATTGTATCTAATTTAAATCGATTAGTTTGACATGCGTGGAATACTGTATGCTATGCATCAGCTATGAGGGAAATCGTTCCTCCCTTCCTCTGAGGGAAAAGGCCCCTTCTTTATATCCTAAAAAGATAATAGCTAGGACATGAAACTTCGTTGTCACAGTAAACAAGTGATTGGTATGTTAACCTTCCGTATATATAATTAATTGTAAGCTCATTGATTGGCTGTCAATCGGTAAACAGAATTGACTAACGAAATAGATCAGAATTAATTGTAATAATTGATCGCTGTTTTAATTAATATAGGTTTGATTCTCGAAAATGATTTGAGATGAGAGAAATTTGGTATTGTGAGCTACAATAAGCCATTAATTAATAGATTAATTTCAGTCATGTTACTATTCACTGCTTTTCTTTCAGAATGAAAAAATGGCACATTTGAGAACGAAAGCAAAACTTCTTAGCAAAGAAAAAGAGTTGCAATTTGCTTTATCAGATATTGAAATATTAACAAGGCAACTCGATGAAGAGAAAATGCTATTCAAAAATATGTGAGCCAATTTTTACTTTACATTATTCGAAGCCCTTTTTCTTAGTTAGTGATGCAATCAAAAAGTTTATCTATTATAGTAAATCCAATCAAAGTAACAAATTAACTGCTCCTTATCCAATTGGTTCGGCCTGTTTCTGACGTTTATACCTCTGACGCTTATGTCAGAATGCCCTAGATGTTTCCACTGTTTACTGCAATTTTAAATTATAATGGTAAAATTAATTATTAAGAGTAGGTTGTTTCAATTTAATGTACTGGGCCGACCATCTTAATATTCAGTTTAGAAATGGTATCAAAATTATCCAGAAAGACAGGATTCACTGCGCTCAATTTCAGCAACAAGCCCTTGCTCTTGGTTCGGAATAAATTTACTTTGTTCAGTTGGCCATAGTTCTTTCTGACTTTTCTCGATTGACTTTATTAAAGAAATTTCTCTAAAGTTAATTCACGACCGGCAATCTACTTCTTTGTGCTCTCTTTAAATACAATGTTTGTAAATCTCTTTGGTGCTTTGTTTCATTAGTTCTGTTTTACATATTTGTATGCTATGTTCCTTAAGTCATTTCTCACTTTGAGTTTTCTTTCATTTTAGATGCTCTGATTTACAAGCAAAGGCTGAAGAAAAGAATAAAGAAAATACGGAACTGCTCGAAAAATGCTCAGGTACTTTAAAAGCCTTGTTCCCTTAAGATCGTAAGAATCAGTTAGATGTAGGCAATCCTCTGTTCGTTTTTTGATGTAGCCAGATTTATACGAGGCGAATTTCTCGATCGAATTGATGGCTCGACTTTTTTCTTGAGTTCTGATTGGCTGAGATATTGCGGCTGGATTTTTCCGATCGAAAATCTGTCAACCAAAATTTGCTCGAAGAAGTAGAATTGAGTTCTACTCCTTCGATCGAATTGTCCGCAGTTCTTCGTTTCTCAAATTCAAAATGGCGCTCCCTCGAGAAGTTTTCGAAGCGATACTGGCTACTCACAGTCAGCAGCAAATAGGTGAGTTGGATCTGCTGAAGCAGTAGTTGCTTCACCAAGCATTTTTATTGCCGATGATAACTTGAAGGCAGCCTTTCTGCAGTCGAGATTGGCCTCCTCTCGACTGCAGAAAGTATCCTTATTTGTGTTGTTTCTTTTGTTATTGCTGGTGCAACTAGGTGTAGAGGGTGCCCAAATGTAGTAAGTGTCATGCGAAAGCAGCGAAAGAAGTAGTCTTTGTCATGAATTCTCATTTGCTGCACAAGAAGGTGAAACTCTCCTTTCTGTTTGCGCTCTTGGTAGATGTTACGCACCCATAACCTTTTTCGCTTATTTCGTTTTCGCTTTGCTTAACTTTATTCAACAACACTTTTCTATATAATGAACATCTAGCTGTGCACATTTTAAATTTTGCACCTATTTTGTTGCCTAGGCCCAGAAGCAAAGTTAGAATTTCCCTCGAAAAATAAAACACACAAAATAAATTCGCTACGAAAAAATTCGCTCGAGAATTTCGATTCGATCGAAAGATTCGCGTCGTGTAATGCCGGTTTAGCGATCAAATAAAATGTGTTCCCAATCCCATCAGTGAAACGACAGACTAAAATTTTCTGACATTAACAAACAGAACGAACTGAATTGAGCCTTGTGTCATTTCTAAAAACGGCAACGGCGTACGAGATTTGCGGGATATATAATCTCTTTGTCTTTTATTGCAAGATTTATGGGATTTATTGAGAAAGGGATTGCAAAAATTTCTTTCATGATGATTTTAAAAATGACTGAATTTGGTCTCAAAAACTCAAGTTTAACTTGAGATTACGTGGCTTTCCTTCAATCGCTATCTGGCAAGGCTATACTCGGGCAAATCAAGAGTTGAGCACATGGAAAATTTTCTCTTTTCAACTCTTCCAATCCTTCCGATTCGCAGTCGGTGCATTCGTAATGGTCAAAGGAATTTTTAGATTTCGGGAGACCAAAGTAGTTTTGGGAGCAAATTAAGAAATGTTACCCAACAAAATCCTCAAAAGAACGAGGCAGCAAATTTTTGAAATAAATGGGGAACTTACATCGGAAAAGAAAATTATATCGAACAAATTCTGGATGTTCTTCGCGACGATTGGCAGAAAGTTGCAAAATACCTTGCCATTACTAGTTAATCAAATTTGGAAACATCACGAACACTCAACATTGCATCATACACAGAACCCAAAAAAGTCCATCTTTAACTTCAAAATGACAAGCATCAAAGACATCAGAGACATTCTAATGAAACTAAAAAGAAAAAAGGCCGCTGGCTGTGATGATATACCCACATCATTGATTGTCGATGGGGCAAACGAGATAGCTGGCCGTCTCTCAAAATTGATCTATCGATGCCTCGAAATGGCAGTCTTTCCATATTATGAAAAATGCTCCAAAATTACACCAGCTTATAAGTCAGGTGTAAGAACGATTATGGATGACTATAGACCGATTTCAGTACTCCCTGTTATTTCGAAAGTCTTTGAACGGGTTGTGCACAATCAGCTCTATGAATATCTTGAGGCCAATAATATGCTCTCGGAGAGACAGTATGGTTTTCGAAACAGATCATCTACACAATACGCAGTTACTTTTTTCTCAGATTTCATCAGAACCAATATGGATAAGGGTCGTATGACTGGAGCCGTATTTATTGATCTGCAAATGGCTTTTGACACGGTGGACTATGCAAGACTCTTATCTAAACTGCCTATCTATGGTATTAAAAAGAAGGAGCTGTGCTGGTTTGGGAGCTATCTGTTTGGTAGAAAGCAAATTGTGTCATATGATGGAGCTTTGTCAGAAGTTCAAGCTATTTCCTGTGGAGTACCACAGGGATCCATACTGGGTCCACTGCTCTTTGTCTTACTTATAAACGATATCCATAAAAATTTATGACAATGTGAAATGACCCTCTATTCTGATGATTTTGTTTTGTACGTTGGTGGTAAAACATGTGATGTTATCGAAGAAAAATTGAACAGTTATCTAGAACAGATTGCCAACTGGCTTGCCCAAAATAATCTCGTAGTAAATCTTAAAAAAACCAAGACTGAGTGTGTCCTTTATGGTACATACCAGAGAACTTCGGGATGTAAACCTATGGAGATTAAGATCAATCAAACAAATATCACGGAATCAGATGTATACGAATATCTAGGCGTAAAGATGGACAAAACCTGACGTTTTCTGATCACCTCAAAAAACAATCAAGAAAGCAACATCTAGAATAAAGTTATTGTCGCGTATACGGCATGTTATCAGTCCATACACAGCAGAAACAATTTACAAGGTAACAATTTTACCAATTCTGCTTTATTGTAACAATGTGTTCCTTCACATGGCACCATCAAAGAAAGACCTTCTCGAGAACATTCAGAAACGTGCACTGAAAGTGATAAACGGCATCAGGCACGGTGTAAAGCTGGAGAAACTCAGCAGTATACGAAACAAGATGTGTGCTCTCGAAGTCTTCAAAACTTTGAATGGTGTATCGCCACACGCCTTTGAAAATTACTTCCTGAGAGTAAACCACAGCCAGTGTACTCGTGCCAATACAAAGAATATCGTTTTACCGAAAGTCAAATCTGAAACAGGGAAGAAGGCCTTTTCCTTTCAAGGAGCAGAAGTTTTCAATAAACTAACATACGAAATGAAGACTGAAACTTCAATATTGCGATTTAAGACTCTCTGTAAAAACTTAATTTTGATTTTTAAATTTTAATATTTTTCATGTATATTTGCTATTTTCTCTTGTAACTAGGTTTCACAGGTCCTTGGTTGATAACAGCATATTGTTGCTGAACAAGCTTAACCTGTATAAATATGATATTATTATTATTATTATTATTATTATTATTATTATTATGCAGGCTGCGTCGACGATGTTTAGACTCATTATTCCTCAAACAACTTCTTATACTCTGCTTCGGAACTCAGCTTCTAACAACTACGTCAAAATAATTGCTGCTCCCTCAGAGTGGGGCTCCTAATCTTTTAGTCAAAAAGTCGTGCTGATATGCCAACTTTTTGCCCATATCCAATCAGAATATAGAATGGCTAATCTAGTCTATTCCTTCTCAATCTTTAAGGGGGTTTGCAACAGCTTTTTCGGGTCCGAGAAAAAAACCTGCCACCTATATATACATCATATACATCATCCTCATACACAGAACCCAAAAAAGTCCACCTTTAACTTCAAAATGACAAGCATCAAAGACATCAGAGACATTCTAATGAAACTAAAAAGAAAAAAGGCCGCTGGTTGTGATGATATACCCACATCATTGATTGTCGATGGGGCAAACGAGATAGCTGGCCCTTTCTCAAAATTGATCAATCGATGCCTCGAAATGGCAGTCTTTCCATCTTCTGAAAAATGCTCCAAAATTACACCAGTTTAAAAGTCAGGCGAAAGAACGATTATGGATAACTATAGACCGATTTCAGTACTTCCTGTTATTTCGAAAGTCTTTGAACGGGTTGTGCACAATCAGCTCTATGAATATCTTGAGGCCCATAATATGCTCTCGGAGAGACAGTTTGGTTTTCGAAACAGATCATCTACACAACACGCAGTTACTTTTTTCTCAGATTTCATCAGAACCAATATGGATAAGGGTCTTATGACTGGAGCCGTATTTATTGATCTGCGAAAGGCTTTTGACACGGTGGACCATGAAAGACTCTTATCTAAACTGCCTATCTATGGTATTAAAAAGAAGGAGCTGTGCTGGTTTGAGAGCTATCTGTTTGGTAGAAAGCAAATTGTGTCATATGATGGAGCTTTGTCAGAAGCTATTTCCTGTGGAGTACCACAGGGATCCAAGGATCCATACTGGGTCCACTGCTCTTTGTCTTACTTATAAACGATATCGATAAAAATTTACGACAATGTGAAATGACCCTCTATTCTGATGATTTTGTTTTGTATGTTGGTGGTAAAACATGTGGTGTTATCGAAGAAAAATTGAACAGTTATCTAGAACAGATTGCCAACTGGCTTGTCCAAAATAATCTCGTAGTAAATCTTAAAAAAAACCAAGACTGAGTGTGTCCTTTATGGTACATACCAGAGAACTTCGGGATATAAACCTATGGAGATTAAGATCAATCAAACAAATATCACGGAATCAGATGTATACGAATATCTAGGCGTAAAGATGGACAAAAACCTGACGTTTTCTGATCACCTCGAAAAACAATCATGAAAGCAACATCCAGAATAAAGTTATTGTCGCGTATACGGCATCAGTCCTTACACAGCAGAAACAATTTACAAGGTAACAATTTTACCAATTCTGCTTAATTGTAACAATGTGTTCCTTCACGTGGCACCATCAAAGAAAGACCTTCTCGAGAACATTCAGAAACGTGCACTGAAAGTGATAAACGGCAACAGGCACGGTGTAAAGCTGGAGAAACTCAGCAGTAAACGAAACAAGATGTGTGCTCTCGAAGTCTTCAAAACTTTGAATGGTGTATCGCCACACGCCTTTGAAAATTACTTCCTGAGAGTAAACCACAGCCCGTGTACTCGTGCCAATACGAAGAATATCGTTTTGCCGAAAGTCAAATCTGAAACAGGGAAGAAGGCCTTTAGCAAAAGATTTCAATAAACTAACATACGAAATGAAGACTGAAACTTCAATATTGCGATTTAAGACTCTCTGTAAAAACTTAATTTTGATTTTTAAATTTTAATATTTTTAATGTATATTTGCTATTTTCTCTTGTAACTAGGTTTCACAGGTCCTTGGTTGATAACAGCATATTGTTGCTGAACAAGCTTAACCTGTATAAATATGATATTATTATTATTATTATTATTATTATTAATATTATTATTATGCAGGCTGCGTCGACGATGTTTAGACTCATTATTCCTCAAACAACTTCTTATACTCTGCTTCGGAACTCAGCTTCTAACAACTACGTCAAAATAATTGCTGCTCCCTCAGAGTGGGGCTCCTAATCTTTTAGTCAAAAAGTCGTGCTGATATGCCAACTTTTTGCCCATATCCAATCAGAATATAGAATGGCTAATCTAGTCTATCCCTTCTCAATCTTTAAGGGGGTTTGCAACAGCTTTTTCGGGTCCGAGAAAACAACCTGCCACCTATATATACATCATATACATCATCCTCATACACAGAACCCAAAAAAGTCCACCTTTAACTTCAAAATGACAAGCATCAAAGACATCAGAGACATTCTAATGAAACTAAAAAGAAAAAAGGCCGCTGGTTGTGATGATATACCCACATCATTGATTGTCGATGGGGCAAACGAGATAGCTGGCCCTTTCTCAAAATTGATCAATCGATGCCTCGAAATGGCAGTCTTTCCATCTTCTGAAAAATGCTCCAAAATTACACCAGTTTAAAAGTCAGGCGAAAGAACGATTATGGATAACTATAGACCGATTTCAGTACTTCCTGTTATTTCGAAAGTCTTTGAACGGGTTGTGCACAATCAGCTCTATGAATATCTTGAGGCCCATAATATGCTCTCGGAGAGACAGTTTGGTTTTCGAAACAGATCATCTACACAACACGCAGTTACTTTTTTCTCAGATTTCATCAGAACCAATATGGATAAAGGTCTTATGACTGGAGCCGTATTTATTGATCTGCGAAAGGCTTTTGACACGGTGGACCATGAAAGACTCTTATCTAAACTGCCTATCTATGGTATTAAAAAGAAGGAGCTGTGCTGGTTTGAGAGCTATCTGTTTGGTAGAAAGCAAATTGTGTCATATGATGGAGCTTTGTCAGAAGCTATTTCCTGTGGAGTACCACAGGGATCCAAGGGTCCATACTGGGTCCACTGCTCTTTGTCTTACTAATAAACGATATCGATCAAAATTTACGACAGTGTGAAATGACTCTCTATGCTGATGATTCTGTTTTGTACGTTGGCGGTAAAACATGTGATGTTATGGAAGAAAAATTGAACAGTGATCTTGAACAGATTGCCAACTGGCTTGTCCAAAATAATCTCGTAGTAAATCTTAAAAAGACCAAGACTGAGTGTGTCCTTTATGGTACATACCAGAGAACTTCGGGATGTAAACCTATGGAGATTAAGATCAATCAAAAAAATATCACGGAATCAGATGTATACGAATATCTAGGCGTAAAGATGGACAAAAACCTGACGTTTTCTGATCACCTCAAAAAACAATCAAGAAAGCAACATCTAGAATAAAGTTATTGTCGCGTATACGGCATGTTATCAGTCCATACACAGCAGAAACAATTTACAAGGTAACAATTTTACCAATTCTGCTTTATTGTAACAATGTGTTCCTTCACATGGCACTATCAAAGAAAGACCTTCTCGAGAACATTCAGAAACGTGCACTGAAAGTGATAAACGGCGACAGGCACGGTGTAAAGCTGGAGAAACTCAGCAGTATACGAAACAAGATGTGTGCTCTCGAAGTCTTCAAAACTTTGAATGGTGTATCGCCACACGCCTTTCAAAATTACTTCCTGAGAGTAAACCACAGCCAGTGCTACTCGTGCCAATACAAAGAATATCGTTTTGCCGAAAGTCAAATCTGAAACAGGGAAGAAGGCCTTTAGCAAAAGATTTCAATAAACTAACATACGAAATGAAGACTGAAACTTCAATATTGCGATTTAAGACGCTCGGTAAAACTTTAATTTTGGTTTTTATTATTTTTATATTTTTAATGTATATTTGCTATTTTCTCTTGTAACTAGGTTTCACAGGTCCTTGGTTGATAACAGCATATTGTTGCTGAAACAAGCTTAACCTGTATAAATATGATATTATTATTATTATTATTATTATTATTGTTATTATTATGCAGGCTGCGGCGACGATGTTTAGACTCATTATTCCTCAAACAACTTCTTACTCAGCTTGGGAACTCAGCTTCTAACAACTACGTCAAAATAATTGCTGCTCCCTCAGAGTGGGGCTCCTAATCTTTTAGTCAAAACGTCGTGCTGATATGCCAACTTTTTGCCCATATCCAATCAGAATATAGAACGGCCCGAATCCACAGTTGTGAATGGCTAATCTAGTCTATTCCTTCTCAATCTCTTAAGGGTGTTTGCAACAGCTTTTTCGGGTCCGAGAAAACAACCTGCCACCTATATATACATCATATACATCATCCTCGTATGAATAGTAAATAAAACAATCCTTTTTGGTACTAGTGTTCTACCGTTTCTCCAGTCAGGAAAGTGGGTTCTGATTTAATTATTTGAACTTCATATCTGTCGGCGATTAGACAATAGTATATTTAGCTAAGTGTTGTATCGTCTCGGAAAAGCATTTTTTTCAAAATGATGTTTGGGTTAGAGCTTTTTTAAGGTGAATTAAGGTTTGTTGGTGCAGAAGAACAGGCTGGAGCTTGAGCCATGTAGGTATATCCTGTTAAGATTTATCACAGAAAGATAGGAAAACTACATCTCAAGGTTCTTGCGTTGTTTGCCATTTTCGTCCGTCATTGGCATGCGCAGCGAATGCAAGGATGCAGGAGACATCATAGACGAGATATTTGAGTTCAACAACATCAATTATTTATTGAATAAAGGAGGAAGTTTTGAGAGAGATTTAGCGAGAAACACAAACAGATTTTTTTGATTTCAACCACCATTTTTATTTATTTCATAAAGGAAAAGCTTTATTTCCGCGGTCCAATTGAGAACGTGAAGCGTGAACGTTATAAACAATTTAACGATATTCAAAACAGTTGAATTAAACGATTTTTCAATCATTAAAAATTTTCCAGAATATACATAGAGAACGTTTTCCTTTATGACAGATCTTCAAATTCTGTTTATTAGTCTTTATATTCTTTATCGGTATCTTGAAGCTTTATAGATATCCCTCATTCTCTATTGGTTGTCGCTGTTCTACATCTTTTATACCCTTATGCAAAGCATCAAAGCCTCTTACTTACTTAACGACATGTTCTCGTAATAAAGCTGTATCGTTAACAATATACTCTCTTGTTTCTCTCTCACTGCTCATCATCATCATCATTCTTTGCCATGCTGCATAGAGTTCTCACTGCTACGCCCGCTAATTCTAGGACCCTGTTTTTTTTCTTATAAAATCAGCCCACCTTCTAGCACGTGAGCTGAAAAGTGAGACGAAATTTTCATATTTTACCTAAAGAAATCTATCGTACTTCAGTTTATGTTTTTAATCTTCCAAAATGATAAGATTAAGATATCTGGTGCTGGCGCATTACCAACAGTTTCATCCCACCGTCCAGATTTCATCCCACCTATTCCACCTTGAAGAGATGCAAACTAGTGAAATCGCATTTGATGAAGATAAAACATTTATTATATCAACAGAAGATAAAAGTTCAAAGGTTTGTATTGGGTGAGATCTCAGCTCGAGCGCAAGGTGGGATAATTTTCTCCATATAGAAAGGCCGTAATGCCGGGACTCTCTTTTTATACGAACACACTTTGTAAGAACATCAAGGCACGATCTGCCAAAAATAAGAACAACTTAAGAAGATGTCCAGCCTCAGATGAAAAGTGAGAAACAAGAAACAGCTTTTTAAAAAATTTCATCTCATGTTAAGAAAATAGTAACGCTGTAGCAATGTCCGAAGGACGACGATGATGATGGTGATAGAGATGACAAAGATGATGAAGAAGAAGACGATGATGAAGATGATGATGATGATGATGATGATGATGATGATGATGATGATGATGATGATGATGATGATGAAAATGATGATGATGATGATGATGATGATGATGATGATGATGATGATGATGATGATGATGATGATGATGATGATGATGATGATGATGATGATTTTGAAGATGATGATGACTTTGAAGAGAATGATAATGATGATGATGATGCTGCCGAACACGATGTGGTGATGATGCTCTATAGACGATGATGATGAAGACGACGACGGCGGCGATTACGACAATGATGTTCACCGTCTTCAACATGATCATCTGTATGATCATAATCTTCAAAAAAATAACGATCATGTGATGATAATGATAATGATGATGATTATGTTGATGATGATGATGGTGGTGGTAGTGGTGGTGGATTTTTGATGTTGATAATGCGAATGATGACCATGATGATTAGATGAACCTTTCCCGGAAGAATGAGATAATCCCGACGTTTTGAATCGAAAATAGAACATCTGTAGTTACGTATTCGTATACTAATAAATTTTAACTCACAGGCAAAACTGCATACAAATAACTCCCTTCAGTGTACGGAAACCTGTAATCTTCATGTCATATCATCATGAAAACGGAGGATGATGATAACCCTCCACGTTGCATTGGCACCCTCCACTGTACTGAAGATATCCCTCCAAGTTGCAAACGATAAGCCTCCACCATACTGATGGTAGCCCTCCACGATACTCCGCATCCTCCACTTTCATGATGGTATCCCTCCACGGCACAAATGATAACCCTCCACTGTACTGATGATAACCCTCCACGATACTCCGCATCCTCTGATTTCACGATGATAACCCTTCTCGTTGCATCGGCACCCTCCGGTGTAATGATGATAGCCCTCCACGTTATATTTGCACCCTCTACTATACTGCACATCCTCCACGTTACTGCACATCACGTTGTACGGGGTGTTTTGGCACACAATAGGAATTTTTTAATGATGCTCACTGACGCCCGCAATTACCGCGACTTCAAAGTTTACTTCGTAGTATTTGTGGTTTATCTTTTGTTACGTTTTGGCAAGAAAAAGCGTCTATGCGTACCTATCTACCTATCTACCCATCTAACTGCCTGCCCACCTATCTACCTATCTATGCATACATGCGTTCCACGAGCACCCTCTTAATATGTCCCTGGGACATAAAAACAGAACTATGCAATTACTTAATAAAACTATATAGAAGATTTGGCAGACTGTTACTTGTTGTTCTTTTGTGTAAGTGTAGAAAAATTAATGTTCAAATTAGATCGCCATTAAGAACACTCAAGCCTCGGCAAAAATTATCTGGTTCTTATAAAGAAAAGACCGTTATCGTTGATATTTGCGTTGCATAGCATTTTCACCTACTTGAAAACCAATCTAACTATATTATTCAATTTGTTAAAGGCTTATCAGGACATGTTACAAAATTTGTCTAAAATTTTACAGAAATAAAAGACGTTTGTGGTGTTCAGGATGATATTCTGAGTGTGAAACAAATGAAGATTATTGATTTGAAGGCCCGTCTTGCAAAACAAACAAAGCATCACAGGATGGCAGCAACAGAAGCTGAACTTCAAATACAACAAGAAAGGTATCTCAATAATCAGAATTTCAAAGCACGAAGAAGTGAAAATAAAAGTTATCAATCAAGAACTGTGTCAAAACCAAGGTGAATGTTATCAGATGTCCGGATTCTGTTCATTAAATTTAAACATATATACAAAAAAGTTATTTATTACACATATGTATACATGTCTACTTTATTATACATCTGTCTAGATATCTATATAAGCATTTCTTTTCATGCATGAGTCATGATAAAGACTTTTATATTACATAAGATGTTTTCAAATTTGAACTACCTTTTTTACCTTTGCGGTGTTGATTTATACCTCGTTCCCTGTTCATGTAAGATCACTCTAACGACGCCAGGTTCAATTCGAAACCAATGGTTTTATAAACAAAAGCGTTTGTTTAAGATTCTTATTGCAAAGTTGATAAATTCGTACTGTTGGGAAATTTCGATGAAATCTTTGTGGATCTTTAAGTCCAAAAATAAAGGGTGTTCCAAAAAAAAGGAATCCGGCAAACAAACCTTCGTACCAAAGTCAAATTTAATTTTTAAGCACAAAATTTGGTACTCATGTTTTTGAAGGAACGGGTATTATGCTGACATTACTTTATAAGGCTTTACTTCTCTTATACTAAAATGGTAATTTCCATGGAAACCGGTTTTTCGACCGTCACTCCTCCCAAGTCGTGAGTGGTACGCTTTTCCGACTTTTTCGCTGCTCGGCCGACAGTGGGGTAGGCGTGTCATCGCCCTTTCGTTTTTTGCAAACTTCTCTCGCTTCTGGGGTAATTGGGGCTAACCCTTCTTTGAAGTGCGTCATTGGTGCCTGTTTTAACCATCGCCCGATTGTTCTCACTACGAGGATTATCACTAAATCACAACAACGCACAGTGGCACGGTCGGTAAGTCGGCGTGTCTCGTGAGCTGCGATGCAGAGTTGGGAGTTCGACTCCCCTCAAGGGAAAGTCTTTTTCTCTCGAATTTTTTTATTTCTCTTATTTTCGTGTTGGAAATGTTTTCAAAAGGCCGAGGAGTCGTCTGGTAACTAAAATTTGCTTTTGGTTTAATTTTTAAGTTCGTTAGACATAATTTTTAATCGTGTTTTGTTTTTCCCTTCCATGAATATTAGGACCACTAGGAGATTGTTGCACACTAAGCAAACGGCTGTGTAGCCGAGTGGTTAAATGCTCGCTTGCTAACCGGGGAGACCGGAGTTCAAGTCCCCCTTCAGGGCAACATTTTTGGTGTTTTTGTTTTTTGCGATCTAAATATTTTACAATTTTTTTTAATATCTAAATGTCATTTTGACACAACAAGAAGGCCTTTTGGAATGACTGAAATCTTTAGATCCATTTTTACTCATATCTTTTCAATTATAAATTTACTTTCAATTTATTTCTGTCGTTTTTGTGTTGGAAATGTTTTCAAAAGTCCGAGGAGATGTCTGGGAACTAAAATTTGCTTTGGGTATAATTTTTTTAGTTTGTTTGTGACATTATTTTTTAACGTGTTTTGTTGTTCCCTTCTATGAATATTAGGACCACCTGGAGATTATCCTCTACTAAGAAATATGGCAGTCCCCTCAAAGGCAATTTTTTGGTGTTTTTGTTTTTTGTGACTTAAATATTTTACAATTTTTCTAATAACAAAAGTCACTTTGACAAAACAAGAAGGCTTTTGGAATGACTCAAATCTTTAGATCTATTTTACTCATATCTTTTCAATTATAAATTTATTTTCAATTTATCTCTCAACACTGACACTAACTTTCATGTTCATTTGGATTTTATTTTCCTTTTCATTTCATCTTTCATTTAATTTAAAGTTTTATTGTAGCTGAAGAATTTAGAATTATGTTAAATTATTTTAAATTATAAATTATATTAAATTTCAATTTTATTAATATTTACATTAAGGCCAATACCATTAGGTATACCAACGGGGGGTCCAAATCAATGTCGGCAATTAATAAACGTAGTTTCATCCTATCACAAGTGATTTTGTTTCTTCAAAAATTAATAAATAGGGGGGGGGTCCTACTAAGGCTCTGTGGGTGGGGGAAAACTCAAAATTAATAAACCGGAGGACGTTTATTTGGCATCTAAGAGTATGAAGATGAATTAAGATGATGATAAAGTTTGACATTGGCATTATTGCATGTGGCGATAAAGAACAACCTAAACATTTAGTTCAAGTTTCAACGTTATTTCAGATTTACATCAAGATTAACATCAAGGTTCAGATAAAGACTCATTTCAAAATGAACTTTAAGTTTAATTTCAAAAATGAAATACTGATACTTAGACCAAGACTAACAAAGACTAAGACTAATATTAAGATGGAGTTCAACATTAACTAAGACTAAGATTAAGATTAACCTTAAGATTAAGGTTAAAATTAAGATTTAGATTTAGATTCAGATTTAGATTCAGATACAGATTCAGATTCAGATTAAGATTAAGATTAACATTTAGATTAACATTAAGGTTAACATTCCAATTCAGGTAGAAGTTAAGATTAAGATTCCATTTAACTTGAAGACTAATATTAAGACTAGACTAACATTAAGATTGAGATCAAGATTTTGATTAACAGAAAATATAGCCACCTCAATGCACAGTGTCTTTTAGGTCGAAGCTCTTATTGGCGGAGTTCATCAGAGGCGGTGGTCCTCATGAGGCGGTGGTCTTACACGGGCAAGAGCTAGTCTCTTATACTAAAATGGTAATTTCCATGGAAACCGGTTTTTCGACCGTCACTCCTCCCAAGTCGTGAGTGGTACGCTTTTCCGACTTTTTCGCTGCTCGGCCGACAGTGGGGTAGGCGTGTCATCGCCCTTTCGTTTTTTGCAAACTTCTCTAGCTTCTGGGGTAATTGGGGCTAACCCTTCTTTGAAGTGCGTCATTGGTGCCTGTTTGAACAATCGCCCGATTGTTCTCACTAGGAGGATTATCACTAAACCACAACAACTCACAGTGGCACGGTCGGTAAGGCGGCGTGTCTCGTGAGCTGCGATGCAGAGTTGGGAGATCGACTCCCCTCAAGGGAAAGTCTTTTTCTCTCGAATTTTTTTATTTCTCTTATTTTCGTGTTGGAAATGTTTTCAAAAGGCCGAGGAGTCGTCTGGTAACTAAAATTTGCTTTTGGTTTAATTTTTAAGTTCGTTAGACATAATTTTTAATCGTGTTTTGTTTTTCCCTTCCATGAATATTAGGACCACTAGGAGATTGTTGCACACTAAGCAAACGGCTGTGTAGCCGAGTGGTTAAATGCTCGCTTGCTAACCGGGAGACGGGAGTTCAAGTCCCCTCCAGGACAAAATTTTTGGTGTTTTTGTTTTTGCGATCTCAATATTTTACAATTTTTTTTAATATCTAAATGTCACTTTGACACAACAAAAAGGCTTTTTGGAATGACTGAAATCTTCAGATCTATTTTTACTCATATCTTTTTAATTATAAATTAACTTTCAATTTATTTCTGTCGTTTTTGTGTTGGAAATGTTTTCAAAAGTCCGAGGAGATGTCTGGGAACTAAAATTTGCTTTGGGTATAATTTTTTAGTTTGTTTTGACATTATTTTTAACGTGTTTTGTTGTTCCTTCTATGAATATTAGGACCACCTGGAGATTATCCTCTACTAAGAAATATGGCAGTCCCTCAAAGGCAATTTTTGGTGTTTTTGTTTTGTGATTTAAATATTTTACAATTTTTCTAATAACAAAAAGTCACTTTGACAAAACAAGAAGGCTTTTGGAATGACTCAAATCTTTAGATCTATTTTTACTCATATCTTTTCAATTATAAATTTATTTTCAATTTATCTCTCAACACTGACACTAACTTTCATGTTCATTTGGATTTTATTTTCATTTTCATTTCATCTTTCATTTAATTTAAAGTTTTATTGTAGCTGAAGAATTTAGAATTATATTAAATTATTTTAAATTATAAATTATATTAAATTTCAATTTTATTAATATTTACATTAAGGCCAATACCATTAGGTATACCAACGGGGGGTCCAAATCAATGTCAGCAATTAATAAACGTAGTTTCATCCTATCACAAGTGAAATTGTTTCTTCAAAATTAATAAATAGGGGGTCCTACTAAGGCCCTGTGGGTGGGGAAAAACTCAAAATTAATAAACCGGAGGACGTTTATTTGGCATCTAAGAGTATGAAGATGAATTAAGATGATGATAAAGTTTGACATTGGCATTATTGCATGTGGCGATAAAGAACAACCTAAACATTAAGTTCAAGTTTCAACGTTATTTCAGATTTACATCAAGATTAACATCAAGGTTCAGATAAAGACTCATTTCAAAATGAACTTTAAGTTTAATTTCAAAATGAAATACTGATACTTAGACCAAGACTAACAAAGACTAAGACTAATATTAAGATGGAGTTCAAGATTAACTAAGACTAAGATTAAGATTAACCTTAAGATTAAGGTTAGAATTAAGATTCAGATTTAGATTCAGATTTAGATTCAGATACAGATTCAGATTAAGATTAAGATTAAGATTAACATTTAGATTAACATTAAGGTTAACATTCCAATTCAGGTAGAAGTTAAGATTAAGATTCCATTTAACTTGAAGACTAAGATTAAGACTAGACTAACATTAAGATTGAGATCAAGATTTTGATTAACAGAAAATATAGCCACCTCAATGCACAGTGTCTTTTAGGTCGAAGCTCTTATTGGCGGAGTTCATCAGAGGCGGTGGTCCTCATGAGGCGGTGGTCTTACACGGGCAAGAGCTAGTCTCTTATACTAAAATGGTAATTTCCATGGAAACCGGTTTTTCGACCGTCACTCCTCCCAAGTCGTAAGTGGTACGCTTTTCCGACTTTTTCGCTGCTCGGCCGACAGTGGGGTAGGCGTGTCATCGCCCTTTCGTTTTTTGCAAACTTCTCTCGCTTCTGGGGTAATTGGGGCTAACCCTTCTTTGAAGTGCGTCATTGGTGCCTGTTTGAACAATCGCCCGATTGTTCTCACTAGGAGGATTATCACTAAACCACAACAACGCACAGTGGCACGGTCGGTAAGGCGGCGTGTCTCGTGAGCTGCGATGCAGAGTTGGGAGTTCGACTCCCCTCAAGGGAAAGTCTTTTTCTCTCGAATTTTTTTATTTCTCTTATTTTCGTGTTGGAAATGTTTTCAAAAGGCCGAGGAGTCGTCTGGTAACTAAAATTTGCTTTTGGTTTAATTTTTAAGTTCGTTAGACATAATTTTTAATCGTGTTTTGTTTTTCCCTTCCATGAATATTAGGACCACTAGGAGATTGTTGCACACTAAGCAAACGGCTGTGTAGCCGAGTGGTTAAATGCTCGCTTGCTAACCGGGGAGACCGGAGTTCAAGTCCCCTCCAGGGCAAAATTTTTGGTGTTTTTGTTTTTGCGATCTAAATATTTTACAATTTTTTTTAATATCTAAATGTCACTTTGACACAACAAGAAGGCTTTTTGGAATGACTGAAATCTTTAGATCTATTTTTACTCATATCTTTTCAATTATAAATTTACTTTCAATTTATTTCTGTCGTTTTTGTGTTGGAAATGTTTTCAAAAGTCCGAGGAGATGTCTGGGAACTAAAATTTGCTTTGGGTATAATTTTTTAGTTTGTTTTTGACATTATTTTTTAACGTGTTTTGTTGTTCCCTTCTATGAATATTAGGACCACCTGGAGATTATCCTCTACTAAGAAATATGGCAGTCCCCTCAAAGGCAATTTTTTGGTGCTTTTGTTTTTGTGATTTAAATATTTTACAATTTTTTCTAATAACAAAAAGTCACTTTGACAAAACAAGAAGGCTTTTTGGAATGACTCAAATCTTTAGATCTATTTTTACTCATATCTTTTCAATTATAAATTTATTTTCAATTTATCTCTCAACACTGACACTAACTTTCATGTTCATTTGGATTTTATTTTCATTTTCATTTCATCTTTCATTTAATTTAAAGTTTTATTGTAGCTGAAGAATTTAGAATTATATTAAATTATTTTAAATTATAAATTATATTAAATTTCAATTTTATTAATATTTACATTAAGGCCAATACCATTAGGTATACCAACGGGGGTCCAAATCAATGTCGGCAATTAATAAACGTAGTTTCATCCTATCACAAGTGAAATTGTTTCTTCAAAAATTAATAAATAGGGGGGTCCTACTAAGGCCCTGTGGGTGGGGGAAAACTCAAAATTAATAAACCGGAGGACGTTTATTTGGCATCGAAGAGTATGAAGATGAATTAAGATGATGATAAAGTTTGACATTGGCATTATTGCATGTGGCGATAAAGAACAACCTAAACATTAAGTTCAAGTTTCAACGTTATTTCAGATTTACATCAAGATTAACATCAAGGTTCAGATAAAGACTCATTTCAAAATGAACTTTAAGTTTAATTTCAAAAATGAAATACTGATACTTAGACCAAGACTAACAAAGACTAAGACTAATATTAAGATGGAGTTCAAGATTAACTAAGACTAAGATTAAGATTAACCTTAAGATTAAGGTTAGAATTAAGATTCAGATTTAGATTCAGATTTAGATTCAGATACAGATTCAGATTAAGATTAAGATTAAGATTAACATTTAGATTAACATTAAGGTTAACATTCCAATTCAGGTAGAAGTTAAGATTAAGATTCCATTTAACTTGAAGACTAAGATTAAGACTAGACTAACATTAAGATTGAGATCAAGATTTTGATTAACAGAAAATATAGCCACCTCAATGCAAAGTGTCTTTTAGGTCGAAGCTCTTATTGGCGGAGTTCATCAGAGGCGGTGGTCCTCATGAGGCGGTGGTCTTACACGGGCAAGAGCTAGTCTCTTATACTAAAATGGTAATTTCCATGGAAACCGATTTTTCAACCGTCACTCCTCCCAAGTCGTAAGTGGTACGCTTTTCCGACTTTTTCGCTGCTCGGCCAACAGTGGGGTAGGCGTGTCATCGCCCTTTCGTTTTTTGCAAACTTCTTTCGCTTCTGGGGTAATTGGGGCTAACCCTTCTTTGAAGTGCGTCATTGGTGCCTGTTTGAACAATCGCCCGATTGTTCTCACTAGGAGGATTATCACTAAACCACAACAACGCACAGTGGCACGATCGGTAAGGCGGCGTGTCTCGTGAGCTGCGATGCAGAGTTGGGAGTTCGACTCCCCTCAAGGGAAAGTCTTTTTCTCTCGAATTTTTTTATTTCTCTTATTTTCGTGTTGGAAATGTTTTCAAAAGGCCGAGGAGTCGTCTGGTAACTAAAATTTGCTTTTGGTTTAATTTTTAAGTTCGTTAGACATAATTTTTAATCGTGTTTTGTTTTTCCCTTCCATGAATATTAGGACCACTAGGAGATTGTTGCACACTAAGCAAACGGCTGTGTAGCCGAGTGGTTAAATGCTCGCTTGCTAACCGGGGAGACCGGAGTTCAAGTCCCCTCCAGGGCAAAATTTTTGGTGTTTTTGTTTTTGCGATCTAAATATTTTACAATTTTTTAATATCTAAATGTCACTTTGACACAACAAGAAGGCTTTTTGGAATGACTGAAATCTTTAGATCTATTTTTACTCATATCTTTTCAATTATAAATTTACTTTCAATTTATTTCTGTCGTTTTTGTGTTGGAAATGTTTTCAAAAGTCCGAGGAGATGTCTGGGAACTAAAATTTGCTTTGGGTATAATTTTTTAGTTTGTTTTTGACATTATTTTTTAACGTGTTTTGTTGTTCCCTTCTATGAATATTAGGACCACCTGGAGATTATCCTCTACTAAGAAATATGGCAGTCCCTCAAAGGCAATTTTTGGTGTTTTTGTTTTGTGATTTAAATATTTTACAATTTTTCTAATAACAAAAAGTCACTTTGACAAAACAAGAAGGCTTTTGGAATGACTCAAATCTTTAGATCTATTTTTACTCATATCTTTTCAATTATAAATTTATTTTCAATTTATCTCTCAACACTGACACTAACTTTCATGTTCATTTGGATTTTATTTTCATTTTCATTTCATCTTTCATTTAATTTAAAGTTTTATTGTAGCTGAAGAATTTAGAATTATATTAAATTATTTTAAATTATAAATTATATTAAATTTCAATTTTATTAATATTTACATTAAGGCCAATACCATTAGGTATACCAACGGGGGTCCAAATCAATGTTGGCAATTAATAAACGTAGTTTCATCCTATCACAAGTGAAATTGTTTCTTCAAAATTAATAAATAGGGGGGTCCTACTAAGGCCCTGTGGGTGGGGAAAAACTCAAAATTAATAAACCGGAGGACGTTTATTTGGCATCTAAGAGTATGAAGATGAATTAAGATGATGATAAAGTTTGACATTGGCATTATTGCATCTGGCGATAAAGAACAACCTAAACATTAAGTTCAAGTTTCAACGTTATTTCAGATTTACATCAAGATTAACATCAAGGTTCAGATAAAGACTCATTTCAAAATGAACTTTAAGTTTAATTTCAAAAATGAAATACTGATACTTAGACCAAGACTAACAAAGACTAAGACTAATATTAAGATGGAGTTCAAGATTAACTAAGACTAAGATTAAGATTAACCTTAAGATTAAGGTTAGAATTAAGATTCAGATTTAGATTCAGATTTAGATTCAGATACAG
This sequence comes from Chrysaora quinquecirrha, assembly GCA_014526335.1. Taxonomy (NCBI): domain Eukaryota; kingdom Metazoa; phylum Cnidaria; class Scyphozoa; order Semaeostomeae; family Pelagiidae; genus Chrysaora; species Chrysaora quinquecirrha. The sequence continues at coordinate 316,620 of JACTAT010000147.1, forward strand.
ATTCAGATTCAGATTAAGATTAAGATTAACATTTAGATTAACATTAAGGTTAACATTCCAATTCAGGTAGAAGTTAAGATTAAGATTCCATTTAACTTGAAGACTAACATTAAGACTAGACTAACATTAAGATTGAGATCAAGATTTTGATTAACAGAAAATATAGCCACCTCAATGCACAGTGTCTTTTAGGTCGAAGCTCTTATTGGCGGAGTTCATCAGAGGCGGTGGTCCTCATGAGGCGGTGGTCTTACACGGGCAAGAGCTAGTCTCTTATACTAAAATGGTAATTTCCATGGAAACCGGTTTTTCGACCGTCACTCCTCCCAAGTCGTAAGTGGTACGCTTTTCCGACTTTTTCGCTGCTCGGCCGACAGTGGGGTAGGCGTGTCATCGCCCTTTCGTTTTTTGCAAACTTCTTTCGCTTCTGGGGTAATTGGGGCTAACCCTTCTTTGAAGTGCGTCATTGGTGCCTGTTTGAACAATCGCCCGATTGTTCTCACTAGGAGGATTATCACTAAACCACAACAACGCACAGTGGCACGGTCGGTAAGGCGGCGTGTCTTGTGAGCTGCTATGCAGAGTTGGGAGTTCGACTCTCCTCAAGGGAAAGTCTTTTTCTCTCGATTTTTTTTATTTCTCTTATTTTCGTGTTGGAAATGTTTTCAAAAGGCCGAGGAGTCGTCTGGTAACTAAAATTTGCTTTTGGTTTAATTTTTAAGTTCGTTAGACATAATTTTTTATCGTGTTTTGTTTTTCCCTTCCATGAATATTAGGACCACTAGGAGATTGTTGCACACTAAGCAAACGGCTGTGTAGCCGAGTGGTTAAATGCTCCCTTGCTAACCGGGGAGACCGGAGTTCAAGTCCCCTCCAGGGCAAAATTTTGGGTGTTTTTGTTTTTGCGATCTAAATATTTTACAATTTTTTTTAATATCTAAATGTCACTTTGACACAACAAGAAGGCTTTTTGGAATGACTGAAATCTTTAGATCTATTTTTACTCATATCTTTTCAATTATAAATTTACTTTCAATTTATTTCTGTCGTTTTTGTGTTGGAAATGTTTTCAAAAGTCCGAGGAGATGTCTGGGAACTAAAATTTGCTTTGGGTATAATTTTTTAGTTTTTTTTGACATTATTTTTTAACCTGTTTTGTTGTTCCCTTCTATGAATATTAGGACCACCTGGAGATTATCCTCTACTAAGAAATATGGCAGTCCCCTCAAAGGCAATTTTTTGGTGTTTTGTTTTTGTGATTTAAATATTTTACAATTTTTCTAATAACAAAAGTCACTTTGACAAAACAAGAAGGCTTTTTGGAATGACTCAAATCTTTAGATCTATTTTTACTCATATCTTTTCAATTATAAATTTATTTTCAATTTATCTCTCAACACTGACACTAACTTTCATGTTCATTTGGATTTTATTTTCATTTTCATTTCATCTTTCATTTAATTTAAAGTTTTATTGTAGCTGAAGAATTTAGAATTATATTAAATTATTTTAAATTATAAATTATATTAAATTTCAATTTTATTAATATTTACATTAAGGCCAATACCATTAGGTATACCAACGGGGGTCCAAATCAATGTCGGCAATTAATAAATGTAGTTTCATCCTATCACAAGTGAAATTGTTTCTTCAAAAATTAATAAATAGGGGGGTCCTACTAAGGCCCTGTGGGTGGGGGAAAACCTCAAAATTAATATACCGGAGGACGTTTATTTGGCATCTAAGAGTATGAAGATGAATTAAGATGATGATAAAGTTTGACATTGGCATTATTGCATGTGGCGATAAAGAACAATCTAAACATTAAGTTCAAGTTTCAACGTTATTTCAGATTTACATCAAGATTAACATCAAGGTTCAGATAAAGACTCATTTCAAAATGAACTTTAAGTTTAATTTCAAAAATGAAATACTGATACTTAGACCAAGACTAACAAAGACTAAGACTAATATTAAGATGGAGTTCAAGATTAACTAAGAGTAAGATTAAGATTAACCTTAAGATTAAGGTTAGAATTAAGATTCAGATTTTGATTCAGATTTAGATTCAGATATAGTTTCAGATTAAGATTAAGATTAAGATTAAGATTAATATTTAGATTAACATTAAGGTTAACATTCCAATTCAGGTAGAAGTTAAGGTTAAGATTCCATTTAACTTGAAGACTAAGATTAAGACTAGACTAACATTAAGATTGAGATCAAGATTTTGATTAACAGAAAATATAGCCACCTCAATGCACAGTGTCTTTTAGGTCAAAGCTCTTATTGGCGGAGTTTATCAGAGGCGGTGGTCCTCATGAGGCGGTGGTCTTACACGGGCAAGAGCTAGTCCTATATACTAATCTCCGGTTATGCAAATCAGGTTGCCCATTGTTATGATCCATTGTTCTTTTACCCCCAAAAGGCTTTTTTCCTGGGCCACCTAGAAATGCGCTTCTTTTTTTTTGAGAATCAAAAGTTTGTTAAAATTTCAATTTTATCTCGGCTTCAACAAGTTTTTGGTTTGGATTGCGGCCATCTATTATGTTCCTTTCACTACACGTACATTGAATCATTGAACTTTTTGTTCTGCAGAAGTTTGTTATGCTTACTAAAACTCGGAACCATCCAAAACGACCCCAAATCAGCAAAAATAACGCAACACGACCCATAATCAGCTTAAAGCCACGTAGGATTTTCAATTTTCAGGGGTAAATTATAATGATGATGATGATTCGGATTTTGACGACATGAAGATAATTATGATTGTGATGATGACGACGACCAAGATGATGATGATGATGATGACTATTATTAATATTATGATTTTGATAGCATAATGAGATTTGATGACATGATGATGATAATGATGATTATGATCTGGCGATGATTATGATTATGATGATGATGATTATGACGATGATGATTATGATGATGATAATAATGATGATGATAAGAATTATTCTAATGGTGATTATAATGTGATGGTTGGTGACGGCGATAATGATAATTTTGACGGTTATGATAACTATGATGATGATGATGATAATGATGATTATGATCTGACGATGATTATGATTATGATGATGATGATGATGATGATGATAAGGATGATGATGATAAGAATGATTCTAATGGCGATTATAATGTGATGGTTGGTGACGGCGATAATGATAATTTTGACGGTTATGATAACTATGATGATGATTATGATAATGATGATTATGATCTGACGATGATTATGATTATGATGATGATGATTATGATGATGATAATGATGATGATGATAATGATGATGACGATGATGATGATGACGATGGTGATGGTGATAATTATGAAGATGACAACGGCTATGGATGGAGTAAATATTTAGGTTCCCTGAACAGAAATCAATTTCTCGCAGGATCTGCTTCTATAAATTTGGTATTATTATGTTCATGATGTTCTTTTTTTGTCAAGAATGTAATATCCTTTTATCAATTCACTTATGTTTTTACCATTACAAGTAGACTAGCTTTTAACTTGACGCCCGCGATGCGGGCGAGTTTCTATAACACCGCGATGCGGGTGAACTTAATACCAGTTTAGCCTTGGAAAGACAAGATACCACTCAGCTGCCTTTTGACTTGATTCCTTTTAACTTGCAGCCTTCTGAACTCTCGCTAGAGTCCGGGGAGGTTAGCTCCCCATGGCATCCCACAACCTCCCCGGACTCTAGCGAGAGTTCAGAAGGCTGCAAGTTAAAAGGAATCAAGTCAAAAGGCAGCTGAGTGGTATCTTGTCTTTCCAAGGCTAAACTGGTACTAAGTTCACCCGCATCGCGGGTGTTAAGGTAAAAACCTCGCCCGCATCGCGGGCGTCAAGTTAAATCTCTATTACTAAACTCCTTACTTAATATGCAAATGAGATGCCCCTTTGTTGTGGCCCATTGTTCGATTGTGCATGAAAGGCTTTTTCCCTGGGCCACCTAGAAATGCGATTCTTTTTTTGATCGAAGCCCTTTCTGCCCAGGTAGTGCATGCGCTATTTTTCTAAATGTTTTGAGAACCAAAAGATAGTTAAAATTTCGATTTTCTCTCGGCCTCAAAAAGTTTTGTTTTTAATGGCGGCCATCTATTATGTTCTTTTCACTACAAGCACAGAGAATCATTGAATCTTTTGTTCTGCGGAAGTTTGTCGTGCTTACTAAAACGCGGAACCACCCGAAACGACCCAAAACCAGTCAAGATCACCCAAAACGACCAATAATCAGATTAAAACAACGCAATACCACCTAAAATTATCCGAAAACAGTAATTTTCATTTTTTAGGGGCCAGAAGACCCTCAAAATACTCAGATTCCAGCAAAACATCATTGCTGTGTAGTAAATTGTCTTTTCCCTTTGGGCCAATAACGTGAAAAATTCAGACTAAATCTTTTGCGTGCAACTCTCAGGGATTTATTCAATCACCTTCCCAACGGTATATTTATTGGCAGCGTGCAATTGTGTCTTATCTCTCAACTTCACGCTAAAATACAATTCAATACAATACCACAGTACTGTGGTTAACAAAAAAGGCTTTTCCAACTCCAGCGATGTAAAAGCTTTTTATGTCAACAAAGGTCCCAAGACGAAAGTAGAATTTTAAGAGTTAAGAATGAAATTTCATAGAACATCAGAGAGTTTCTGTTGATTTTGCAAGGATTTTCTGCCACTTAATAGAGATTCCAGGTGAATTGGACATTTCTGGGTGGTTTTGGATGCTTTTCGTCAAGTCATTGTTCGTTTAAAGGGCTTTTGGCGGGTTTTGGGCAATTTTGGGTTGTTTCGCGTTTTTGGTAAGCAATTTTCACGTTTTCAGGGGTCAAAGGACGTCAAAGGACACTAGGAGACTGTAATACATTTTGGAATTTTACTCATATTCTTTCCGTTTTCAAGACGAGTTCTTGCTTTGATTATTTCGATAAATCGCCACGCTAAGCTTTGTGTTTTACTGTTTCAATGCATAGGAAACACTGCTAAGAGGCCATAAATTTTTCGGGTTTCAACTTGAATGATCCTTTGAAAATTCAGAGCACAAACACACAAAATGAAAATCGTTCCGATATAGTGAGATATTTATTGTTCATTAAGGACATTTAAAATTAAAGTCTGCGATGAGATAGGGATAGGATTTTCGAATTTACGCAGCAGTAATACTACTAGCTTGCGTCTTAAGTTGACACAAAAGCGTTTGGAATATTCTCAGTAGATCTGGGAATTTGGTGGCAAAAAATTTCATTAAGCATTTACCATCGGACTGTTTGACTTTTATTTAGGCTGTTAATAATAGGATTTTCGAGTGCAGACGGGGCATATAGAAACGTTGCATTAGAATTCAAGTGGATGGAACACAGTCAGAGATACCCTTAACCTCCGTGACTCACTGGCTCACTATCCAACCCAAAGTTTGGTTTTACAAAACTTGGCTTGTATTTGACCTCCAGCTTTCATATTATAATGATGATGATGATGATGATTTTGATGACATGAAGGTAATGATGATTGTGATGATGATGATGATTATTATAATTATGATGTTGATGGCATGATGAAATTTGATGGCATGATGATGAAAATGTTCTGATGATGATTATGATTATGATGATGATTATGATGATGGTAATGATGATGATCATGAGGATGATTCTAATGGAGATTATAATGTTATAATTGATGATGGCGATATTGATAATTTTGACGGTGATGATAACTATGATGTTGATGATGATGATAATGTTCTTTTTTTGTCAACAGTTTAATGCCCTTCTATCTATTCTCTTATGTGTTTTGTATTACAAGTAGACTAGCTTTTTAACTTGACGCCCGCGATGCGGCGAGATTTGACACCCGCGATGCGGTGAAGATTACAGTTTAGCCTTGGAAAGACAAGATACCACTCAGCTTTTTTAACTTGCTGACTTTTAACTTGCAGCCTTCTGAACTTTCGCTAGAGTCCGGGGAGGTTAGCTCCCCATGGCATCCCACAACCTCCCCGGACTCTAGCGAAAGTTCAGAAGGCTGCAAGTTAAAAGTCAGCAAGTTAAAAGGAAGCTGAGTGGTATCTTGTCTTTCCAAGGCTAAACTGGTACTAATCTTCACCCGCATCGCGGGTGTCAAGGTAAAAACTCACCCGCATTGCGGGTGTCAAGGTAAAAAGCTCGCCCGCATCGCGGGCGTCAAGTTAAAAATCATAAATAACACTAGAAACAAACTGAACTTTTTACACATTATTTTAGGTCAACACAAAGAACAGTCAAATGTGTACTACAAAGAAGCGCAACTCGCCATAAAAAATTTTTTTTTTTAATTTTGTCCGTCATATTCAAACTTTTTTTAAACCCTTGACCAGAATTAACCATTGGTTGTATCAATAAACCCTTGCTGTAACTTATCCAAGCAACAGAAAATCCTCAATTGCATGAAATGTGCGTTAAGTTTGTTCACATGTTTTATTTATCTATTTAATTTATTATACACCATATTTTTGTGAAGATGAAAAATGAAAACTTATCCCTCTACTCACAAGAGCGTATGTACACAGTACGTATTATGACGAATTTGTACTGGCCTTGAAGCTACGGTTCGCAAATAAAAACAATTTTGTAAGGCGGGTTCCTTTTATCAGAACACCGTAGGGGGAAAATTCGAAACTCTTAGAATTCGGCAACGAGCAAAAGTACTTATGAAAAATAACAGGTAAACAAAGAATAACAGCAACAATAGCTGCTTTTTTAATATAATTATTGTAGCTAACAATTAATGTAACCATATTCAAGAAATCAAAGACTAGACTACTGCTCTTACTGTTCTTTGAAGTGAAAGACAAAATTTTGTCCAAGGGGTATATAACATCTAGAAATGGCGTCCGATATTAGGTACCCTATCATCTCCAGCCTAACTTTGAGAAAGTTATTCAAGAAATGGCTGGTGAAGACGTCATATAACAACACTTTGGACATGTGACTTGGCTTTCAAACTCGGTTTCAATCCTCAAACCCGATGGAAACATGACAGTCACTGTGGATCTGAGGGGCCTTAATAAATCCCTCAACTTTGAACTGAACCCAGAATTTTGCCCACCGACCGTTTTTCGCCCAGGTGACCGCGTCTCAGCATGGGCACGCTATCACCATCTGGAGAGCTAAAAAAACTGCATACATTAATTAAAAGTTATAGCTAGTTTACGCCAACTATTTAAAAAATACTGTTTTAAAGTACTAGATAAAATCCTTAAAAACGTATATACATGTGATAAAAATCTATAGCTTGAAAGGTGATAAAATGTCATAAAATCGATCAAATCTTATTGATAAAAACATGAAACATGATCATTCTATAAGAACCCAAGGTTTTGGATGAAAGGCCGACATATTTTGCAGAAGCATTCCTCATGTGTGAGTGATCCGCAGCATGTCAGTTCGTCACACAACAACAACACGTCGTCACCGATTCGCTGCTGGGTGACTCGTAAACAGAAATGACAACTAAAGGAAAGAAGTTTTCAAACAATAAAATGCCATTATGTAAGGTTGGAACCTCGCCTAAGATGATGAAACGCATGTTGTTGGGCTCAAAACAAATGAGCACGAATTCGTATTCGGCCTTATATGAATAATATTTACGAATTTTTGTGCCGGTGTGATGCCAGGTACGTAGGTCGCACTTCCCAGAGACAAAGGGATAGGGTAAAACAGCATGTTCCTACTAACATTCGTCACCACAGCTTTCGGCAAAGTGCACTGTATCGGCCGAACTTGTGAGCCCGCCGTTCCCAGAGGAAGTATTTGTCGAATTGATGGATTCTGCTACCAGGTCGGTAGAGTTCAGCCTCAACAATGAGATGTACTGACAAAGAGACGGGGTCACCATGGGGAGCCCATTGTAAATGGCGCTAGCTAACATCTTTGTCGGTTTCTACGAAGGTCAATTTTTCGGATCTACATCAAAACCTCCGGTTTATTTTCGGTATGTTGACCACACTCTCGCCATTTTCAAAGAAGAGTCCGACTGTAATGTTTTCCTCCAAAAACTTAACGCATTGCATCCGTCTTTGAAATTTCCATTCGAAAAGAAGGAAAACAATTCCTTACCGTTCCTCTACGTTTTGTTGAAAGCATTGCTGCTGGATTTCTTACCAGCATATACAGGAAACCAACTTTTAGCGGCCTCTTCATACGTTGGGATTTCTTTAGTCCGAAACAGAGGAAAATCAACCTCATTAACACTCTTCGTTCACCGGGCACTTATGATTTGCTCTAAAACTCGGGTTGATTCTGAATTGGACAAAATAAAGTCTATTCTTATTGAAAACGGCTACCCTGATGACATTATTTCGGATTGTTTCCGAAAGCAGATCGCAAGTTTTTCTGCTGACAGAAAGTATGCTCCGCAAAAGTGCCCTGTTTACCTTAAAATGCCGTGGCTTGGCAATGTTTCCTTGCGATTCGAAGATTAAGTTGAAAAGACCACCACGAAGTGTTTCGCTGCTGCCAACGCTAGGTTGATTTTTAGCACTCGGAAAGCTCTACCATCCATTCAAAAGGATTGCAAGTCTACCGCACATAAAAGTTTGGCTATTTACGAATTTTCGAGCTGATGTGATGCCATGTACGTAGGCCGCACTTCCCAGAGACTGTAGCAGGACAGCTTGCCTATTTACAGCCTCTCTATCGTGTTAAATGTAATGTATGGGCTTTCTCTTTTTCTTTCGTTCCTTTGTTCTCTCTGTAATTATTTCCGTTGGTAAATGTATTGTAAGTAGTGTAAATTCTTTAGTCAGTCTTGAATCATGATAATGTCACTAACTGTCGTGTTCCTGACTCTGTGTCTTCGCACGTAAAACAGAAGTCATCTTCATGCAACATCGATCCCTATTACAACACTAGTAGACAGGGTAAAACAGCATGTTCCTACCAACATCCGTCATCACATCTTTCGGCAAAGGGAGCAACCACCTCGCAACTCTAGGCAACAACCCACCCTTAAACATGATTCTGCCATAGGACAACATCGATCACCCAGAGTGTGCAGAAAACTACAACGAAGATTTTTTTCGAATAATTGGAATGGCTAGATCCTTCTTTCATCTCAGAGTTTTGGAATCTGTCCATATCAAAACCAAAAAGTCTGTTCTGTGTAGACAGAAAGAGTTCGTTTTCTCACTTGGACTCTTCAATTAATTTTCATTGTTCCTCCCGCTGAAAGCTTCTTGGCGTTGAAAACACAATGCCAATTTGGATTCTCTTTTGATTGGTGCATTTCGAGCCGCATTTGGATATAAATTCCCCCTTTTAGTTTTATTGTTTTAGCCTATTTCTGACGTTCATACCATGAGGAGTGTCAGACGAAAAAAGCTTTTAAGTATGCCCGAAAATGTTTCCACTGGTTATCGCAATTTTGAAGTTTTGTACAACTCAAAAAACAATTGTGAATTCAAAAACTTGTTTATCGAAGGAAAGAAGAAACTTTCAGAATCGTGATAGCGACAAAGAGAGGTAGAATCAAAGAACTTGAAGTAAACAGGCCTGCGGAAAATATTGACGGTAATAATCAAATCAGTGAAATAAAATCTTGTATCGGATCAAAAAATGTTCAACTTCAATCTGTTTTAAGAAAACTAGCGTTTTTTAACAAATCTTCTGCTCGAATTTCGGACGAGGGAACCAAAGATCAGACAAGTGTTGTCACCATAACCTGTTGAAATCGAAAATTGATGATGTTTATGAACTAATACAGGAATACAAAGGCTTTTAATCGAATCAGATGAAACAGAGGGGGGATGTAGATCGTTTGACAGATAGAATAACAGAGTCTGTGAAACATGAGGCAATTGCTCATCTTGAAGAAAAAATAACAACACATGATCACAAAATCAAAGAACAACATATGTTCAAATCGAATTTGAAGCCATGTTGAGAGCCAAGCTAAGAATCCACAAAGAAAAGGCAGAGAGGGAAAAACAGGCTAAAGTGGAGAAATTCGCATTTGATCTCATCTCGAGAAGAAAAGGCTGGAGATATCGGAGAAAAAGCGCTTGCAGAGTAAATTTCCAGATCTGCAGATAACCAAGTTTCAAGGTGCGCGTACGCGTACGCATCTCGACTAGTTTAGATTCTGGAATATTTTCCAAACACAAATAGACAAAGCTCCAATGAGTTATGAAGCAAGTTCTCCTACTTGAAAGTTCGTTATTATTTGTTATAATTTTTCGTTATTATTTGTTTTTTTGGACATCTTCCGCCAGTAAATGTAATTTAGCGCCAAGTATTAGATGTTAGTCCCCAGTCACCGTAACTTAAATAGTCGTGCACATGATGGCTGATCATTCTGTAGTTCGAACAAGCACGCAAAGTAGTGAAGTTATCTCTCGCTTAAGTTCAAGAATTCCCCCTTCCCACCCACCCATTGGATCGTATCAACGTGAATACAAGTCATAGGCCCTCAGGTCTGCTGTGTTGTTGTTGTGTAGATACAGTTACGTGGGCAATAGGTCTCGTGGTAGATAAATTAATATGGCTACCAATGCTAGATGTTTTATGATATTGAAGATACTATAACTGGCGACGAGGATAAACCCGATTTTTAAAGTGATCAAAATTTGTTTCTTGAGCTACTCCTTTAAGTTATGGCGCAGTCTATGCCATCTTTTCCGTGTTTTGACATCGATGGCGATCCTAATGGCTTGGGTGTAAGATGGAAAGAATATGTCGAGCGTTATACTAACTTTTTATTGGCCTTAAAAAATCACCACTCCAACCAGAAAACGTGCAATGCTTCTCCACTTTGCTGGTGAAGGGGTATATCGCATCTTCAAAACGCTGCCCGAGACAGGAGAAGCCAAAGATTTCGATATTGCAGGGCAGAAGGTGAATGAATATTTCACACCGAAGTGTAACATAGAATATGAAAGATACCTTTTTCGTCAAGCAAAGCAATATGAACAAGAAACCTTGGAGTCCTTTCATACTCGTTTAAGAAACATGTCAGTGACCGGTGAGTTTTCAGATGCCAATTCAGAACTTAAAACACAGATCATTCAAGGATGTTTATCAGGTGCATTGAGAAGAAGAATTTTAAGAGGACCAGGTATGACTTTATCTGATATTCTTGATCTTGGAGGAGCAATGGAGTCTGCAAACCGGCAAGCAGGTGAAATTGAAGGAATTGGAGAAGAGTTGGTAAATAATATAAGAAGATAGTTGTAACAGACAATGCAAAAACGTTTAAAGCCTTTTCAAAGGTGTTACTTCGAATTATGAAATCGTCGCTTCTACGGGAATTCTTTTCTCAATCCAGAATCAGTTGGAAATTCAACCTCTCAAAGGCCCCTTGGTGGGGTGGATTCTATGAAAGACTCATACAAGGAGTTAAAGGTTGTCTGAAAAAGTCTGTTGGATCTGCATTACTTGCATACGATGAATTGCATACCGTCGTTGTCGAGGTGGAAGGTGTATTGAACTCCGGACCACTCACGTATCAATACCCAGATGATCTTGAACAGCCTCTTACGCCTTCGCATCATACTTCAGAAAGAAAGAAGACTTTTGCAGCTACTATTCTTAGGGTTAAATAAATGTGAAGATCGAGACTACAATGAATCCAAGGACGTAACTCAAAGGCGTGCGACGTATTTATCAAAGGTTTTACAAAACTATTGGAAAAGATGGAAATACGAGTACTTAGTCAACCTTCGTGAGCGACATCTGATGGATAAGGGAAAACCTTCTTCATCTACTATTAAAAGGGGAGATATTGTATTGATTGAATATGAGAACAGAAAGAATCGTGTCTTCTGGAAATTGGGCGTTATCAAGGAAGTCATTAAAGGAAGGGGTGATGTTTTTAGAGGTGTTGAATTGAGATTAGCCAATTGCAATAGAATTCAGCGTCCGATTCAAAAGCTGTATCCGCTAGAAATCAGTTCTCTAGAATCTACAGATGATACAGCACCCGAGACAACAGCAAAAAATTCAAAGGTTCAATTAATTTAGGATTCATTCCCAATGAATCAGGTTAATTTTGCAGAAAAATCGTAGTGATCACCCCGTTATCAAATCGAGGCTATCATTAGGCTAAATTCTTAAGGGCCCATAGTTAATCAAAATGCAACAAGTTCTCTGAAAACCCTTCAACTGGCCGTCGAGATGGCGCCAATTGTCCGCAGATAATTTGGTACTTCACTCAAGATTTTCAAGGCCTGCGTGCTTTCGTCAATAACAAGGTAGTGCAAAAAGCACGGCTGTCAATTATAACACCAAAAGTAATCAACACCTAGTCCTGAAGAAAAACAAGATGGGAAACCCAAATGAATGAAACCTTATAAAAGCAACCAATCAACAAACGTATCCTTCTCCAAGAACTTGCAATGACCAATCAGTAGTTAGAAGGTAATCACGAGGTTTTTAACTCCCAACGCCCATCTCTTTAAAAAGCTGTTTTCCCCAAAATATTCACCACTTCGTTCTGGCAAACGTTCTTAATTTGCAAAGAAATTTCGTTCGATCCTTGATTGGTTCTGCCCAACATCAACTTGACTCTGGGGCAGTAAAGACGTTTGATAAAAATCTTCTTATGGGCATAAATCTTCTTATGGGCATAAAGCAAACAGCATACAGCAAGCAAGGGACTGACTTTTTCGAGCTTTTTCACAACGGAGAACACGACTAGGATTGGCAAAGATCAAATATGACAAATATTGATGTACGGTTGGTGAGATGGACTATTCACACAAGAGCTGGTGGTTTCGGAAAGAAGGGAAAAGACAAGATAGATGAGGCTAGAAGACGAAAGAGGGAGAACCCCAATGCAATGCTCGAAATCTGGTTTTGTGAGATACCATATCATGCGTCACCTGGGATGGGAGAAATCACCTTCACGAAGATGGAAATGCACAGTAATGGGCGGTTGCCAATGAAAACCACAGTGGTGTGGTGAGTTTTGCTTTTATTTGCTTTCTAGAACGTTACGTGCCGGATCAGTCTAAATTCTCTTGTAATTGTACTATTTAACTAATTTTCTGATCGGTAACAATGGCTTGCAAACAAAAACAAATCAACTCAATCAGCTTTTCTGGCCTAACATCCCCCTCCCCTCTTGTCAGCAAGCTCTATCTGTCAAACCAAAAAGTTTTCAGAATCTTAGGGAATCTAGAACCTAATCTTTTCCCGATAATAATGTACAACAGATAGCAATACGTACAAACTTTATGTTTCAGGTAGTGATTTTCATAAGATTTATCTCCTGTTTATTGACACTATGCAGATACCGTTATGTTGATCCCAAATTTCAGCCCGGAGAAGGACAAAGCATAAAATCCCGATTTAACTTACATCACGCCTAAAACAATTTCACCAAATTAGGTAACCCGTAATAATTAATCTGTTGTTCTTTCGCATGTAACTTCTTTGGAATATCGTCATCGATGAACAGCGACTTGGCCATGATCACTTGACGAACAGAAAAATTGGACTAGCTAGTGGATTCAGATTGTTGTTGATGGATGGTGGGTGCCGTTGGTCTCTTTTGGTTTGAAGATCTATGGTACGTCACGGGCTCACGGTGCTGTACAAGACAACTATGTCCTCAAGACAAGCCTTGAAAGGAGGGATGGAAAACTTGCTATCTGGTGAACTGAACGAGAGAATTGGAAGTTTGCATATAACAAGTGACTTAAATATTAAAATTTCTTTTTTTTATACACTTTTTTCGATAAATGTGATTTAATACTACTCGTTGCAGGAGAGAGCAAAATCGGTTTTTACAGGTACATTTCAACGTTTTCGGCAATCTAACAATATTGAACAACCTAAGATTAATTCAAAATCAACAGTGAAGTGAAAACATTCTATGGATGCAATTTTCGTCTAGGGACGTGGGTGATTTTAATGATTTATTTCTCTTAACAGGTCCATTTATTAGGCAGCTACCATCTTAAGTTCATGCAGTTTTGCTTTTCAACGAAATGTTGATTCTTTACTGTTTTGCTTAAACAACAATAACAAGAACCAAATAACACAATTTTAAATTTCGACTCAAGCAAGCATGAAAAACAATTGAACTATCAGGCATGGGTTAAAAAAAATTCTCAGTCAATTTTCAGTAAATTTGTTGCAGGTCTATAACACTTTCAGTTAAAAAGTAGTGCGTAGGCACAGGGTGTTTTCTATGGTCTTTTCAGTGGTGGGGAAAAATTAACGATAAGTACCGTAAAGGAAATTTCGATGCATGGCCTAATTGAAACATAAACCAGCATTATTCACCAATGGCGTACAAATTCAAGGGGATTGGGGAGAGCTTTCGATCAGATATTTTAGCTCCTTCCATCCAGGTTAAAAGACTTGCGGGACCCACTTCCCTCAGTACGGGGGCAGGACTAGGGGTTTACATGGAAAATGCCCCATCACTTAGTACGTTAACAAAATTTTTTTTTCGTAGGCAAGGCGATTGAAAGAAGTTCCACGTCAATGCGGGGCGTGTTGTGACCCCCAACCTTTCCTACTTAAACCTCATTTTATCCAGAACAAGGGGAACTAGCGTGTGAAGCACCCATTCTATTCCTACTCTTGTTCACCATATATATTAAGGTGAGCAATTCAGATATCTAGCAGAAGGTTGTTACACATATCTATCACTCATTGTCTTACTAGTAAATAGCAACATTTTACCCGGGGGACACTATGTCAACCTCTAACCGGCCAAAATTTCAGAATTTGCACTGCTACCTCAGCTGTCATAAAGGGACACCCAATGTAGCTAAGACCTAACTCTATGCTAAGACCATTGACCGATGGACAGCCAATTGTTAGGGACGGGAATTAATCACAATGCTAACAAGTCCCTAAAACCATAAGACGATTGTAGCGGTCAATATCCTCTCGCGCTCGTATATGGGGAATCGCGTGGTACGCAATTTGTGGCGGCTGGCTCCTGCTCGGAGGCAGAAATGCCCATATACTCGGCATAATTCACAAATGTATCGATGATCCGGCGTCTTTCCGTACAAATGAAGGCCACTTAACAAAATTCATGACCTAGGCCATACTCACAAGGCCTAAAATTTCGATTGCAGAAGGACTGCTTTGCCAGCCTTCTGGGCAAAAACTTTGGGTCACTGGAAATATTCAGGACCTAGGCAACACTTCGGTGGGCCTGAAATTTATCTTGCAGGAGGACTGCTTGCCAGCCTTCTGGGCAAAACTTAGGGTCACTGAAACATATTCAGGACCTAGGCCACCCTTCGGTGGACCTGAAATTTATCTTGCAGGAGGACTGCTTGCCAGCCTTCTGGGCAAAAACTTAGGGTCACTGAAACATATTCAGGACCTAGGCCAATTGGGTGGGCCTGAAATTTATCTTGCAGGAGGACTGCTTTCCAGCCTTCTGGGCAAAAACGAGGTCACTGAAAATATTCAGGACCTAGGCCACACTTTTGTGGGTCTAAAATTTCTTACTAACAGGGGGACTGCGTGCCAGTCCTCTAGGCAAAAACTTATCAAGGGTCATTGGCCACTCATACGCCAGAAAAAGCCTTTCTTTAATATTATTACAAAGCATGCCAGCCCCCCGTTGCGTTTCCACGTTGACCCATTTACATTACAGTTTGATGTTTATAATGATTGAATGGCCTAAATTCATGTTTTCTCTAATTGAAGTCTCAATGGTTTCATTTATGTCTCACTAATTCTTGGGGCATCTTCGTATCTCGAATAAAGCACAAGATTTTTGCAAGAAATTAAGAGGAAGGTGAAAAGCTGCTACTATAGCCATGGAACGCATCAGTCTCATTGACCAGCTCGAGAAGGAATCTTATTAAATCGCTGGTCAAGGGGGGAATGTGGAAAAACCTGTCAATACCCTCGCATGACGTTTCAATTTTTGGTTAGTTGAATATTCTCTTGATCGCATGATGCGAAATGTGATGTGAACTCTTGTTGAATTTAGTTTTCAATTCTAAATTCGACTCTTATGAACTCTATTGACACTGCGAAGAGATATTTCAGGTGAAATATTCTTACAATATCTTTGTATCATTTATTATTTTTAAAATCCCGGGGGGGGGTGTGGGGGTGTGACACCCCCCCCAGTCTCAAATAAAGTGGATTTCGCAGGGCAATTGAAGATCTCGCAGGGCAACGAGAAAGAATTTTATAATGAGACAAATATAAAGGGAGTCGACCACTCTTTCAAACGCAACTTGTGGATTTCGTTTTCGCGGTTGACGAACCCAGGAGATGTCTTTAGCGAAAACAATTTCAGAAAACGGCAAAAAGAATATTCCCGCCATTTTTTTATCTCCTCCAACCACGTCAGAATTGACTTTCCGCCATTGTTTTTGAATCTCGTTCATCCAGTGCCGCAGGAAGCAGCTACTGATTGGGGGCTATTGTTCTTAAAACAATAGAGAACACTATTGACACAATTTTCAACAAAGAACGAATCATTCTCTGGCAAAGCTAAACTCAATCCGGTGGGAAAAACATTCAGGCACAGTGAAGGACCGTTGTTGTTAAAAAAATCCTCAGTGTAGGGCCGTTGTAGTTAAAAATCCCCTTAGTGCAGGGCCGTTGTTGTTAAAAGTCCCTCCGTGAAGAGCGGTTGTAGTTAAAAAGTTCCTCCGTGAAGGGCTGTTGTAGTTAAAAAGTCCCTCCGTGAAGGGCCATTGTTGTTAAAAGTCCCTCCGTGAAGGGCCGTTGTAGTTAAAAGTCCCTCCGTGAAGGGCCGTTGTAGTTAAAAAGTCCCTCCGTGAAGGGCCATTGTTGTTAAAAGTCCCTCCGTGAAGGGCCGTTGTAGTTAAAAGTCCCTCCGTGAAGGGCCGTTGTAGTTAAAAAGTCCCTCCGTGAAGGGCCGTTGAAGTTAAAAAGTCCCTCAGTGCAGGGCCGTTGTTGTTAAAAGTCCCTCCGTGAAGAGCCGTTGTAGTTAAAAAGTCCCTCCGTGAAGGGCTGTTGTAGTTAAAAAGTCCCTCCGTGAAGGGCCATTGTTGTTAAAAGTCCCTCCGTGAAGGGCCGTTGTAGTTAAAAGTCCCTCCGTGAAGGGCCGTTGTAGCTAAAAAGTCCCTCCGTGAAGGGCCGTTGTTGTTAAAAGTCCCTCCGTGAAGGGCCGTTGAAGTTAAAAAGTCCCTCAGTGCAGGGCCGTTGTTGTTAAAAGTCCCTCCGTGAAGAGCCGTTGTAGTTAAAAAGTCCCTCCGTGAAGGGCTGTTGTAGTTAAAAAGTCCCTCCGTGAAGGGCCATTGTTGTTAAAAGTCCCTCCGTGAAGGGCCGTTGCAGTTAAAAGTCCCTCCGTGAAGGGCCGTTGTAGTTAAAAAGTCCCTCCGTGAAGGGCCGTTGTTGTTAAAAGTCCCTTCGTGAAGGGCCGTTGAAGTTAAAAAGTCCCTCAGTGCAGGGCCGTTGTTGTTAAAAGTCCCTCCGTGAAGGGCCGTTGTAGTTAAAAAGATCCTCAGTGCAGGGCCGTTGTTGTTAAAAGTCCCTCCGTGAAGAGCCGTTGTAGTTAAAAAGTCCCTCCGTGAAGGGCCATTGTTGTTAAAAGTCCCTCCGTGAAGGGCCATTGTTGTTAAAAGTCCCTCCGTGAAGGGCCGTTGTAGTTAAAAAGTCCCTTCGTGAAGGGCCGTTGTAGTTAAAAAGTCCTTCAGTGCAGGGCTGTTGTTGTTAAAAGTCCCTCAGTGCAGGGCCGTTGTAGTTAAAAAGTCCCTCAGTGCAGGGCCGTTGTTGTTAAAAGTCCCTCCGTGAAGGGCCGTTGTAGTTAAAAGTCCCTCCGTGAAGGGCTGTTGTTGTTAAAAGTCCCTCCGTGAAGGGCCGTTGTAGTTAAAAAGTCCCTCAGTGCAGGGCCGTTGTTGTTTAAAGACCCTCAGTGCAGGGCCGTTGTTGTTAAAAGTCCCTCCGTGAAGGGCCGTTGTAGTTAAAAAGTCCCTCAGTGCAGGGCCGTTGTTGTTAAAAGTCCCTCCGTGAAGGGCCGTTGAAGTTAAAAAGTCCCTCAGTGCAAGGCCGTTGTTGTTAAAAGTCCCTCCGTGAAGGGCCGTTGTAGTTAAAAAGTCCCTCAGTGCAGGGCCGTTGTTGTTAAAAGTCAATAATAATATAATTATATAAATTTTCATGTTAGTTTTGTTATAGTACTCAAGACTAATTTAGACCAACATAAGCAATGGTAGAAGTATTCCTTTTTCATTTGTTTTTTCGTTGCTGTTGTTTTTGTTTTTGTTTTCTTGTTTATTGTTTTGTTTGCTATATTTCCTTCTTATTTGTTGTCAAATCAGATTAGCCATATAACAATTCAATGCTGGCAGAAGTGCAACAGCAATCTGCATTGCTTGAAAACCATGGTTTGGTCCATATTTTAAAGCGTATCTCATTCCTTGCTAATCTAATTTCGTTTGGTCAGGAATTCCATATTTTTGGTCCAAGATAGAGATTTGATTCCTAATTTAGTCGTTTTAGGTTTCGGAACCCTCAGAGCTTTTTCACTTCAAAGATTATAATTTGTGTCTTTTTCTTTGAAGAAATCATTCATAAAATATGGATTTGGCGAATTCAGGGTTTTGTAGACCTTCAATGCCAAATTCCAAATGATATATGGATGCCAGTACTTTTGTCAATTTTTAAAAGGACTTCGTAGTTTAATTCGTAATTAGAGTGGATTTTACGTTAGACTCTCTCATTAATCTTTTCAATGTTATCTTTGCTTTTATTATTGCAGAAAGGCCATACAAGGGAAGGGGACAGTAGTTGAAGTGGCACATTGTAAAGGAGTTTACTAGTATTCTCTTTTCTTTATCTCCCAAGAATTATGATAATCTCTTTAGCGCATTTAGTTGTCTTGATGCCTTCTGGCAAATTGAGTCTATATGTGCGTCAAATTTAATTTGTTATCAATTTGTCAAGTAGAGTTACCTCGTTTGTATTTATTATGTCCAGATTTTCTTTTATAGAAAAGTTATTTAGCTTTCAAGATGTTTAAAAATGTGAGAGTTCTTATCCACAAGCATGTTCATGTACACGTGTTTCGAGATGTCGGCATGTTTCACCGATGTAACAGGCGTTCAGCCTGCGCACGAGAATTTGTAAACAACACGTGACCTGAAGTTACTGGGGATAGAATCTTTCACACTGAAGAGGTTCCTAACCTTAAAAGAGGAAGACGCAAGTTTGATATCTATTTCCCTACAATATTTCCTAGTAAAAAGCTTGATCTTATTTTGCACTACCCTTGAAAAAGAACCGCTAAATGGCAACTTATAAAAACAAGTATTACCACTAACTGAGCTCCCTCCCGGGGCGGAAGAATGGGAACGAGTGGCGGTAGATGAATGAACCCTCCCTAAATACTGTCGAATAAGCCGTTCTATGATGTTAGAATGAAAACAATTTTAACGTAAATTAAAAGTGAGTTTCTTAATGTTGTCATTAAAACCTATCCAAGTGCTGTTAATTTTGTACGTCCTGTCTACTAGCGTGCGAATTACACCTATCTAATTAGAAAAAGAAGAAAAACTGAAAAAAATTATTAAACAGTCCTGTATATGTTTTGTTACGGTAAACAGTTGTGCGTGGAGATTGAGGGTCACTATTGTCGACCATAACGTCTAGAAACGCTAACGTATTCTCAGTATCTTTTTCCATCGTAGACCTTTTGTTGCTGTGTCGTGAGTTGATGTAGTCAAAAAAAGTGCGTCAGATTCACAGTCAAATAAACAAAAAAAATCGTCTACATATCTCCTATAAAACAAAACCTGGGGACCCTGACACTATTCAAGCCATTTTTTTTCTTGGTGTCCCATGAATAATTTTGCAGGAGCAGGAGCAAATGGCGAACCCATACTTACCCCATCGATCTGGTCATAAAAAGAGCCCTTAAAAGGAAGTGTGTTTGTGCAGTGGCAAAGAAAAATAGTTTCTTCAAGCTGTCCTTACTGATCTTAATTTAAGGGTTACCCTTTAATATGTAGTCTACTGCAAGCTCGATGAATTCTTCAAGAGGAATGTTAGTGAACAAACTTTCCACATTATAAAAGCCATAAACTTATTGCCAAGATCCAAGCTATTAACCTCGTTAGTAAAAGAGAAAGTGTCCCTAGAGCAAAAGTCAGATGGAGCCGTATGCATACAGTTTTGCTATAAGGAGGTCTTTTGGTAAACAGTCAAATGCATTTAAAAGATCCATAAGGAGGGCACCGACATTTTCTGAGCTATCAAGAACAATTAACCTTACTAGAGCATGCTGAGATGAGAAGGTTTCCATATAGGCAAAAAGAAAAAATGAGATTTTAGTGTTAATGAAAGCTTGTAGCTGTAGCTCAATAACCTTATCAAGAATTTTCGAGAAGGAAATTAGTAAAAGTATTGGTCTATAGTTTTCTTTGTTGAAGGGGTCATTCTTTTTACAACCCGGTGTTACGTTAGCCTCTTAAGCAATGCTTGAAATTTCCCTTGTTCTATACATTTGTTAACTGTAGAGGTTAGAGTCCTTATGATTTGGTTATATGATATTTTTAGAAAATTAGCGTTGATTTGATCAAATCCTGAAGCTTTACGGGAATTGAGATTTATTATTGTTGCTTCTATAATTGATTCATTTATCAATTTGAAGTCAAACATATCTAATACATCATGTTAGTTCTTGATGTTTAATACACTCGGATGTGATTTTTAAAGCTCAATCACATTTGGAACGATTGCATTGTCAATTGTTACCAAGTCATTACAGTTTGTGGGTATTTTACCTTTGGCCCACTGGTTTCGAACTTCCACAAGATGATTTTGAATATCTCAGATGTCTCATTCGCTTCTGTAATAATATTATCATTTTCAATAAGGTATATTTCGGCATCTGTTTTAGATGACTTACCAAAGACAAACGGTTCCCTTTTTTTCCAAAACGGTTTTAAGTCTATGATTCCGTTTTCACAAATTGTGCTAAAAGAGCACTTTTTTATTTCTGTCTTAAATAAGCACAATAGGTCCTTTCCTTTCTGTTGATTACCCAGTCTTCTTCTTTTCTAGTTTTGTTGTATCTATTTTTTAATTTGGAGCGTAACATGATTTCTTTGCGATGTTCATTGCTCAAAGGGATTATATGGGCTCTGACAACCTTTTGTTTCAGTGGTGCATGTTTGTTTAAGATATCACTGAAAATGTTGTGAAATGCAGCAAAGGATGGCCCTGCATCGGTTATGTTTACACAATTTTAAAGCCATTATTTTCTAGGTCAGAGCAGAAATTATCTTCATAGTGATTCAAGTCACGATGATGAATTAGTTGTGATGACCGTTTTGAGACTTTTGCTTTCCAGACTGTGAATCATCTTGTGAAAATCACTCAGCCCTGTTTTTAGTGTAGTAATATTTTTGAAGAAATTATATTTATTTGTTAATATGACATCTATAAGTGTAGGATTATTGGTTGATTTATAGCAAGTTGGCTGTTTGATTAGGTTTTTGAGATCATAAATATCTCACATAAAGTTTTTAAGAAATGATATTCAGGCAGGTAATTTAAATCACCAATCACAACAATATTATTATATTGTGTACTTCTTTGGTCCATCAATGAAAAAGATGTTTCAGTATAAAGGTTATCATCTGTATTAAGAAGTCTATAAGTTTTTTAGGTTTAGCTAAAAGGGTATTATTTCAATTTTCTTATTCTGAAGCTCAGTTATCCCCCTACTAGGCAGATTATTCTTTATGTAAACTATCAGACGACCTCCATGTGCATTTCTATCCAGCCTTAAAGGGACTTTATATCCATTAATCATAAACTGTTGCACAGGGACACTATCATCTGATTTTGTTTCACTTATAATTAAACAGTCTAAGTTTCCCTTCAGAGCTATTTACTTTAAATCTTCAAATTTTTTATAACGCCCATAGCTGATTGGTGTTTAAAACACATTGTCAATTCAACTTTTCGTTCTGATTGGTGCATTTCGAGCCGCATCTGGGTATAAATCCCGCCTTAGTTTATTCGTTAATACAGACCTTAGTGACCTTTAGTGACCTTTACTCATATTTTATCTATTGTTTTGTTTTGTTCTCTTTGTTTGGGGATTTTAGTGGTAATTTGAGCGGGAGAAAACGTGGTGGGATGAGATCTTGTGTTAGAAAAAATTGGGATTGTAAATTAAGTGTAGTGTGAAAAGGACCAAGAAAAACATAAGAAATATTCATATTTGTGTTATGATTCTGATCTATCGCAACATTTGGTAGCAGAGGGTAGTTTGAGAAGAGGATTGAAAGAGAATATAAAAGAAAGCAAAGAATTTGATTGACCAAAATGGCTCAAACAAAAAGCAAAATGGTTTCAAGAAGGCAGTGGGTTCTTTCGCCAACAGTGTTTGTCTCATTTGTTTTCAATATAAAGCAAGGGGAAGTATAATTACGTATTTAATTTATAATAATTTATAAGAAGCGAAATCGAAGAAATATGAGAAAGATTGAGTATTAACTAAGAATTCAAAATAACATTCCGTTCCGATTCGAGTCAAAAAGAGGCCTAACAAAGATGGTGAGGATTACAAAACAAAAGATGGATGGAGTCAATAAAAGAATCAAGGAGAATATCGAAGAAGCGAAAGAATTTTTGGAAAGTATAAAAAGTAAAAAAAGGGACATAAACGCAGAAGATAATGCAACTATAATGAAGCTCAAACTGGAAAGAAATCTAGAAAAATTAAAGGAAATGGTAACGGAAGCCGAAAAGGACAATGAAATTAATACGGAAGAATACGAAGAGACCACATTTAACGCAGAAGATCTGATATCAGAGATGGAAGTCTTTATAAAGAAGTACAAAGAGAGACAGGAAAAGGAAGAAAAAGAAAAGGAGAAGAAAATGGAAATTGAACAAAGGGAAAAAGAAAAAATGATGGAAATAGAGCAAATGGAAAGGGAGAAAAGGATGGAAATGGAACAATGCGAAAAGAAAAAACGGATGGAGATCGAGGCTGAGATTGAAAAAGAAAAAATACACATGGAAGAAAAAATAAATCTGGAAAAGTACAACTTGGAGCGACTGAGGATTGAAATAGATGCGAAAAAACATACAGAAAGTTTAGAAACAGAAATAAAAAGAGCAGAGATAGAAAGGGAGTCACGCAATGCAGCTAAGAATATTGAGATTGAAATCCTTAAAGTTCAAAGAGATAGTGCAATGTCAGCAACACCAAAGCTGGGAGAAGCTGCAATTATTCCAAAAGCTTGTACCGTTCGATTACCGAAGCTGGAGCTACAGAAATTTGGAGGTCAAGTGCTCAAGTGGCAAGAATTTTGGGATTCCTTTGAAGCCACCATACACCAAAATCCTTCACTGCAGCCTATAGACAAATTCAACTACTTAAAAGCACAGTTGGAGAATGAAGCATTGAAGGCAATTGGAGAACTAGAACTCACAAATGCCAATTATGGTGCCGCTGTGAGCATCCTAAAAGAAAGATACGGCAACACACAATTGATTCTAGATACTCACTGCACCCAGTTGATGGACATGTCTCAAGCAGTTAATAAGACAGCATCACTACGTGCAACATATGATGCCATAGAACAACATCTAAGATCATTAGAGGCCCTAGGAGAAGACACCAGTCAGAGGCAAATCATATCACTTATCCGCAATAAGTTGCCCAAAGTTGTAATTGCACGTCTCAAACAACAAAAGGACACCGACAAAGAATGGACAGTTGAATTATTGCGAAAGAGTCTGAAAGGTTACATTACTGCTCAAGAAATTGCAGAGAATCAATTTTCCATCAGCGATCAGCCCACAAGAACCAATACCTCAAAAAGGCTTTGATAACAGAGGAAGAAGCCCATTTTTCAGGAGACCATATGGCACAACAGATGTGCTGCTGTCAAGTGAAAGATACCAAAGCCGGGGCCCAAAGTGTATATATTGTGACCAACCACATTGGAGTGATGAATGTCAGAAGGTCTCAACTTTACAAGCAAGAAAGGAAAAAGTGAAAGGCAAATGCCATATTTGTCTTCAGTCAGGACATTCAACAACAAACTGCAAAGTTGAAAGGATGCGTTTTCACTGCAAGAAAAAGAACAGTCACCATCGTAGTTTGTGCCCAAACCTTTTTGACCCAAGCAGAACAACAACGGACAGTGTCCTGACAGTAAGTGCAACAAGTCAGGAAGATGAATGGTCTGACACAGAAGTCTCATTATTATCAGCAGGAGAACAGGTTA
The DNA here is from genome assembly GCA_014526335.1 of Chrysaora quinquecirrha. Taxonomy (NCBI): domain Eukaryota; kingdom Metazoa; phylum Cnidaria; class Scyphozoa; order Semaeostomeae; family Pelagiidae; genus Chrysaora; species Chrysaora quinquecirrha. Next base: position 340,821 of record JACTAT010000147.1, read on the forward strand.
TAATGCAGACAGCTTTGGTTGAAGTAACAGACCCAGAACAATTACAATCAGAAACTACAAGAGTACTCATGGACACAGGCAGCCAGAGAACATATATCACTGAAGCAATCGTCAGAAAACTGAAGCTTAAAACTGAGGGCACAGACCAGCTGGCGGTGTTCACATTTGGTGCGCAATTGTCAACTTGTTGCTGAAGTCAAGAGATGGAAATACAGTATCAGTTAACGCCAATGTTGTCCCGCAAATAAGTGGCAACATCCAAAGAACACCAATTCAACTCAACAACCAACTAACACTTCAAAGAAAATACAAGCTGGCAGACACCCTACCTGCATATGTTGAATCATCAAACATTGGATTATTGATTGGTGGTGATTACTACCATGAAATAATGTCATCAGAGAGGGACAAGATACAAGATGGATTGTATGCGGTGAAATCCAAGTTTGGATGGATTCTCTGCGGAAAGACAAAGGTGAACAAAAAAATCAACAACGAATCTGTTATGTTTGTGAGAACACACTCATCAAGCAACCTCATACCTGAGCTTCACCATTTAACTCCAGTTGAAGCACCACTACAGACCCAACCAGACATGACAGAATTCTGGAAATTGGAGACTATTGGAATTACTCCTCCAGCAAAGATGAAGGAAGATGATGGAGTCATAGAACATTTCAATCGTACAGTAACAAAGAAGGATGGCAGATATCAAGTCACATGGCCATGGAGAAATGAGACTCCTGAGTTACCAGAGAACTGCACATTAAGTCTTGGAAGATTAAAGTCCTTGCAAAAACGACTTGCAGAGGATCCTGAATTACTTCATAAATATGACAACATTATCAAGGATCAGGTGGACAAAGGCATTATTGAAAGGGTCAAAGATAACAGCGAACAAGGAGAAAGAACACATTATATCCCACACCATGCCGTATTGTCACCAGAGAAAGATACTACTAAAGTACGCATTGTATATGATGCGTCCGCCAAAACAAAGAAGACCAACCTGAGTCTTAACGAATGCTTGCACAGAGGACCAGTGATTTTAGAAGACCTCTGTGGCCTATTGATGAGATTTCGGACAAAGAAAATTGGTGCTATTGCTGATATAGAGAAAGCTTTCCTACAAGTTGCTCTACAGCCAAAAGAAAGAGATATTACCAGATTCTTGTAGCTCATCGATCCTACAAAGCCACCAACACCAGAGAACATTGAGATATATCGCTTTACAAGAGTGCCCTTTGGGATCATATCAAGCCCATTTTTGTTAGGGGCAACAATAAAGCATCATCTAGAGACAGACAATAACCCTTTAGGAATTCAAATTACAAGAGATATGTACGTTGACAACTTGATAACTGGTGCAGACAACAAAGAAGAGGCACAGCGACTGTACCTACAAGCAAAAGAAAAATTCTCAGAAATATCAATGAATCTTAGAGACTGGAAATCCAACTCACCAGATTTGAATGCAGAAATCCCCAAACACGATCAAATGAAAGGAACCGTCATCAAGGTGTTAGGTTTACAATGGAACACAAACACAGATCAGTTGATGATATCAACAGAAAAATTTAACCGAATGGAACCAGCAACAACAAAGAGACAAGTTTTGATGACAATCGCGTCCTTGTTTGATCCCCTAGGCTACCTCTCTCCTACAACCATGCAAATGAGAATCTTCCTACAAAGCCTTTGGATCCAAAATAAAGATTGGGATGATATGATGGAAGCACAAGATATCAAAGTTTGGAGACAAATTATCGATGACATGAAAGCTCTACCAATGATAGCAGTACCAAGATATATGGGAAACACGGATGCACAACTACTTTGCTTTTGTGATGCATCACAGAAAGCGTATGCCACAGTAATATATCTAAAACCACCCAAGAAGGAGAGGTCAAGGTCAATTTGCTGTTCTCCAAAGCCAGACTTGCACCAAGAAAGACAATGTCCATACCACGCCTGGAGCTATTAGCATTATTGATTGGAATGAGAAGCCTTACGTTTGTCTCCAAAGAACTGAAGATGGACAATCACCAAAAAATTGTCTGGACAGACTCACAATGCGTTTTGAATTGGATAAAAGCCAAAACCATTGTCAGTCTTCGTACAGAACAGATTAAGAGAAATCACTGAGACCGAAAATGTCGAATTTCGCTACATCAACACAAAGGACAACCCTGTAGACCTACCAAGTAGAGGACTACCCAGTAAAAGCTTGCAAGAGAACCATTTGTGGTGGAATGGACCAGGGTGGTTAATCAAGGACCAGAATTCATGGCCAACATGGGAAATACCTGCAATTAACCAACAAACACTGGAAAAAATACAGTCAGAAATAAAGGGACCCAAAGCATTGTATGAAACATCGGCCTTAATCCATGACACATGTGAAAACTCGGAACCTCAAAACCTTTTCACAAACAAAAAAGAGATGAAGTCACCCTTTGGTATTAACGAGACTAATTACTCATCCTTCATCAAACTGCTGCGAGTTACAGCCTATGCAAATCGATTCATAGAAAAGTTGAAGAAAAAATCTAAACATGGAGGACTACTCACATCGAGTGAAATCAAAAATGCGCAAGGTGCTTGGATCAAATATTTACAGCAAAAACATTACATGGAGTCATCAAATGGAAACTTACAGTTGACAAAACAAACAAAGGAGAACCAGCTAAACCCAAATATTGATCAAGATGGCATAATAAGATGTTATGGCAGATATATCAATGCCGACTTACCACAAGAGACAATAACACCAATTCTGTTACCAAAGGGTGAAAAATTTGTCCGACTGTTAATTGAAAAATATCATAACAAATTGTTTCATGCAGGTGTCAACCACACATTGGCTGAGATACGCAAGCAATACTGGATACAGAAAGGCCGATCAGAAGTTAAGAATGTCCTGAGACAATGTGGGACATGTCGAAAGTATCAAGGAGGTCCGTACAGGATGCCACCAATGTCACCTTGGCCGGAAACTAAAGTTGTCAGATCAATACCGTTTCAAAATACTGGACTTGATTATTTTGGACCACTGTTCGTAAAACATGCAGATCTCAACAATAAGAAAAAGGTATGGGTCTGCTTGTTCACCTGCATCACAGTAAGAGCTATCCACTTGGAGATTGTTGCTGACTTATCTGCAGAACAATTTCTACTTGCACTTCGCCGATTCATAGCCCGGCGTGGCAAGCCCGACAAAATAATTCTGGATAAATAATGCACCCCAGTTCAAACTGACGAAATCAACGGTTGACCTCGCCTGGGAAAAAACTACAACAGATCCAGCAGTCCAGTCGTACATAGCTGCACAAGGTATAACTTGGGGGTTTTCCCCTTAAAAAAAAAATTTTTTCCCCCTTTTAAAAGCCAAAAAAAAAAAAAGGGGAATTTTAAAAATTTTTGGGAAATTTTTTAAAAAAAAAAAAAAAATTTTTTTAAAAAAAAATTAACCATTTTAAAAAAAAAAAAAAAAAAAAAAAAAAAAAACCCAAAAATAAAATTTAAAAAAAAAAAAAATTTTTTTTTAATTTTTTTTTCCCCCTTAATTTTTTTTTCGGGGTTTTTTTTTTTGGGGGGGGTTTTTTTTTTTTTTGGGTTTTTTTTCCCCCCCAAAATTTTTTGGGTTTTTTAAAATTTTGGGGTTTTTTTTTTAAAATTTGGGGGGAAAAAATTGTTTTTTTTAAAAAATTTTTTCCCGGGAATTTTTTTTGGGGGGTTTTTTTTCCCCCCCAAAAAAATTTTTAACCCTTTTTTTTAAAAAGGTTTTTTTTTTTTTAAAATTTTTTTTTTTTTTTAAAAAAAAAAACCCAAAAAAACCTTTTGGGGGGGAAAAAAATTTTGGAAAAAAAAACCCCCCGGGGGTTTTTTAAAATTTTTTGGGCAAAAAATTTTTTTTTGGGGGTTTTTAAAAAAAGGGGGCCCTTTTTTGGAAAAAAAACCTTTTAAAATCCCCCCCCCAAAACCAAAAATTTTTTTTTTTTCCCCCCCTTTTTTTAAAATTTAAAATTTTTAAAAAAAAAAAAAAAAATTTTTTTTTTTTTAAAAATTTAAAAAAAAATTTTTTTTTAAAAAAAAAAAAAAAAAAAAAAAATTTTTGGGGAAAAAAAAAAATTGAAAAATTTTTTTTTTTTTAAAAATTTTAATTTTTTTTTTTTTTTTTTGGGGTTTTAAAACCCCTTTCCTTTTGGGTTTTTTTTTTAAAAAATTTTGGTTTGGTTTTTTAAAAAATTTTTGGTTTTTTTAATTTTTTTTTGGGGTTTTAAAAATTTTTGGGGTTTTTTGGGTTTTTTTTTTTTAAAAGGGAAAAAAATTTTCCCTTTTTTTTTTTTTAATTTTTTTAAAATTTTAAAGGGAATTTTTTTTTTTTTTTTAAAAAAAAAAAATTTTTTTTAAAAGTTAAAATTTTTTTGGAAAATTTTTTGGAAATTTTAAAAAAAATTTTTGGGGTTTTAATTTGTTTTAAAAAAATTTTTTTTTTTTTTTTTTTTTGGGTTTTGTTGGAATTTTTTTTTTGCTTTTAAATTTTTTTTTTTTGGAAGTTTAAAACCTTGGGGGGGAAAAAAACCCTTTTTCCCAAAATTTTCAATTTATTAAAAAAAAAAAGGGAAAAATTTTTTAAATTTTTAAAAAAATTTTTTTCCCACCGGGGCCCCCCCTTTTTTTTAAAATTTTTTTTTCCCCCCCCCTTTTTGGGGGCCCCCCCCTTTTTTTTTTTAAAAAATTTTTTTTGGTTTCCCTTTCCCTTTTTGGGAAAAATTTTTTTTTTTTTAATTTTTAAATTTTTAATAAAAAACCCAATTTAAAAAATTTTTTAATTAAAAAAAAATTTAAGGAAAAAAAAATTAAAGTTTTTAAATTTAAAAAAATTTTAAATTAAAAAAGGGGGAAAATTTTAAAAAAAATTTGGTTTAAAAAAAAAATTTTTTTTTTCCCCCCCGGGAAATTTTAAATTTTTTTTTTGGGGGTTTTTTTTTTAAAAACCGGGGGCCCTTTGGGGGGGAAAAAAAAAAAAGGGGTTAAAAAAAAAAATTAAAAAAAAAAAGGGGAAAAAAATTTTTGCCCATTTTAAAAAAAAATTTTTTTTAAAAAAAAAGGGGCCCGGGAAAAGGCAAAAAAAGGGGGTTTTCCCTTTCCTTGGGGGGAAAAAAAAAAATTTTTTTTAAATTTTTAAAAAAAAAAAAAAAAAAAAAAATTTAAAAAAATTAAATTTAAAAAAAATTTTTTAAAAAGGGAAAAAAATTTTTTGGGGGAAATTTTAAAAAAAAAAAAATTTTTTGTTTAAAATTTTTTTTTTTTTTTAAAGGGAAAAAAGGCCCAAAATTTTTAAAAAAAAAAAAAAAAAAAATTTTTTTTTTAAAAATTAAAAAAAAAGGGTTTTTTTTTTTTTTTTTAAAAAAAAATAAAGTTTGGGGAAAAAAAAAAAGGGGTTTTTTTTAAAAAAAAAAATTTTTTTTTTAAAAAAAAAAAAAAAAAAAAATTTTTAAATTTGGGGGAAAAAAAAAAAAATTTTAAAAGGTTGGGGAAAAAAAATTTTTTGTATAAAAAAAAAAAATTTGGTTTTTTAAAAAAAAACAAAAATTTTTTAAAATAAAAAAAAGGGGAAAAGGGGTTTTAAATTTTTAAAAAAAAAAAAAAAAAACCGGAAAATTTTTTTTAAAAATTAAATTTTTTGGGTTTTTAAAAAAAAAATTTTTTGGGAAAAAAAAAAAGGGGGGAAAAAAATAAAAAAAAACCCCCTTTTTTAAAATTTTTGTAAAATTTAAAAAATTTTAAAAAAAAGGAAAGGGTTAAAATTTGGGGTTAAAAAAAAACAAAATTTAAACCAAAAAAAAAAAAAAAAAAAAAAAAAAAAAAAAAAAAAAAAAAAAAAAAAAAAAAAAAAAAAAAAAAAAAAAAAAAAAAAAAAAAAAAAAAAAAAAAAAAAAAAAAAAAAAAAAAAAAAAAAAAAAAAAAAAAAAAAAAAAAAAAAAAAAAAAAAAAAAAAAAAAAAAAAAAAAAAAAAAAAAAAAAAAAAAAAAAAAAAAAAAAAAAAAAAAAAAAAAAAAAAAAAAAAAAAAAAAAAAAAAAAAAAAAAAAAAAAAAAAAAAAAACCGTTAGGCCGGGAGGTTTGTGAAAGCTCCCGAGCCCTAGTCTTAACTATTATAGTATGTGGCGGGTAGTGCTTGCGAGAGGCTGCACTGTACCACTAGTTTATATTATAAAAGAAGACGTGCAGTGCTTGTGAGAGGCTGTAATGTACTTCGTTGTTCTTATCTGGCTCAGAGAAGCCCTTCTTGTTGTGAATGCCGTTTAGCCTGGAATCGTTAAATATGGAATATAGTAAAGATAATGTCAGTAAAGTAAATTTTCAGTAAATTTCGGTAAAATGTCAGTACATTTTCAGTTTTACATCGTTTTCCTATAAAATTGGTTTAATAAGAACTTTAGTGGATAGGGCATATAAAATAAACAACACTTGGTTTGGTTGTGATAACTACATTAAAAAGCTAACTTTTATACGAAATAAAAACCTTTAACCAACTCATCTTGCAAATAAAGTCATTCGCGACTATATTGATAAAGTTAACTCCCCTTTACCCTCAAATAACCACGTAGTTAACAATAATGAATCTAACTTATTTGCTATTTTAAGCTTCCTTACATTGGAAAACTTTCCGTTTCCATTCAACGTAAAGTTAAATACTTTGTTAAAAAAGACTTAAAACTTGTTTTCACTTCTTTCTTTTAGATGAAGATTAAAGGATATCTGAGTTTAGAAACGATTTAGTTGCCGAGGCTTCAAGGCATGGAAGCGAAATCTGCCAAGACAACAGTGGAAGCGACGATGTTGAAAGGCCACAAGATCTGCCTGCTATTTTATCAAGAACAGCAAGCATGTACGAGGTTTGTGATGTTTCAAATGGCTCTTTTAAAAATGATAATAATAATCAAAAAATTACTCTCGGGATGTTTTTGAACGGCTTGAGAGAGCTGAGTGCCTAATTGAACAAATTTTAGGAAGATTAGAAAAAAATGACAAAAAAAGCCTAAATGAAGAAAATAATAAAAAATCCGAGACAACCAAGCTTCTGGAAAGGATTGAAAGTTTAGAGAAAGACAACAAAGCTTTGTCAGAAAAAAAATAAACACTTGCAGCAAGAAAATTTTGGATTAAATAAGAATCGAATCTTAGATTCCCATGAAGTTAAGTCTCGATTGTATGAACAACAAAAGAATCAGCATCAAAACAATTTGTCTGATTGGCAATTGGTAAATAATCGAAAGCGTCAAAGTATCAACCCATCGAACAACACATGGAGAATGCAAAAAGAAAATCACAATTCGTCAGGCAATGTAACCATTGACACAAGAAATCGCTTCAGCGCACTCGAATGGATGCCTGATGATCTGATTGATGAAAGAACTGTTGTCCCTGGTGAACACACTTATGCCGAAGCAACTGCAAATTATTTAAATAAGCGTAGTATGACAGAAAGCACGCTCAATGAGAGAGATTGAGACAAAGACAAGCCAGAGATCCTAGTAACCCAAGAGTACGATTTTCATCCTCGAACCCAAGAAAATACAATGCATCAGACTGAGCGACCAGAAAGCCGTTTCAGAACCCAAAGAAAACCAACTGTTTCGATCATTGGTGATTCGATGTTGCGAGGTGTCAAACGAAATGATATCAGCTCAGCCACACCTTATTTGAAATCATTTGTCAAAACGTTTGGAGGAGCGACAGTGGAGCACATGCATTCATACATGGCGCCAACTTTGGGCATGAATCCGGATCATTTAATTCTGTTGTGTGGCACCAATACCTTGCGTCTGGAACACCCAGAAGAAACGGCGAGTAAGATTGTTAAACTAGCTTTATCTGCAAAGCAAAACGTTAAAAATGTTGCAGTATCTGGCATTATTCTTCGAAGGGATTCAGAAGAGCTTTTCAAGAGACAAGAAGTAAACGCACTTTTGGAATACGAACTTCAAAATCATGGCATTGAATTCATCAAGAATGATAACATCCAAGAAAGACATTTAGATAACTGGGGACTTCATTTAAATTTGCTTGGTAGTCAAACACTGACAGGTAATCTCGTTAATTTTTTAAGCCAGGTATGACTATCGATTGACCTAAGTTTAACGTCTACTTCAAGAATGGATCTAGTTATTAATAATCAGTCTTATAAAAGTGGCAATGGTGGACCATCCCCTCTGGTACAAAATGTTCCTTCCACAGCTTTCCCTAACCGGCCCTCTACTAAATGTGCCACTAGACTAGGACAAAGGAAAGGAATATCTATTGCATCTCTAAATGTAAATAGTCTTCTTCTGCATATCGACGACATAAGAGTACTAATAAAAGAACTTGGGTTGCACATTTTCGCTATGAATGAGACAAAACTTGACAAACATATTGATGACAGCTTAGTGTCTATTGAAGGATACACCATAAAAAGATGTGATCGTAACCGCAATGTGGGAGGGGTTGCAGTCTATCTAAAAGACTCTTTATTAGATAAGGCTACTGTACGAGATAATATTCCTAGCTTGCCTCTAGAACTTCTTTGTGTTGAGATTAAACCCGTTCGTGCTGCCCCATTCTTGGTATTGGCCTGGTACCGACCTCCTAGTACAACCATTGATCTTTTCGAACATTTTGAAAAGTGTCTGGAATTCCTTGATGGAGAGGACAAAGAAATCATTCTTATAGGCGACACAAATTGTGACATCCTACCAAACTTGTCCAAAAATAATAGCAATAATGCTCCTGAAATCCATGCGCACTCTTCACGCCTTTTAGAAATTTACAATTTGTTTGGATTTCATCAGCTAATCGATAGCCCTACTCGTGAAACACTGACCACCGCAACCCTTATAGATCACGTAGCTACTACTAGTAAACTTAACATAGTAACGTCTGGCGTATACAAAACTTGTTTAAGCAATCATTATTTAGTCTACTGCATACGAAAGTTTCGAGGAGCTTGCAAAAACAGCCAAACATCATCTCTACTCAGCAACTGAAGAACTTTAATCAAACTGAATTTGCGAAAGATCTCACGAGGATTGACTGGAGAGACATCGTACGAAAGTCTGAAAATATTAATGATTGCATTTTAAGCTGGTCAAGCATCTTTACGCAAATTCTTGAAAAGCATGCTCCTAAGCGTACTCGAAGAGTTTCAGAGAAATTCTGCCCATGGCTGACAAAAAAGTTTCAATCGTTGTCTAGAACTAGAGATAAGTTAAAGAAACAAGCCATTCGTTGTAAATCTGATTTGCTGATGCAGTCCTACAAGCGCATGCGCAATGAGGTTAACAAGCTCAATCGAGACTGAAAAAATTGCTTCCAGTGAGGGCGATCTTAAGAATACCTGGAAAACTATAAATCAAGTCATCAATAGGAAGTCAAAAACCACTCACATTCAATCCTTGAACATAGATGGGAAACATATATCTAGTAACCTTGATATTGCAGAAAATATGAACGCCTTTTTTGCACCATTGGCGAAAAACTCAGTAGAAAGATACCTGTAACTGGAAACCCCCTTCTTTCAGGTAAATGCGCAGTTAATGGACAAAAAACAAAGTTTAAATTTCGAGCTATCAATTTTCTTCAGTTAGAAAGAGATTTTCGAAAATTCAAAACCTCGAAGGAAAGTGGAACCGACGGCATCTCTAGTTTATTTCTTAAAATTGCACTTCCTGTTATTTCCCAGTCTCTTTGCGATATCTTTAATCTTTCCATGGCTTCCGGCTGCTTTCCAGATTGCTGGAAAACTGCACGAGTCGCCCAAATCTTTAAAAGCGGTCAGTCAGATGATAGATCCAACTACCGCCCGATATCCGTTCTTCCTGTACTGTCCAGGGTCTTTGAGAAACTTATTCACAACCAACTATACGATTACTTAGACCACAATAAACACTTATTTGCTAATCAATCTGGTTTCAGAGCTCTCCATAGTACAGTTACCTGCCTTTTAAATAGCACAGATGAATGGTACGTTAACATGGATAAAGGGAACTACAATGCGATTATTTTTATTGATCTAAAAAAGGCATTTGACACTGTGGATCATGATATTTTACTATCTAAATGAAGGAAGTATGGTGTGGAAAATATTGAGCTTCTTTGGTTCACGTCCTATCTTAGAAACAGAAAACAGTTCTGCAGAGTAAATGGGGTTTGCTCTAGCACTGAAGATATACATTATGGAGTTCCACAAGGTTCCTGCCTAGGTCCTCTTTTGTTCCTTATTTATATAAATGACCTTCCTTATTCTTTTACAAAAGGCAAAGTTACAATGTACGCAGACGATACAAGTATTTCATATTCTTCTAAAAGCTTAGAAGACATAAATCAAACCCTAAACAATGAACTTGACCACTTGAAAAAATGGCTTAGGGGTAATAAGCTATCGTTAAATATCCTTAAAACACAAGCGTTGATCATTGGTTCCCGTCCTAACATTAAGAAGATCACAAACGAGACTGTGGAACCCCTAAGTTCTTTATTGGTGACTCTCTCGTTGAAGACGTCCAATACTCGAAGTATTTGGGTGTGACTGTTGATAGGAACCTGGACTGGAAGGAACATATCAATAATATACGTTCAAAAGTATCACGTGCAGTAGGCATTCTGAAATATTCCAAAAAGTTTTTACCGAGAGACACACTATGTAAGATGTATCGAGGCATTGTAGAGCCTCACTTTCGTTACTGTTGTTCGGTTTGGGGGAACTGTGGGGTGACCAATGTGCGAACCCTCCAAATGCTACAGAATCGAGCGGCTAGAATTGTCACAAACAGCAAATTTGACACTCCAGCCACACCCTTGTTACAAAGTCTGCAGTGGCCAACTTTAAACGAAACTATAACCAAAGAAACTGCTGCAATCATGTACAAATCGTTGCACGGTCTTACACCTGAATATCTAGCTAAATTATTCACAAGAAAATCTCATCAAAACACCAGGAAACTGAGGAATACTGCCACTGATCTTTCACTTCCCTTAAGAAAAACGAGCAATGGGCAAAAAGCTATATCCTTCCGTGGAGCTAAACTGTGGAATAATCTTACATATGATTGTAAACATGCACCTACCCTTGCCACTTTTAAAAGACGACTTAATGATATTTTTTAACAATACATTATGTATTTCTATTGTAAATTGAATTTTATATAAAAAAGGTAGCACGGGCCCCTGAAAAGCAATCCTTTAGGACTGATGGGGTTACCGTGGTTAAACAAAAATTAGATTAGATTAGATTTCAAATTACGCTCTATGTTTGGGGTTGAGGACTATGTGTCGAAGTGCGTACGGCCTCGTGCAGTTTACAAATTCTTGTGTGACGGATGTTCCGCGACTTATGTCAGAGAAACCTCTCGACATCTTTCTACACGAATCCGCGAGCATTTGGTCACAGAGAAAAACTCGCATATTCACAGACATTTTAATGAGTCTCCTTGTTGCCGACCTCTATGCTCTGAGGATTCGTTTTGCAGCTTGATAGCGCTAGCGATTCCTTTCAGTGGTGATTTCTAAAGTATTCAACAAAGGGGCTCCGGAGGTGACATCATAAGAAAGGGGTGTGGTTTCTTGTCACCACACCCATATTTGAATCGATGCAAATATGATAACGGAGTGTTTAAACAGCAAAACTGTGTAGAAAGCGATTAGTAAAGCCCTAGTTAATCATCATGATAGCGGAATCAAGTTTAAGGAATGCAGGGAAAACAGGAGTTTCGTAAGCACTGCTGCAATAAGGAAAATAACAACTACAGTACAATGAGCGTTAAGGTCTTTGCAAATAAAGCGCATTTAGAATTCTCGAAAGCATGATCAATTCGAATGTGTTTGGGCGGGTTGAGCCTCCTCCGAAATCAATTAAAATTTTAACAAGGGGCCTCAGACACCTGCCCCCCCCTTGAAATCACCACTGGTTCTTTTACCTTCACAATATAGGAAACCTCTGCATATCTGTTGGGTTAAACCCATGCTAAATAAACAACTGTATCATTATAATTTAAACCTTTGTTATTAACACTATATTTTCTATTCCTATTTACTATTGTTAAACCCCTTTTGTACTACTATTTTTTAGACTTATCGCTTTTAATTATCACTTTTACCTCACGTGTCTTTATATTACGTAACTAATCTCAATATATACTTGTTTTCTTGATGTAATAGACCATTTCAACAAAGGGCCTCGTTTTAAAAAAAATTGAAAATTAGGTCATAGAGAAATTTTAGGCTTTTAAAAAGGCTGTGGGGACGTTTCGTAACTGAAATTTGCTTTTTAAATAATTTTTGAATTCGTTTGATATTATTTGTATATTTGTTACTAGTTTTCTCAAAAGCTTCCCCATGAAAATTATGTCCAGTAGGAGATTATTTCAAAAGAAGAGAGCATGGTTGAGAAAAAAAATTTGTCATTAATTAATATTCGTGCCGATGTGATGCCAGGTACGTAGGTCGTACTTCCCAATGATTAGATGATAGGATAAAGCAGCATGTCCTTACTAATATTCGTCAGCATAACTTTCGGCAAATAGAACAACCACCCTGTGGGTTCAAACAACAACCTAGTCTCAAACATGATTCGGCCATAGGACAAAACCTACCGAAATTGCAAGAAATTTACAGCGAGGATTGTTTCAAAATCATTGCCAATCATTGGCAAAGCAAGATCTTTGTTTCACTTAGGGGATTTTGGAATCTGGCTACATCAAAACTATAAGGCCAGTTCTGTGTAGACAGAAAGAGTTTGCTTTCTCACTTGGACTCTTCAACTAATTCTGTTGGTCCGCCCACTGTATTTCAATGTCGATTTCAATTCTTCTCTATCATCAGCTACTTCACTTAGGGATCACATGAGATGCGAGCGGGCAGGTGCGGCAAATCATTGTGAGTTTGGCGTCATGCCGTTCTGACATGTTTTGAGGGAGAGAAATTTTTTATATTTGTTTTTATCCTTCTACGCAAAGATTAAGCAAAGAGTTGGTAAATACCTAAATGGAAAATTTTTCTTCAACCCGTGAACGTAAGTGAATTCTTTTACACATTATATTTTAATTTAACCGTAGACTTATCTAGTTAAACTCTTTGTAGATAATGGATTCTGCTTCCCATTCACCTGCGGCTTCTGCAGAGCATCAGAGTGCAACGAACGATGATATCCATAAAACACTTCTGGATATCAGATCTAATGTGGCTTCATAGAAAACATTTTCTCAAACCCTCAACAAAGGTCGTTCTTTAGGGTGCCGCCCTTATTCACCCACCAGGACTGTGCCAACTCTGTCCACCGGGCAAAACCAGTGGGAAGAGTACGTCTGATACTGCCTCTGCCTCGGTTGCTCCTAAAACAGCCCGAAAGCTGCCGATCTTCATAATTCCGATGCTATCAGCATTTATGCTTGTGATGAGGAACCCGACCTTAACCAAGGTCAACAACCTGACCCAGAACCTTTTTTGCCGAACCTTAGCCAGGTTCGTACTCTTGAGAACAGTGACAAGACTAGTGCTACTGTCCGTTTCCAGTTGGCTACTATCGCATCCTTGAACGTAAATAGCCTGTTGCGTATTATCGATGAGATCCGTCTACTAGTAAATAATTTAGGGGTACACATACTTGCTATCAATGAAACTAAACTAGATGAAAATTTAGTCGATGAACTTGTCAGCATAGATGGCTTTACGATCAAGAGATGCGATCGAAACTGTGCTGGTGGCGGAGTTACGGTTTACAATACAGATACAATTATTGATAACGGCACCCTCTCTTAAAGCATTTAAAAAAGTTGTCGCCTAAATCATTGAGGAAAATGCTCAAATAAAAAATATAAGGATATATTTTACCATTTTAATCGTTTTTAGTTAGGAGGGCCCCTTGAGATTCAGCCTGCGGGTTGAAGGACTATACCTTCCTCTTATATTTCTTTATGCTTTTAAACTATTTATCTTCACTGTATTAGTAAACCTTTTTTGTAAATGAAATGAAATGAATTGATAAAGCTCTGTCCGTGATGATCTTCCGAAATCTACATTAGAGGCTCTTTGCATTGAAATAAAACCTGTTCGATCTGCTCCTTTCTTTGTTTTGGCATGGTATCGCCCTCCTAGTGAGGTAGCGGGTTGCTTTAGAAAGTCTTCAATTTCTAGATAAGGAAAACAAGGAAATTATTATCTTAGGGGACACAAATTGTGATATGTTGCCTGGTTTCCCGGTCACTGAAGATATCTTCTCTAATACAAGTCTTTTGCCACACTCAAAGCGCCTGCTAGAGATCTATCAGCTTTAATGGAAGTTTCCATTAGCTGGTGTAAAGTCAATGGTGCTGCATCAAGAGTTCAAGAAATAAACTGTGGTGTTCCACAGGGGTCCTGTCTTGGGCCTCTCCTGTTCATAATATACATCAATGACCCTCCTTTTTGTCTCAATGACTGCCGAGTAAACATGTATGCTGATGATACCACCATTTCGTATTCTGCAAAAAATGTTGAAGACTTAAATGTGACACTTGGGAGGGAATTAGATTCTTTAAGAAAATGGCTTCAATTGAATAAACTATCATTAAATATCCTAAAGACACAGGCTATGGTTATTGGATCTAGACCCAACCACAACAAGATCTCGACTGGATTAATGGAGCTACCTTCCTTTTCTATCGGTAGTTCTGAAGTCTATCCTGGGAAGATCATACCCATTTTATGCGTAACAAGGTTTCTCGTGCCCTCGGACTCCGTAAGTACACTAAAAATCTATTACCTAAAGATACCCTGTGCAAAGTATATCGTGGAATTGTGGAGCCGCTTCTCCGCTCTGGTCTTGGGAGATTGCGGCGAAACTCGGCTGCAGTCTTTGCAAAAACTTCAGAACAGAGCTGCACGAATTGTAACCAAAAGGAGTTATGATACTTCCGCCCGTGCCTTGATAGAAAGTTTAAAGTGGCCGACCGTAGCTGAAATGATTTATACTGAAACAGCTACCATGGTCTTTAAATCTATAAATGGCCTTGCTCCAAGCTATCTGTCTGAACATTTCACGAGCAAATCATCTCGCTGTTAAAAACCTCCGCAATACCAACGAAGACATTCATGTTCCATTTATGAAAACATGTAACAGCTAGAAAGCATTTTCCTATCGTGGTGTTGTAGTCTGGAACCGCCTTGGCCCGGAGATTAAGCAGGCAATCTCTCCCCGACAATTCACAAATGTGTTGAAATGACTTTAATTTATTATTCTACATTGTTATTAGGTTTAGGTTCTATAGAAATTAATTAGTTTTTAGCATATGTATTTTTAGCACGGCCCCCTGGAAAACAGTTGCATGACTGACGGGCAACCGTGATTAAATAGAAAATGAAAAATGAAATCCTAGAATAGCACTTGCGTCCAGAAAACTGCCCGAACGAGTTCCCAGCGATTAAAATTGATAAGCAAGTTTTGGGTTACTTGCTGGCGAACAAGGAAACTGTCAACAACAAGCGTTCAAATGTCCAACAAACCATTCACCCTGTTGAAAATATCTCCGCTTTCATTTCGATCGGCAATTATACCAATATACGGCATTTCCTAATGGCTTATCTTGCTGCCCACGGCTTTTCACAAATATTCTTAAAGTGCCGTCAACGACTTTGTATCAGAAAGGGTATATTGTAACGGCTTACATTGATGATCTCTACATGAAAGCGAATACGTATGAAGATTACCTCATGAATGTTATGGCAACCTTTGAAATATTTACAAAACTTGGCTTCATTATTCACCCTAACAAATCAGCCTTTGTGCCTTCTAGGCAAATCAAAATGTTGTAAATATGACCGTCACCCCAACGCAACATAAACTCGAGGGGGTTGTTGATTTATGTCGTACAGTATTAGCTGCACAACAGAAATTGTCTATTCACCAAGTTTCTAGGCTTATTGGAAAACTAATCTCTTGTTTTCCCGGCACATTATACTGTATTACAGAGGTCTTGAAAATGATAAAATTATTTCCCTGAAACTAAACAATGGAGATTTCGACTCTCCTATGTGTCTTAGTGCGGAAGGTCAGTCAGAGCTATTGTGATGGACCAGACCTTTACAAACCTATTGTCCGTCAAAAACCGAGCATGAAAATTTCAACTGATGCCTCCCTTCAAGGCTGGGGTGCTGTGTGCGCTGGTAATAGTGTCAGTGGCATCTGGACCCAAACAAAAAATTGCAGCACATCGATTATTAGGAAATACTAGCCATTTTATTTGGCTTTAGAATATTTGCCAAAAATGTTCACAAATGTCATGTAAGGGTTATGAGCAACAGCAACTGCGATCTCAGTCCTTAACCATATGGGCACAAGTCATTCGAATGGGTGCAACAAGTTATGCAAAACTATTTGGGAGTGGTGACAACAGAGACAATTCTGCAAAATGTTGATGCTGGCCGATATTGCCTCACGAAAACAACAGCATAGCAATACAGAATGGATGCTAAATCCATCCATACTTGAGTCTAGCCTAAGCAAGTTTGCTTTCAAACTAGATATTGATTTGTTTGCTTCTCCTTTGAACAAACAGTTGCCTACATATTTGTCATACAAACCGGACCCAGACTCATTAGCTATTGATGCGTTTACACTAAACTGGTCTTTATACAAACCGTATTTATTTCCACCTTTCAGTTTAGTACCAAAATATCTAAGGCGCCTTCAGGAAGACTGGGCAGGACCAATTTGTGTGCTCCCTCATTGGCCAATGCAAGCCTAGTATTTAAAAGCACAGCAAATGATGGTAGGCCAACCGTTAACCTTGAAGCTCAGTCGGACACTCAAGTCCGACGACTCTACATCCACTTCACGAAACTCAACCTCGTAGTTTGTCACTTATCAGGGACAAAGTAGACTCAACCACTTTATCGCAATCAGCAAAAAGTATATTATTAGCCTCCTGGCGCCCTGGCACCTTAAAACAATATGAATCGTCTCTCAAAAAATGGGGCACGTTCTGTAGTGCAAATACAATACACCCTTACCACCCCTCTGTTGAACAGGTAATTGAATTTCTAACCATTTGTATCAGCAAGGTCTGGACTATAGTGCTATCAATACTGCCAGGTCTGTCCTGTCATCCATCATTACTCTGCCGAACAGCACCCCTATGGGTGAGCACCTTTTGATTAAAGGATTTCATAAAGGCATTCATGAGCTTAGACCTGCATTACCTAAATATTCATTATGGGATGTGAGCTTGTTGTTAAAGTACTTAAAGAGGTTCACATCTGTTGATACACTTGGCTTGAAAGAGCTTACTATGAAAACTGTCTGCTTACTGACCGTCTTAACTTGTCAGCAATATTAAACGATTCATAACATTGACATCAATAACATACAAATATTGCCTGACTTCATCAGAATAATAATCAGCAATCCCATCAAAACAACTCGGTTGGCCCATCATCCAAAACCCGTAGAATTCAAATCATATACACATGATCAGGATTTATGTATTGTCTCCCTTTTATCAGAATATTTGCGAAAAAATGCTGATCTTCGCAAACAACATATACACCTTTAATAAGCTTCCATAAACCCCACAAGCCTGTGTCTCGGGAGACGATAAGCAGATGGAAGATGCTGAAAGATGAAAGATGCGGAATCTACCTTGAAAGATGCTGGTATCGACACAAATGTGTTTTTTGCACATAGCTGCCGCTCGGCATCTACCTCTGCTTCAAAATCTGCAGGGTTTTCTATAACTGACATCATGTCTACTGCTGGTTGGTCTGGCTGCTCTATAATAATGATGATTCTTGACAACATAATACCTAGTGAGTAACTAACAGTACATACGTTGACATACGCCCCAGAACAAGCAAAGCTTATCGAGTCTGGGGCGCTTACATACTACGCAAAATACTACGTACTACGTACTACGTACTACGTACTTACATACTACGCAAAATAATTAACAGCTACAATTGGAATATAAAATTTTGATTGAAATTTATGTTAAAAAAGAATATTATCAAAATATTTAAAGATATAAATAATTAAAGATTAACAGTCAATAAGCAAATAAATGAATAAGCCAATAAGCAAATCATTATAAATACAACAGATAAATGATGAACGGGAAGAACTAAAAATAAATTAAAATTAAGAAATGAATTATTTCTTTAATATTCAAATATATGAGCTTAATTTTTTATTTTTCAGATGTTTGATGTACTCTTTTGTGATTTGATATTCCTATCTTCTAATGTCTGGTTGTTCCAGAATTTGGCCCCTCTAACTATTATTGCTCGTTCACCTAAACGTTTATGCGTTTTAGGTACTTTGTATAGATCATTGTGTCTTGTGGGGTAAGAATGTATTGTAGAATTTGCTTGAAAGAAATTATGGAATACCTCTGGGAGATTATCAGCACTTTTCGCTCATACTGATCTTTAACTTTCAACGTTTCAAAGTCCTTGTGTTTTTTATTTGTAGATGTTAATTTGTTTTTGAATTGAAGAATTTTCAGTATACGATTTTGGTGAACTTGCAGACGGTTTAGGAGTTTAGTAGAAGTATCCCCGTAAACTTCAAGGGCATAGTCAATCTTTGATTGTATGAAGGCATTGTATAAAGATTTTAAACATTTCTTCGGAAGCAGGTGACGTATTGTTTTGAAGATAGAAGCATATTTGATAATATTTGTGCCTACTTGATTAACGTGCTTTTCCCATGTAAGCGTTTCGTCCATAGGTTAAGCCTAAGTATTTCACAGCATTAGATCTTTTAATTTCTTCACCTATTCTTACTCTCGATGCATCTGTGAAAGATTTTTTACCTGGAGAGAAGACTGAATATACAGTTTTGTCGATACTCAGTTTCAATTTATTAGAAAGTAGCCAGATACTTAGTTTGTCAAGTTCAGTGTTTGTCTCAGCAGTTAGTTGATCAATATTTTGTCCTGACGAAAAGATGGTTGTATCATCAGCAAAGTCTTGGTTTTAGTTTCGTAGCATTTACTATATCATTTATATATATTGTAAAGAGTATAGGACCAAGCACGGATCCTTGTGGTATCCCTGTGGTGATGTTGCCGAACTTGGATTGTGTCTTGTTTACGAAAGTATATTGTTGCCTTTTAGTAAGGTAACTAGTGAACCATTTGTTGGAGATCCCTCTAAAGCCGTAATGCTTGAGTTTTTGAATTAGAATCTGGTGATCTATGGTATCGAAAGCTTTTTTGAGGTCAAGAAAGACGCCAATTACAAAGTTACCTTTATCAAGGTTATTGTAAAGTTCATTTAGAGCTTCAGTTAACGCTAGGACAGTAGAATTGTTTTCTCTAAATTCGCAAAAAACTACTAAAAGTGTATAGTTAAGGACAATTTTGGACAAAAGGTCTTGGAAAGTATTCAGAAATTGTGGATTGTAATCATCTTATTGCTCGTGTTGCAATACTTTATCATTCCTTCGCTTTCATTCCTTCGCTTCGTTGTCATTGTTAGAATTGTTGTTGTTGCTTTGCATATACAGTTTTGTCTCTTTACTTGTCGAGCTTTCAAGGGCTCTTGCTGGTGCTGGGCTTTAAAGCCTCATGTGATCCCTAAGTAACGTAGCTGATGATAGAGAAGAATTTAAAAATGAAACGAGATTTACCTGTAAGGTAAAGTGTAATTGTAATTCTTCTCTGCCATCAGCAGGAACAAAGCGATCAAATCACTTCCTTATTCAAGCTTTTCTTTTTCTCCCGACCCTGTGTGATCCCTTCTAGTCCAGCAACCTCTTGCGTTAAAGGATGGGTTTGCCGTGCCTGCATGCTTGCATCTCGTGTGATCCTGCAATTCGTTAAATTCTTAAATTTTTCACTAATTTTAATTTCAATATCAATATACAATTATATGACCTTAAGATTTAGATTAAGAAAAGATTTAAATTAAGATTAAGAATAAGATTAAGATTAAGATTGACATAAAGATTAAGTTTTGATACGACTGAGGTTGATTATTAATGAAAATTATGAGTAAAAATAAAAGTAATTGTCGGTGTCAGTTTAAATTTTCATTAAGATTAATTTGGTGTTTTTTAATATAGAAGAAACTGAGAACAGTGACATAAACTCTGAAGACTTGATAAAGGATGTAATCAAAACAAAAATGGGGGTAATAGAGGAGGTTAGTTTTGAAAGACTTCATCGGATGGGGCAAAAATATAACGCAGAAGGAGAAAGAAGGGTTTGCCCTATTGTCTTTAAATTTTCGAGTTTTAAGCAAAAAGAAAAAGTGAAGTTTGCGGCCAAGAATTTGGCTAATAATAACATCGGTGTTTCCGAACAATTTCCATGAGAAATTGGAGATAAAAGATAATTGCTTTTGCCAATATTCAAAAGAACGAAAAGAGAAGGAAGGCAGGTAAGAGTAAATGTTGACAAGCTCTATATTGATAATCAGTTGGGGTGTTAAATGAGAGAGAAGAAAGATTTGCCGTCAACGGAAACGCAGTAGTGGAGTTAAAAATCAAAAGGTTCGAATTTTGTGTATAAATGTTTATGGATTAAGAAGTAAGACAAGAATCCCAGAGTTTTTAAGCAAAATTCAAGAATACGATACTATTACTTTTGTAGAATCAAAAACTGATGATTATGATGACTTTAATTTGCCGGGTTTTAAATTTACGCATATAAGAAATAGAAAAAGAGAAAAAGAATAACATCAGGAGGAATTTTTGTTGGGGTCAATGACAGAGTTAGCAACTCTTTTATAGCAGCTGTGAAATTTGACACTGAAACAGTTGTATAGTTAGAAAAGAAAAAAAAGATTTTGGAGTCTGCAAAGAGAATAGCAATAGAGATTGTGTATATTCCTCCAATAGGGTCACCTTATTTTGACAATGCTAGCTGTAATAATCTAGAAAAAGGTGTATCTAAACTAAAAGAACAGGGTTACAGTATATCGCTGGTCGGAGATTTTTATGCAAAAACACAAACAGTAAGTGATTCTATAGAATTTGACGATGAAATTTTAAGTGAAATTGGATTTGAGTCGGATGACTTCTCTAATGAAACAAAAGAAAGTTTGAAGGCATTGTGTGAATAAAAAATCCCGACAGCAAGGTTTTCGCAAGATAAAAACAAAAAACTCACCCGGTGACAGGTTAATTGATTTGTGTAGGATTAGTGATATATTTAAATGAATGGTCGAATAGGAAAGGATAAAGAGGTGAGGAAAGCTGCATGCCAAGACAAAACACTTATTGACTACGCAATCGGAAGCTCAGATTATGTTTTATGTGCCTGTAGTGATTTTTGCATTGATGATTTCAATCCTCTGTTCTCTGATGTGCATTGTGCTATTGCAATTTCATTTGATAAACACTCGACCATGAACAGGAATAAAAATACTGATAACTGTGTGATAAAGAGAAATGAATCAAGTGATGTACCTGATAAAAGATTAAATCTGTATCATGACTGGTCAGAAGAAAATATTTAAACCTTTAATGATAACATAAGTAACGATGATCGAATGGTACTACAAAGTGTGCTAAGTAGCTTTAAAAGTAATAACATTGGTTCCAAAAAAAGAAATGAAACTAATTAATTCGTCTTTTAATACATTAAACAAAATTATATGTAAAAGTGCTAGCAAAACATTTAAGGAAAAGGGACAACGAAATACCGATAAGAATAAGAATGATAAATCTTGGTCTGGTAAAGTCTGTAGAAATAAGCGAAGACAATTCATGAAATCAAGAAATTAAAGACTGAAAACAGATACATCAAGAAGTTCAATGGTTCTTTCAACAAATTGAACTATAAATTAAGAAACCTGAAAACGAGACACCCACATCAATTTTGGTCAATGATTAGAGACAAGAGAAAAGAACCTCTTAAAGATGTAACCAAAAATGCGCTATTTGAACATTTCAAAAATCTCAGTCAGGGTCGAGATGTAAATAATGAAATCAATGCAAAAATTGAACCTTTTAGAGAGTCTAATTCTGTTTTAGATGATTTGTTTAATGAAAATAAAGTAAAATATATTATCTCTCAGCTCAAAAATAACACATCGCCGGGCTTAGATGACAAACGAATGAATATCTTAAGTATAGTAGTGAGAAAATGATAAGTATAATAACACAAATTTTCAATATAGTTCTAAAGGCTGAATTTTTCCCAGATTCGCGGCTTATAGGTATAATAAAACCGATTTATAAGAATTAAGGATCGAAATCAGAAGCCAACAATTACAGAGGCATAACGCTAGTGAGCTGCTTAGTCAAGGTATTTACAGGTTTGTTTAACAAAAGAAAATCAAGCAGGCTTTCGGAATGGTTATTCTACTGCCGATCACATATTTAACTTGAATTTAATAATAAATTTTTTCTTTGCTAGTGGCAAAAAACTTTATTGTGAACTTTTGACTACGAAAAGGCATTGGAGACAGTATGGAGAAAAGTTCTTTGGCTGAAATTAATAAATAATGGGGTAAGGGGTAAATGTTTCAATGTGATAGTAAATATGTATTATAATATCAAATCAACGATCGAAAAAGATAGTGAATTTAGTGAAATTTTCCCATGTAATATAGGCATAAGGCAAAGAGAAAACTTGGCCCCTCTTTTATTTGCAATTTTTCTTAATAATATGGAAAATTCATTCCAAAACCTGAACACAGGCTTAGATTTTGAAAAAGGACAAAGAATTTTAAAGCTGCATACATTACTCTATGCAGATGACACTGTATTACTTGCTGATTCACCCTAAAATTTGCATAGGTGATTAGATATTTTAGGTAAGTATAGTAATTATGAAAACTAAAGTTAATGTTGGTAAAACAAAAATAATGATTTTTTCAAAAAATGGTCGCAGCAAAGGGTTGATTTTACATAATGATGAGAAAATTGATATTGTAATAGAATTTTAGTATCTTGGTATCATTTTTAAAAGTAATGGACGTTTTGTTAGTCTGAAAAAACTATCAAAAACCAGGCAAACAAGGCCATGAGATATTTAATTTCGAGAGCTAGAGCTACTGATATGCCTATAGACTTACAATGAAAGATGTTTGACTCGTTAGTTTTGCCAATATTAACCTATGGAGCAGAGGTTTGGGGTTTCGAAAAATTAAATGTTATTGATCAATTGGAATTACAATTTTACAAACTAATAATGAATCTTCAAAAATCAACACCAAGTTATATTGTATATAATGAACTAGGACGTTTTCCTGTTTAAATAAGAATAAAATCAAGAATGGTTAATTTCTGGAGTAAAATTTTGACTGGTAGACAAGATAAACTTGTGTATAGATTGTATGAAATATCTTGGCACAAATGGGAAAATATCGGTTGGACATAATCAATTAAAAATTATTTGATCATACTTGTTAGTCAATAATTTGGAACTATCATTTTGTAAATAATAGTAGAAATTTAAGTAGTATTATCGAAAATAATCTTAAAGAGCAGTTTCTTCAACAATGGAATTCCAAAAGGGAGATGTTGAATAAGGGTAGAATGTACTTGAGTATTAAACAAGATTTTGCAATGGAAGAATATCTGCGTGTTCTACCCGCAATTTTATCGGGGTATTCATGCTGGTTAAGAACTGCAAAATTAAACTTTTGGTTGAGACAGGAAGATTGAATAAAATTGACTACGACTTCCATAGATGTGATAGCTGTACCTCAAATGAGATCGGTGATGAGTACCACACTCTTAAAATGTTCTGCATTTACGAATATTAGAGATACCTTTATTCCAAAATATTTCTCTAAGTACCCTTCCAAATTAAAATTTCAAATTCGGATGACCAAAACTGGGGATAAATAACTTTGAGCCAATATTGCAGAAATAATAAGAGAAAATTTCAACTATAGAAAAACTACTTGTCACCTGTAAAAAAACGCAATATATTTAACTGTTGCAGTTTATGTTGTTGCTGTTGCTGCTATGTTACATTTATATTGGAATATTTTAGCTCTTACTGTTCATACTTTAGTTGTTATGTTATTATATGGATATCTTTAAACTTTTTTTTGTCACGTTTGTGATTCTATATCATTTTTTAATTCTATATCATACCCCAACTGGGGGTATGAGTAAAGTTTTATGTAAATTGTTATGATGATGATGATGATGACTAGAGGATTGATCTCCTTCTCCTTGAATACAGTTGAGGTTTTGGTTAGTAGCATGTGCCCTACTAAGGTATTGATTAATGACCTTTTCTATGGTGTTAGCAGGAAATGAATTATTGCGTAAAACGAAATTGAGTCTTTTGATTTCCTCGTGAAATCAAATCCAAGTAATGTTGATCTTATATGTATGGTCTACTGATGTACGGACTAGGCCCATTTTATAAGAAGAAGGGTAAAAACTAAAATAATTACTCAATAAGCCAGTATTAGTCTATTTATGATATACCAGAAGTTGTTGCAGAACGAGTATCAATGAGACAACTTAAAGGGGGTTTATGGTCATTCTCTTTCTCCATCGTGAACCTGATGTGATTGCGAACAAATTTAAGAAACTTAATGAAGGTTAAGATTTCAATTAAGATGAAGAATAAAATCTAAATTTACATTAAGATTATGTTGCAATTGGACTGAGGTTGATTATAAATGTAGATTAAGAGTAAAAAAAGAATTCATCATCAGTGTCAGTTTAAACTTTGATTAAGATTAAGATTAACATTGAGATTAAGTAGGCGTTAAAATAAGGTCAAGTCAAAGATTAACATTACATCAACATTAAGATTATGATTGAAATTAAGATTACAAGCAAAATTAAGATTGAGATTAAGATTCATATTCAAATTCAGATACAAATCAAGATTAAGATCCAACCAAAGTTGAAGACTAAGATTAAGAATAACACTAATATTAAGATAAAGAACAGGATCAAGGTTTCAGATTAAGGTCCTGATTAAAATCATGATTCAGATTGAAAGAAATCATAGAACAGCTTTAGATGGAGGTTCTTACTGGTGGAGTCTATCAGAGGCAGTGGTCCTCGGAAGGAAGTGGTCTGAGACGTGCAAAGGCTAGTCTGTATATACAAAAATAGGAGCAGTGATGGAAACCGATTTTTTGTTGGCAGTTTTTCTGACTTCTGCTTTGCTTGGACAACTGTGGGGTAGGCCTGTCAACACCCTTTTGTTTTTTGTGAAAGGCTGCGAATAGAGCAAAGGAAAATGACTTTAGACCAAAAAGAGGTAGGGGACAGGAGTGATAGAAAGGAACATGAAATGAATTTTATAAAGAGCTTAAATGCACAGTCTACTTGAGGTGGAGGTCCTTGAGATGGAGGTCTTTGCAAGGCAGTCGTCAGAGAAGGGCAAAGGCTAATCTCTTATACCGAATGCGTGGATAATTGGATTATTGCTCTTTTTGTCCCAGGAAGTTCGGAGAGGCTGTGCACGCTTTTGATGTGCTATTTTTGCAAGATTCTGCCACCCATGGTCTAGGCGGGCTAGGTTTGATTCATTTTCCAGTATCTTCTGCAAATGCTGGGGTAAATGGGGCTAACCCTTCTTTTTTGTGTTGCGTCACTGCTGCTACTTGAAACAATTGCCTGGTATGAACGTATTTCAATCACACTCAAAATTGATTTCCATTTTTGACCTTTTCATTTACTAACAAGGTTTTCTTATGAAATGATTAAAAATTAGAATTTATTTGCCAGCTCTAGATAAAAAATGATGGGTTTTCGTATTTGGTGTAGCCAACTGGAAATAATTTATTTGTTTCTCTTGCAACTTCCTTGGGCTGTTGACAGTTGGATAACACCTTGCAAGAGTACAACAATGTAAGCAGGCTGTGACCCTTGCAATGACTTCCACCTTCTTGGCAAATAATTTCTTTGTATTGACAGAAGCTGTGTTGAGGCATTTGTAGTACTTTGTGCATTGTTTTCCTTTCATAAACAAAATTAAATTACATTACATTACTGACTGCAGATCACTGTGAGCATGCAGGTACGTATTGGGAAAATGGAAATAATGACAGGAAAACTGTTGCTCAGCAGCAATGTTTGTGTTGCTACACTACATGTGTGTCCTTGCATTTGCCTTCCTCTCTCTCTGATTGTGTTTAAACATATTTTACTTTAGAATTGGATACTGAGAAATAAATAATGAAGTTCTGAAAATTGTTGTTTTTTTAAAAAATTCTATTAATTCAAAAAATTGCATGTTTTATTTACTGGCACCCCTATTTGCTTGATATGGCGTGTGCCAAACTTTTGGTTTTTGTTTGGCCTTAAGTTTGTAAATGACCTAAACATTATAATATATTTTTCTTAAATTAATTCATTTACTTAAGTTCATTTACTTAAAGTATGTTATTTAGTCGATGAGTAGATTCCTAAGCATTTTATCTTTTACATAGGCTTACCAGATAAAAATCAACTACTAAAGTGAAAGACACAGAAACACCCTTACAGAAGAAAAATAAAATGTTCGAAATGTAAAAAAAGAAATCTACAAGAACAACTTTTGGAAGCATAACGCTACTGCTCATAATGCAAAGGCTATTGCATTAGAAATCGTTTCCCCATCGCAAGAAACAAGGTGATTACTCTTTTAACATTTATACTGTGTTATTATTGAGAAAATATTTTGCACACTTTTAAATATGAAACCATTCAACAAGAAACTTACCATTAAAACATTCAAAAAATGCAAAAAACTGTTAGTGATAAATTATGTGCACATAATGCTCATAATTATGCTTGAATTATTACGTCAAAAATTGAGAAAGCGATTTCATAGTGAAAAATAATGAATTTTTCATGGAGAAATAAAAAACCCCTACCACTACCAGTGAAATTTGTTAAACATTATTGAAAATAAAAAAAAAAACTTTCACTAACTTTTTGGAAAATTTTATTCTGCAACTTTCCCACCCAAATGTCGATTTTGTTGAAATATTTAATCATGAATTTAAAGTAATTATATGCCTTCAAAGAAAAACAGTCAAGCAATGAATACAGATTTGGTACAAGTGTCTACTCCTGAGGAGTCCTCTTGTAGGCAACAGTGCATTTTTTAAGGATTTGTCACTGGTGGGGCATTTGAAAAAAGGGCACTTTATCTACAGATTAAAAAGCTATCAACGGAACTCTAAAAATTTTGCTACAGACAGTAGAACAAAACGGCTTTATACTAATTTACTAGGTATTAATATTTGCTACAATTTGCTACAACTAAAATTGTCCATCTTTTCTGAAAAACTTTGTTATAAACTGACATTGTCTGTAAGTTTGAAGGTCTGGCTCCTGGTATCTTCAGTCCTTTGCAGCAAGAAAGTCTGCAACTGCAGCTCTTGTGTCGTAATATGCCGTTCCAATGCCATTCAAAGCAATGGATAACCGATAATTAATGGTTTCATCTGTTATTGATGATCTTGAGTCACTGGCCACGATATTGTGGTGTGAGACAATGCGCTCTGTTTGCATCGAATGCGGTGATAAACTCATGATTGCAGCAAAAACTTTCTTTACAATCCCAGTTGCTATTGCTATCAGCTTACGCAAGCTAACTGAGAGATTAGAGCCAACATCGCTTCCTTCTGGAAGAAACTCTACATCTTTGATTTTATCCCATTGCTCGCAACTCTTATCAGCAAATTTACTCTCATTGCCAGGCAACAGGCGTTTTACGAAGGAAATCCCTGCTTTTACAAACACAGGCAGTGAATTGGCATTCACAAGTAGCTTAATATCTTCCAATATTTGTTCTTGTTCTGTATGTAGATGTCTTTCTAGAAATTCAGATGCAACTTTTTCTGTAAACATGTAAAGATTTCAAGAATGTCTCCCATAAGAGAAGTAAGCCAAATATGCTTTTTGTCCCAAGTCTTCAGAAAACCACTTGCTTCTTCCTTTTCGTTGCAGTCCCCATGTCCTTTCAATTCATTCCACACTTCCTTTCATGCACTAATATTAGAAAGTATGGCCTCAATGCGTTGGAGAAAGTGCTCTGCGAATCTCACCTCATGATGTCTGGGAAATTGCTTTACATCTTGCTTTGCTTGTTTCAGCATCTTTGTTTTCACTGTCAACGTCCGAAAGTATGTAGCGACTCCAATGAGCGACGATTTCCATATTTTCAACTCCGCCACTGTTTCAATAATAGACTCTATAGCAAGGTCAGACCGATGGGCACAGCACCAGAACGTGAGAATATGTCTGTTGCATTGATCACTTAGAAGTTTCCAGAGTCCCGAATTGCAACCAGTGTTCGCAGACTCTCCATCTGTGAGTACCCATTAACTTCTTCTCATTCCCCTCACATACATGCAAAGATTTGTTAACTGCTTCCAATTAACCAAGAGAGCCCCTTTCTTCAGGGGAATGCATAATCATGAATTTTGTCCATTATTCACCATTCGGCATAACAATACAACAGCTTACAAACTTGTGATCCCGCATATGCTTGCTAACACTGCCATCAATCTGTATACTGAAAGTTACACACTTGCCGTACAGTTCCTTTGCTTTCTTTAGATCAACTGTGTATATTGACAACAACATCTCTTGGTAGTAGACCGGATCTCTGTAGTGTAAGTCTGCCTGGACTGTGTCTGGTCCTTCATCAGTGACAAGTGCAACAAGTCTTTCTGCAGCAATTTGTGTAAGAGATCGAGCTGGCCAAGAGTGCCCAGAAATTGTCTCCAAAAGACAATCATTGTAGACATCGTAAGCCATCTTAATTAAAAAGTGCACAAAATCAGGTTTCTGTTTCGTTAGGCATCTCAACCATGGATGGTTGAAATTTTTTTCGTCCCAGGCAGATTCCAACTGTTGTTGCCTTATTGCTGCTTTATGTGCTGAAGATTGTAGGTGGTCAACAATCAACTCGAGTCTTTCTTCCCCATCTCCTCTAACTCCTTGTGCAATAGCAACTAACCCATTCTTTGAAAACTTTTTTGCTTCAGCTTCATACTCGTTACATATATTGCAACATACATGGATATGCTTACTTCCATTTTTTACGGCTCCAAATTTATGTCATTCAGAGAATTGTGCTATAATGCTTGACAAACTCAGCTTAACTCCATGATAATAATGACTTGAAACACAAACACCACTTGTAAAATTGTCATTTTTCGGATCTTTGTCATTTTCATCCAGAGCAATAACCTCCTCCTGTACGTTGATAGGGTTTGTCTCATTGTAGGATTCTTGGACTAAATTATCGTGATCCGAACAAGTAGAGTTGATATTGGCTTCAGGCCTAGGCCCACTGGGTACTTTCAATCTACCCTCATCCTGGCTTGTCTTGTTGTTGTTTAAAAGATGTGATTTTGCTGCACTTGCTCGCAATCCTCTGTGCCTCTTCCTTCTTCCTTTTCTCGTTCCTTGCAGCCCTAGGCATCTTGTTTCTTTACATCATAATGTGAGACTAGAAGAGGAATTCCCAATGAATTTGAAACATGATTCTCCAATATCCAACCTCGTGAGTGAAAGGGGAATCCCCTGCAGAAGCAGCAGTTCAAGAAAAATAAATTTGATATTTATCTTTTATCCAGAAATATCAAAAGTAAGGAATTACAAGAAAATTCACTGAATAAAGGGCATTAAAGTGGTGGGGACAAAATGTTCCACTGGTGGGGCAATTGGAGGGGCTGGTGGAAAATTGCCCCACCTGTTTGTATGTTAAAAATTGCCCTGGTAGGCAAGCAAAAGTTATTGAAACAACCCCGGGGGCACCATCTTTTGAAGACATTTTACAATTTGCTTCTAACACAGATTTTGACTCTGAAGATGATTGCAGCGCCATATCTGCATATGAGACACGGTTGCTATCAGTGGAAATACATAATTTTTTGAAAAGAACCTTGAAATTTAAAAAGCCATGTTATATTCTTAATTTTTCGTTTCTCACTCTTAATGAATTTACTGTTATTAAAACAATTTTATTTTTGAATTCTATCAATTTTGTTAAGTTTTTGGATGATTTCACTTCGTTATTACCCAATATAGGAAAAGTTGATGCTCAGTTTTCAGATGAAGAGCTTGACAACCTTAATATAGAACTATTTTCAAGAAGGCATTGGAAGAATATTGTAAATAGGCATTCAACTATATTTGTAACGACATTTTACGACACTGTAAAACTGTTAAGGCTTTACTTTACTTTAATTTAACTTTATAGCAACAGGACTCTAATGATAACAGTGCTTTTTGTACTAATAGATTATCCAGTATAAAAATTCGATTTATCATTATTATTATTATTATTATAACAAAAGTAATGCAGAGAAAGTGAAATGCCTCAAATGCACAGACAATAAACTAGAAGCCCTATTGAAATATATCCATTGTTGTTAAGATATACTTGATGTAGCATGATCGGAAGAAAACACAAAACAGACCAGTTTCTTCTGGAAACCAATGAAATCACACTAAAGATCAATGATCTTTCACAAGTGCTGGTTGATTATTGTTCGCATGCTCTAAATAACATTAGAGATGATGAGGTTGAGCAAAGTTTCCCAAACAGACTTTGAAGAAGATCATTTCATGAGTAATGACCCTATCTTAAGACCAAAAGCGATGAATAAATATCACGAAAGATCCCTAATAGAGCTTGGATCCAACAGACCAGTCTTCAAACATTTTCTGCAAAATGAATCGATTCCCAAAAACAAGCAGAAAAACTTCAGTGTGAAATGGTACAATTGATATCCACATCTGGAATGTAGCCCAATTTCAGATATGGCCTATTGTTTCGTGTGCTCCTTGTTTCCTTCCCGCATTGTCCGAGAGAAAGTGATGAAGCATAGGTAAACGGCATCAATTCTTGGTACAAAATGAAGAGCATTGGTTCAAAACAGAAAGGAAAGGTTCTGCAGCACTTGTCTTCCGACTCCCAAAGCAGCCCTTTCAGATTTCGAACATTCTGCCATTGAGTTGTGTCCAATTGTTTTTAAAATAAGTGGTCGATTAAAAGCCAGAATCATTCAAGAGAATCAGATAAAGTAAAAAATCAAGAGATAATGCCCATTCTGTTTGATGTGGTAAGAACTCTGTCGAGGCAATCTATGCCTGCTAGAGTCTCTGGAAAAGATCCAGATGGAAACTTTATTCAAAATGTGAATCTTATGTCCAGACATTGTCCTTCATTGAAATAATGGCTTCAAAGCAAGTGCTTGACAGCATATAGCACCAGGTACTTAAGCTCGGAATCGCAAAATGAAATGGTAAACATGCTTGCCCGGGATGTCAGAGGTTGAATAAACGATTCACTGACCTCAGCAGGTATTTTTTCTGTCTCTGCCGACACCACTCCAGATTCTTCCAACCAAGATAAGATACTGATAGCTGGGAGATTTGTTGATTCTGAAGCACTTCCTCGTGAAAGGGTACTTGAGATGAAAGAATCGTTTGACAAAAAAAAGATGGTACAGCCAAGAGAATCCTTGCTTTGTTAGATAGTAATGACATTGCCATGGATGATTTGGCCTTACAGACATGTGATTTTGCTGCATCCATGTCCAGAAGAATAAAGGGGGTCCAGCAGTGCTCACAGAATACTCTGGAGAGGTCTTGGCCTTATACGAAAAGACAACTCTGCGATGATTGCTCAACTTAATGCCATGAAATCCTTTCCAGAGAAAAAAGGCATCAATGCTGTTCAACAATATTAGCGTCATCATAGAGCAAGACAACAGCCGCAGAAAGTAGAAGACAATGATGACTCTACATCTGCTTTTGGTTTTGGGTATATTTATAGGAAACAGATTGGCTTGGTGTTAGACTCACTAATCTCCAAATATTCAGAGGATATACAAGTTTGCCTCGAGAAAATAAGGCCTCTTGCAGAAGGATTGCAACCACCAATCAGAAAATCAAGTAAAGCTATAGTTGATGGCATCTGTGAACTGTTTCAAACAATAATGCAGTAAAATCAAAACATATGATCTGTGCATCAAAACATCTATATCAAAGAAACAAGCTGCACGAAAAATCAAGTTGCTATGGAAAAATAGCCCTCTTAAGAAAACTGAAAACTTTACAACATTAAGGCTTCGGAAACAGCTAATAGAGTCCCTTATATTTTCAAAAATGGAATTCAACGATTATGTTTATTTGCCATTAACCAATGGGCAATTAAACAGTCTACAACGTCTGCAAAAAGTAGCAGCAAGCCTCTTACTTGGTAGATATTCTTCAAGAGATAATATTGTAAAACTGAAAGTGCTATCAATTAAAGAAAGGAGAAAGTTCAATTATCTGAAGCTAAGACACAAAGCTGTTCACACTGACAACTGGCCAGATATAAATAAACTGGAGATCAAAACAACGGGTAGAGCAATACATAATACACCTTTTCAACTAAGAGTCTTGTTTTCAAAATTTACGAAAATTTGTTCCTACGAAAATTTTGACCCCAGATTCAGATTGAGCACTATTTTACATCCCCAGTCATTTTTCACGGTCGAATCCTTTATAACTTTTCAAACTTTTACTTGCTATAAAATGAACATCGTAAGGACTAGAAGCGTAAAAATTTGCAAAAACACTAAAACGAAGATGCTGAATTCGAAATGCTTCTGTGACACAATTTTGGCCCTTAGTTGAAAAGGTGTATAGCAATGAATTAAAACTTCAGACATTATTAATCAATGGAACATTTCAAGATGAGGCAGCAACAGCTTCCAACAGATATAAGAAACGCTAAGAATTTTTCTGCATTCTGTTCAGCCTTATGGAAATATTTATTGGGGAGGATCATTGAACAAGGAAGACTTCATTAAAAAATTTTTCTTATAGATCTCTTAACATTTTAATATTGTTAACCAATACTCTTTCACAATGTCATGTGTAGTGCAATTTAGTTATTTTTGATCTAGGAGATGAAGAGCCATACCTATTGTGGATAAGGTCAATATTACCATGTATGTATGTGTGTATGTATGTATTTTTCCACCAAATTGCATGATAGAAACTGAAGTTCTTCAATCTGAGCCAGAGATCTATGCTATCATGATAGCAGACAATGGTCATTTATGAATTTTTGTGCCAGTGTGATGCAAGGTACTTAGGTCGTACTTCCCAGAGATTAGGTGATAGGATAAAGCAGCATGTCCCTACTAATATTTGTCTGCACAATTTTCGGCAAAGAGAGCAACCAACCCCTGGGTCTAAACAACAACCTAGTCGCAAACATGATTTGGCCATTGGACAACATCTACTCAATAACCCAATTTGTGAGGATTGTTTCAAAATCATTGGCAAAGCAAGATTTGGGGGTTCTGGAATCTGTCTATATCAAGACCAAAAGGCCAGTTCTGTTTAGACAGAAAGAGTTCGTTTTCTCACTTGGACTCTTCAAATAATTCTATTGGACCTCCTGCTGTATCCGACCAGCTGATTGGTGTTAAAATACAATCCCAATTCAGCTTTTTGTTCTTTCTGATTGGTGCATTTCGAGCTGCATCAGGGTATAAATTCCTCGTTAGACTATTTTTCAGTCTGTTTCTGACGTTCATACTCTGAGGAGTGTCAGATGAAAAAAGCTTTTAAGTATGCCCAAAAATGATTCTGCTGTTTATCACAGTTACGATTAAGCATAACTTTATAATAAAGCAATGGAAGGAATAGTTCTGGCTACAATGAATAAATTCAGAATTAAGAAAATTTTCATTGACTAAGGCCTTCGGACAAAGACCAAGGAAAAGATCCTTGATTTGGACTTGGGTACAGGAGCTTGCAGTGGACATTGACTTTGGACTGAACAGGGAACCTTGACAAGGAGCGAAACAGGACCCATTATTATGGACTAAGGACCCTGGACTAGTACCAATGAACAGGACTTTAGAACAGAACTCTAGTCTAGGATCAAGAAAAGGGACCTAGGACGAAAAAAAAAATGTAGAGTTGACATCTGTAAAAAAGAGTATGAGTAAGGACCATGGCATGAATTCTCTCAACAACTTCAATGCACAGACCTTATAAGGCGGAGGTTGTTCTGAGGCAGAGGTTGTCTTGAGGTGGTGGTCAGAGATGGGCAAGTGCTTGTCTACATATATTAAATTATGTGTGGTCATGATAACTGATAGTGTGATTCTCACTCCTACAGAATTCTTCTTGGTATGCTTTTCAGACTTGCGCGCTGCTCTGCTGCCTGTGGGATAGGTGAGCCATCACCCTGTCATTTTTCACAAGTTTTTTTGCAGTCTCTGGGGTAATCGGGGTGAACCCTTCTTTGATTTGCATCATTGGTGCATGTTTGAAAAATCGCCAAATTGTTTTGTATACTAGGATTATCCCTCTGTAATGTCAAGGCATGGAAGCACATTTATTGAGGTGGAATGTCTCAGAAACTGCAATGCCATAGTCAAGAGTTTGGCTTCCCTCAGAGAGAATATTTTCCAGTCAAAAATTTTAATTTCTGTTATTTTCGTGCTTGAAATATTTTTAAAAGGCCAAGGAGACATCTCATAACTCAAATTTGCTTTAGGAATAATTCTTAAATTCCTTTGATTTTATTTTTTAACCTGATCTGTTGATTCATTCCATGAATATTAGGACCAGTAGGAGATTATCTTTTAACAGAGAAGCATGGCTGGATAGCCTAGTGGTTATAGTGCTTGCTTCCTAAACAACGTGGCTGAGGTTGAAATCCTGCCTAAGGCAATGCTTCTAGGTTTTTTCTTATTGTTTTAACTAGTCTAAAAGTCTGTTTGAATATTAAAAACATTTCCAAAATCTCAAATGCTTTTTAATATCAATTTCAATTGTATAATCAGGGGCTGATCCAGGGAATTTGATTTCATGCAAAACTTCATTTTCATTTGATGTCCAATTCCGTTTTAATTTATAATATTCAGCTTTAATTGTCATTTAATGTTATCGTAATTTATATAAAAAAAATAAAGTGTAATACTGCTAAATTTAGGGTTATAGATAGGCTAGCTTCAGAAGACTAGGGTGGTTAAAAAGTAACTTGAAAAAGTACTTTAATCCATATTATTTCTATACTTCAGTTAAGACACTCATCGCTTGAGAAAGGGCAAGGTGTACTCGTTTTTTTTGTTGCATGCTGTTTAGGACTTTCAGTGCTTGAGAAAGACTGGGGAGTTCCTGTTTATTTTGTCACTGAATTTTTGTGAGAGTATCGAGGGAGGCTCTTGGGTATGAGCCAACAGAATCAGGTTTTGGCCTCAGGGAAATCCTTAAGATCGAAGTTAACATCAGGTTTATGACGCATCAAATATTATTTATTATTTATTTGTATTTGATTGTGTAACAATTCACGTAAGTCTTACTGTGCTTACTGTGTAATTTAACACAAACAACCTCAGTCATTGACCATATAAGGTAAATTAGTAGACATTGTATTTGTGAAGAAAAATGTATAAATGATCTTGTAAGGTATGGATTAGGGGAATTCTAGACTCAATGGCAGGGATCTCATATCACCTCACCAAGTCGATAAAAGAAACGAACATCGACATTAAAGAAGTTGTGTTTTTTGTGTTTCATCTATCCAGCCGGCCATAACCTGTTTACAAAAGTTTCATTTTAATTCTAATTCTAATTTTAAATTTCAACTTTTGTTTCAATTTTTTCTAATTTTCATTTCAATTTCAATGTTATTGTTGATTTTACTTTCAATTTTCATATAAAATTTTGTTGAACTTAAGGTTTCAATTTAAGATTTACATTTAAGCTTACCATCTGGAAGAAGATCAAGACTAATTTAAGGTTAAGCGTCAGTTTCACTTTAACATGAAGAAAGGTTTCGATGGATCTTAAGATTAGGATTAATATTAAGAGTACAATTAAGATTAACTTTAAGATTGAAATTTATATAAAAGATAAGGTTAAGTTTCAATAATAGTTTAACACTAACATTAAGCCAGACATTTTCATACGAAGTAGCTGATGATAATGATGATTCAATTTTTGGTAAAGTTACATTTTTCATTTTTAAAGTTAATTTAATTCTCAATTAATTTTCAGTTTCATTTGATATTGATGTAGCCATCACTGCCTCTTAAAATTAGGTATAAATTTCATGCAAAACGTCATTTTATTTGATGTTCATATCCATTTCAGTGCATAATCTTCCATTCTTATTTCAATTGGAATTGTGTTTTAATTTTATGTTTTATTCAAATTTTGATTTACACTTCAAAACACTTCAATTTGAAAGATTTCAATTTAAAATTAAATTGAAGCATACCATTCCGAAGAAGATTAAGATTGATTGTAAGTCGAAGATACAGTTCCACTCTAATATTAAGAAAATATTTAGATAAATATTAAGATTAAGATTAACATTAAGAGTAAGATTAAGATTAAGACTAAGACTAATATTAAGATTAAGAATAAAATTAAGATTAAGATTAAGATTCACTTTCAATAACACTGACATTGATTGTAAATGAACATTAAGAGTAACAATAAAACTAATTATCAGTGTCAATGTGAACTTTGATTAACATTAAAATTAACATTTAAATCAAGATTAAGATTGAGATAAAGTAAAGAATAAGATGTACACTGAGAATAATACTAAGATTATGATTAACATTAAAATCAGCCCTATTCTTATATTCCTATTATTTATGACATGATGTATATCATTGATGCTTCTTGACAATTACTAAAATTTATTAGCACATCTTTCAAGAATGTAATTGTTTCCATTGTTTCAATCCTGTCGCCCTGGCAATGAAGTTTTGAACGACAGGTAAGTAACAGTGGTCAGAGACTTTCTTTAGAAGTGAATTAGGTGCTCAATAGTATCAAAAAACGTGAAAATAGTCTATGTTTACCATATTGGTGAACATTTGGAGTTATATATGTTGTGACGACACAGTAACATCACCAAAATGATGTAATTTTATATGACGTCATCTTTAAATTTGAATATATAATACTTGCATTATATTTTGTGTTTTCACATTTATGTGCATGTTTTCTATATACAGAAGAAATACAGATATTGACATTAGAAAAAAGCCATCACATCCATTTAACCTTCAACTCAATTTTTTTAGCTTTTCTCAGTATATTTGTTATTCAACTAGACAACAAGAAAACGAATCCTTCCAACTATTCTACTATTGCTACATGAATATTATGAATAACTTGCCTAACACGTGTTGGCCTCCAAATGAGGCTGTAATTTATTTATAATGGCTGACATAATTTATGCAAGGGATAACACTGTCCCCCCATTAGATTTTGTTTAAGTCATTGAATTCGATCGTGTTCTTTGGGGCAAAATGTTCGAAACCTTGAGTTGGCACAAGTTTCATTTATTATAGGGTGGTTAGCATACTCTGGTCGTCCTTCCCCTTCCTCTTGTACAAAATCATTACGTTGTTCTTGTGATCAATTGCATCACTAAGGTCACTGAATACATCACCAGGTTGTGGAATAGTTCTGTGAGTGCTGACATCTTGGGGTGTGTTGAGAGGTTCATTTAAGTGATTAGCTCTTTTAGGGATATACTTCAGTTGGTTGACATGCACAACTGGGCTCAATTTAATTGCAGTGTTAATTAATTGACAGTTAACATCACCTACTAAGCAAACAATTTTCCATGGTCCAGACCATTTTGGTTGCCAACAATGAGAAAAGCCAGTTTTTGGTGTAGGTTTCCATAACATGACAGTATCATCAACCTTGTAATGGTGTTTTGTGGTACTCTTATCATATTGAAGTTTGATGTTGGTACGACTTTCTGAGAGTGTTTGATTTACAATATCAAATGTTCGTTTAAGGCCAAGTCCAAGATCTGTAGCAAATTGTTGAGCTTGCTTGATGTGATGCTTGGTAGTTGGTTGTAGTAGATGTTAAGGTGAGTTTTTTGCTAGAAGTTGTGTGGGGAGGGACAGTTTGTCACCTAAGATCATATCTGCTGGTGATACCTTAGTACTACTGCTGATGCTGGATCGGATAGCATATACAGCTGCTTGAAGACGGAAGTCCCAGTTGCGTCCATACTGATCCACTTGTTTCTGTATGCAACTCTTTACTTGCTTGACCATTGCTTCTGACAAGCCATCCACTTGTGGGTGAAGGCATGAAGATTTTGATTTGCCAATTCCCAGTAAAGTAGAAAGTTCTTTGATAACAGAGCCATGGACATTTGAAGCACCATCACTGTGTAGACGTTTCATTATACCATAGTGACAAATCCACTGATCATAGATGGCACGGGCAATTGTGATGGATTCAATGTTCCGCAAGGGTATGACTTCAGGCCACTTGGAGAAATGGTCCACAATTATTAATGCGTACTTATTTCCACTAGATGTTTCTGGGAGGAAAGGGCCTGCAAGATCATAACATACAAGCTCAAAACGCTCAGTAGACTGGATTGGCTGTAAGGGTTCCTTGTGATATCCCTGTTCACCCAATTCACTACATCATCATGGGCATTTGGCCAAAAATACAATTCTGATAAGCGATTCCATGTGCGATGAATGGCAAAATGCCCTGCAGAAGGATGATCATGGCAGAGTTGAAGAACCTTTGGACGGAGAGTTGTAGGAAAAACAAGACGGCCTTTCCATAGAAGCATACCATTAGTGGAGAGAGATAATTTGCAGCGATGTTTTTTTAAGGGTCCGAGACGTTGAACATCAAAGTTTCTTTTTCCAGCTAATAGATATTCCTTGGCTGCACAAATAGCAATATCGTTGGTTTGCAGAGTAATAACCTCGTCATCACTAAATTCAGGTGTGAGTTCAGAAATCTAATTGACGTTATATAATCGACTAAGACAATCACTTATACCATTGTTCTTGGAAGGGATGTGTTCAATCTCATAGTCAAACTCAGAGAGTTCCAATGCCCAGTTAAGTAGCTTACAACTTTTTGGTTCTTGCTTTGATTTGATGAATGTGTTGATCCTATTGTCAGTAAGTAGTAAAAATGGTTTCCCAATGAGGTAATGTCTAAACTTCTTAGTACCAAATATGATTGCATGGACTTCCTTTTCAACGATATTCCAGTTTACTTAAAAAAAGAAATTTTTTAAAAAAAAAACCTTAAAAAAAAAAATTTTTTTTTTTAAAAAAAAGGGGAAAAAGGGAAAAATTTTTTTAAAAAAAAAAAAAATTTTTTAAAAAATTAAAAAATTTCCCCTTTTTTTTAAAATTTAATTTTAAAAACCCAAAATTTCTTAAAAATTTTTTAAAAAATTAAAAAATTTTTTTTTTTAAAATTTAAAAAGGGAAAATTTGGGAAAAAATTTGGGTTTACCCAAAATTTTGGGGAAAAATTTTAAAAAAAATTTTAAAAAAATTTTTAAAAGGGTTTTGTTTTTTTTTTTAAAAATTTAAATTTTTTTTTTTAAAAAAGGGATTTTTTTTAACCTTTTAAAATTTTTTTTTTTTTTGGGGAAAAATTTTTTTTTAAAAAAAATTTTTTTTCCCCAAAAAATTTTTTTCCCAAAAAAAAGGGGGGTTAAAAATTTTTAAAAAAAATTAAAAAATTTTTTTTAAAAAAAATTTCTTTTTTTTTTTTAAATTTTTTTTGTTTTTTTGGGGGAAAAAAAAAAAAAAAAATTTTACTTTAAAATTTTTTTTTTTTAAAAAAGGTTTTTAAAAATTTTTGGGGGGTTTTTTTTCTTTTTAAACCCTATTTTCCCCAAATTTAAAATTAAAATTTTTTTAAAAAGGGAAAAAAAAAACAAAAATTTTTTTTTTTTAAAAAAGGGAGGGGTTTTTAATTAATTTTTAAAAAATTTTTTTTTTTTTAAAGGGAAAAAAAAAAAAATTTTTTAAAATTTTTTTAAATTTTTTTTTAAATTGGAATTTTTTTTTAAAAAAAAAACCCTTTTAAAAAGGAAAAAAAAATAAAAATTTTAAAATAAAAAAGGCCAATTTTTTTTTTTAAAAACCTTTTTAAAAAAAAAAAAAATTTTTGGGGTTTTTTTCCCCGGGCCCAAGGGTTTTAAAAAAAAATTTTAAAAAAACAAAATAAAAAAATTTTTTTTTTTAAATTTTTTTTTTGGGGGGTTAAATTTTTTTTTTAAATAAAAAAAA
Organism: Chrysaora quinquecirrha; assembly: GCA_014526335.1. Lineage (NCBI taxonomy): Eukaryota > Metazoa > Cnidaria > Scyphozoa > Semaeostomeae > Pelagiidae > Chrysaora > Chrysaora quinquecirrha. The sequence continues at coordinate 380,827 of JACTAT010000147.1, forward strand.
AAAAGGGTTTTTAAAAAAGGGGGAAAAAAAGGGGAAAAAAAAAAAAAAAAATTTTTGGGGAAAATTTAAAAATTTAAAAATTTTGGGGAAAAAATTCCAACCAAAATTTAAATTGGTTTTTTTTCCCGAAAAAAATTTTTAAATTTAAAAAATTTTTTAAATTTTTTTTCCCCAAAAAGGGGAAAAAAACCCTTTTTTTTTTGGCCCAAAAATTTTAAAATTTTTTAAAAAAAAATTTTAAAATTTTTTTAAATTTTTTTTTAAAATTTAAAAAAAGGGGGTCCCAAAAAAATTTTTCCCAAAGGAAATTTTTTTTTTGGGGGGGAAAAAATTTTTTTGGGAAAATTTTTAAATTTCCCTTTTTTTTGGCAAAATTTTTTTTTTGGGGTTTTTTTTTTTTTTTTTAAAAAAAAAAAAGGGGGAAAAGGGGGGGGGAAAAAAAAAAAAAAGAAGGGGGGGGGTTTTAAAAAGGGGAAAATTTTTTTTCCCCTTTTTTAAACAAACTTTTTGGAAAAAAAAAATTTTTTTTTTTTAAAAAATTTTTTTAAAAAATTTTTTTTTTTAAAAAAAACCTTTTTTTTTTTTTAATTTTTTAAAAAATTTTTTTTTTTTTAAAAAAATTTTAATTTTTTTAAAATTTTTTTTCCCCGGGTTTTTTTTTTTTTTTAAAATTTTAAAAATTGGGGAAAAAGGGGAAAACCCCTTTTTTTTTGGTTTTTTAAAAAAAAAATTTTTTTCCCAAATTTAAAAAAAAAAAAAAATTTTTTTTTTTTTTTTTTTTTAAAAAATTTTTATTTTAAAAAAAAAAAAAAATTTCCAAAACCAAAAAAAAAAATTTTTTTTTTTTAAAAAACTTAAAAATTTTTTTTTTTTTAAAAAAATTTTTTTAAAAAGGGAATTTTTTAAAAAAAAAAAAAAATTTTAAAAATTTTTAAAAAAAAAAATTTTTTTTGGAAAATTTTTTCCCTTTTTTAAAAATTTTGTTTTTTTTTTTAATTTTTTTTTTAAAAAAAAAAAAAAAATTAAATTTTAAAAAAAAACCCCCCCTTTGGGAAAAAATTTTTGGGGGGGGGGAAATTTTTTTTAAAACCCCCTTTTTTTTGGGTTTTTCCCCCTTTTTTTTTAAAATTTTTTTTTTAAAATTTTAAAAAAAATTTAAAATTTTTTTTTTTTTAAAAAAAAATTTTTTTAAAAAATTTGGGGTTTTTTTTCCCCCTTTTGGGAAATTTGGCCCGGGGAAACCTTTTGGTTTTTTTTAAATTTTAAATTTTTTAAAATTTTTAAAATTTTTTAAATTTTAAAATTCCTTTTTTAAAGGGTTTTTTTGGAAAATTTTTTTTTTTTTTAAATTTTAAAATTTTTTGGGTTTTTCTTAAAAAAAAAACCCTTTTTTAAAAAAAAATTTTTTAAAAAAAAAAAAAAAATTTTAAAAAAAACCCCAAAAAAGGGAAAATTAGGTTTTCCCCCAAAAAATTTTTTTTTTTTAAATTTTTTTTTTAAAAATTAAAATTTTTTTTAAAAAATTTTAAAATTTAAAAAAAAAAAATTTTTCCCAATTTTTAAAAAAAAAAATTTTTTTTTTTTCCCCCTTTTTTTTTAATTTTTAAAAAAAAGGGAAATTTCCTTTTAAAAAAGGTTTTTCCCCCCCCAAAAAAAAAATTTTAAATTTTTTTTTTTAAAAAAACCCTTTTAAATTTTTTTTAAATTTTTTTTAAACCCCCAAATTTTTTTAAAATTTAATCCAAAAAAGGGGGAAAAAAAAAAAAGAAAATTTTTAAATTTTTAAATTTTTTGGGAATTTTTAAAAATTTTTAAATTTTCCCCCTTTTTTTTAAAAAAAAATTTTAAAAAATTTAAAAAAAAAATTTTTTCCCAAAAAAAAAAATTTTTAAAATTTTTTAAAAAAAAAGCCAAAATTTAAAATTTTTTTTTAAAAAATTTGGGTTTTTAAAATTGGGTTTTTTTTTTTGGGTGAAAGCACGTACTTACTAAAATGCGGAACCACCCAAAACGATCCAAAACCACCCAAAACGACCCAAAACGAGCCAAAACAACCCAAAACGATCCATAATCAGGTCAAAACCACCCAAAACCAGCCAAAAAAGTATAACTTACTTTTAAATCATTGATTTTAGGGTAGAAAATCCCTGAAAATCCCCACAAATCCAACATATCCTTTGAAATAACATCATTGTCTCTTTTAAATTCTTCTTTTGCCTTGGGACTTTCGTTGTCATTAAAAAGTCAGAAAGGCCTTTTTGTTCATAAAAGCATTCTTGTGTCTAAGCATGAACTTGCTTAAGATAAAAGGCGACAACACGTTTTGTCAATAGATATACCGTTGGGAAAGGTACGCATTGTCTGGAACACGTGTTGAATATCTCGAAATATCTACTCAAAATATCTAGCAAGACTCCAGTCCCGACTGATACTCAACACGTCAATGCAGTATGGAGAAAGGAGTGGCTGTAATAACGGTGAGTTTTTACAAGACAAATCGCATAGAATTTAAAAAAATCTTCTTCGTTTTATATTTTACATTTCGCGTTTACCTATCTGATAATTTCTCACTCGTCTACAGCTTACCGACGACGATGACGAAAGTAACGAAATTTCTCAAAATTTTCGTAATGAAACGCAACCTGGGTAAGTTTCGAAAATATTTTATTTAGAGAACTACAACAAATTTTAACGTCATGATTTCACAAGGCCACTTAATCACAAGCATTCCCGGTACAGGGCAATTTCAAATTTATACAGGACCCCTTTCGTTTGCTTCCTACACGTTTTGTTTTAAAAATTTAATGGCAAAAATGTTGTTTTGATGTGAATCAAGAAAGAGGGGGCCGGGAGAATTTCATTTCACCTCACTTCTAAAAACTCGTGCAAAGTTCCTTTTGATATTGTGAAACAGGTGTAAAACTTTTTAAGACAGCTTAAAATCTTTCTGTTATGGGGAAATCCAAAAATCTTGCCATACAGGAAATTTATTCAAAAAAGATTAACTTTCCTAACTTTTGTCAAATAGCTGACATTATTGTTCCTGTTTACGTTGTTGCCATGTCAGCCATGATGGAGGAAGTCCGGGTCCGGCAAATCATTTCAACTAAGGGCCTCGAAATTTTACCCCCTCAATCATTTGACACGGTCAAATCCTTTCTGGCAAATTACAATAGATAATTTTGTTCTTTTATTTCTTAAAACAATAAAAAATTTAAGTAACCTTTACTAGTGAGGCTTTAGCTAGGTTTCTTATACAAAAAAATGTGTACTTTGCCAGATGTTTTTGTTGCTGTTTTTTAAAATTGCCCAGTGTGGGACTGATGTCCTCACAGCTCTGAAACTAGGAAGGGACATCAGAAAATAGAAACAAACCGAAAGCATCATTAGATTCGCCATGTAATTTTACATCTGAATTTGAAATAAACCATAGAATTGATTTGGTAGGCCTTAAGTGTCCCTCTTCGGTAAAATTCCCACTTTTCCACTCTATGCCATATTGTGGTTGTTGTTTAGAGTTGTTGCTGTTGTCAAAAGAGTAGCTGTTGTTGTTAAAAGGGATGCAAGTGCTGCGTTGTTGTTGATGTTAAAAGTGGCTGTTGTTGCTTTGAGCTGTTGTTGCTGTTGTTGTTGCTTGTTCCTGAAAAAGATGTCTATGAAGTCGTCCGATGCTACCGACAAAACAAGAGTAACCCCGGCTTCAGCCAGACATTAGCAACTGCGAGGAAGGTAACTGAGAAAGATATCATACCTTACTACTTGGTCACGTACAAGTGGTTTGACGGAAAAGACCATTCGTCAGAATTCAAAATGCCACGACATGGAAATGCTACAAAGCCAGAAACCTTTCCTTACTATCGCCAAGATCCCAACATTTTCCACGAAATTGATAGCATGCTGGAGAACGGACTCTCGACGGACAAAATCTACAGACAATTTTCCAATAAGCTTCCCACTACCGTGAGTGAAACAGTTAAATGCCCAAAAGTAATAGAAAACAGAAAATTTGCAAATTCGACTTCAGCAGCAACAAAAACCGAATTCTCTGAAGCAGAAAGCATCTTAAAGTCACTAAGAACGGCGGGAAGTCTCATTAAATCTGTTAGTTTCGGAGCTGATCAATACTCTACAACGAATTTTACCCGAAAAATGCTGGAACACATTTACCGCTTTTGTGTCTTAGGAGACTCTATTCTCAAAATTGATACGACGTTTGAAATCTGTGATGGACTTTGGTTAACAGACACAACTTATGCAAATCTTGCACTTTTAGACAGTCGTGGAAAGAATCCTGAATTTCCAGGTCCAAGTTTCTGGCATTTTAAGAAAACCAGAGAAGCCTACCGGAGATTTGTAGGAGAACTTGTTATAGATGATCCTAAGTTAGCAGGGATAAAAAAAATTGGCCATGACTTAGACAAAGCTTTGGCTCAAGGTAAACCTTTTTACCTTCATTTTTTCTATAACAAACTAAGATCAGGATTAGCGCTAAGTTTCTAAAATTTTTCCTAATTTTAAGTATATAAAGTTTTTCAAATGTTTCGTAACACCAATGGTCTTGAGAGATATTTCACATAAAAAAGAAATACACGCAAATTTGGCCAAAAGAACCCGAATAATAATTCTTTGTACAGCTACAGTTGCACTGATGACCAAAACATAAACTCTTACAAAATTCCCCTCCAAGGGGATCGGTTTCTTGCGAAATGTTTCTTAACAAAGAATGTGCATAATCATCTTGCTTGCGACGTTTAAACTACTAAAAGATTTACCCTTCTTCATTGAGATTGATACATGTATTCTATTTTTTCAGGCTTCAAGGATATTTTAACAAGTGCAAAAAGCTTATGGTGTACACAACACCTGGAAAACAGAGATGCTGAGAAGCTGCGAGCAATTGGGTGCAATAGCAAAGTCATCTCACGCATAATGTCAGACATATATGGCACGCAGAACGAGATTCTTTTGGAGAACGGCTTAGCCGACGCAGATGATGAAGACGACTTTGATGCCAAGTTGGAAAGCTTGAAACCTGTCTGGGAAGAAATTGCTCCGGGCTTCAGCACATGGTTTGAAAAGAGAAGAAGCATGGTTTTCAAAGAATTCCTCATTCTAACAGCAAGGCGAGAACTAGGAATTCATGGCCGCTTCACAAGTAATGGGTTGGAGCTAAAGCACAAGCTTCAAAAGAAACGGTTGTCTGAGGACAATATCCCAAAGGAAGTTGCAGCTGTTAGCGAAAGTTTGAAACAGTGGGCCAAGGAAAACTTTTTCGCTGAATGTGCACGAGCTATACGTGGACTTGGAAAGTATAGACTGGCAAAAGATTATGTCAAATTCTATGTTGATCCTGTCCAGTGGAATCGATGGTCAGTCAGTCGACAAGAACAACATCTCAAAGCATTTTTTGAATTTGTACCCAAGGCGTACGACCAGTACCAAAAGCCAAAAAATGCAGGACAAAAGTCTTCTGCTACAGGAGCTCAGAAGCGACGAGCAAGACTTCCAGAGCCAGAGCTGTTCCACAACAGAGCCAGCATTAATGAAGATGATGATAGTCGTCCACAAGATATAGCCGTAACACCCTTGAAACTGACAAAGAAAAAAAGGGAAGGCGAGTCCAGAAGCACATGGCAGGTATAACAATCGTTTCCATTTACATTTGCAGTACATATACATTTAAACAATGTTGATGAATTTCGAACAAAAGGAACGAAGTTTTTGAGTTTTTGATTTTTAGCTATTTTAAGTGTATAGGACATTGGTTTGAAGAAACTCACCCCCATAACGAAATGATAAAAACCTTGCAGGACCTGCTTGCTTTCTTTTTTTAGTAAACTACTATGTAAATCTGATATTTGAAAAGGTATACGAGATTTCCGTTGAAACAAAAGGATTTCCGAAGGATTTCTATTAAAACAGAGGAGTGAATTGCCCCTTGCTTTAGACTGCGATGCAGAGGTGTGACCATTCTCATAAGTTGCAGATTGTTTCAAAGCATCAAAGAAGCTGAGAACTAAGACCGGAAATTTAAGAAAGTTTGTTGCTAGTTACTTATGAAATAATCGTTTTATCATGGAGGCCAGTCAAAACGACTGGCCTCCGTGAAATAACTGATAAAGATGGACAAAGGAAAAGGTACACTGGTAAAATCTATTTGCATTACCTCACGAAGTGTCTGAAGCTGTATGACCAAAACTTTGATTTCGCCAAAGTGAGCGTACCGAAGAAGACACAGGAGCTGCTACCTGCAAATGCTCTTCATATTCTTAAGACAAAGGGTTTGACCTTTGCTTAGTAAGACTATACATTCGTCGAAACATTTGCCTCTTCTCGCCAAAAACACCTGACTTGACTCTAAAACATTAACACATAAATTAGGTAAATGCATTTATTAACTCTTACTATTTTCTCGCACACGTTTCTTCAGGGGAAAATCACTCTTAGAATCTCGTACTTCTTTGAAATAATATTCAGAATCTTCAATACTCATAAAACAAAGAAATATGCCTTTTCCACTTGGCCTGAATAGGCCTATTCAATCATGATATGACGTCACTTACAATAAAGTCATACTTTGAATAAAATAGAGTGGAATACAGCTACAGTGAAGCATTTTATTAATAGTACAACCATTGACTATGGTGCAACAATTCTGTGATATTTGAATCCTAACAATTTTTAAGAAAGTCTTTGCAGAATAATATCTGCGAAATTATGCTTCAGAAATTCAATACTTTTAGAATTTTGCACGATATTATTGTACATAGAGTGATTTACTCCTTGGGTGTGCTTGCTTTGTTCGTTGGTTAACATGATTTTTTTAAAACTTGAGATTTTTAAACTTGCATTTTTTCATCTATACGATGTAGATTTGTCTTTTGTTAATGATGTTAAATTTTTCTTTAATGATATAAGTTATCTTTGGTTGAAGATGATTTTTCTGTCGTTCTCTTGCTTGAGCCCTTACTTCGATTTATTAAAATCTCTGTTTCGCTCATAAATCTAGACCAACAACCTGAACGATTCGCTGCACCGAGCAGTTGAAGCAGCCTGCTGACGACAACAACAACAACGTAAGGTGGTAGCTGCGATAACTGGGACACCGAATGTCGAGGGCGGGGGGGGGGGACATTTGTATTTGGCAGTAAGCTTGTTTGGTAATAGTATATTTGCTTGGTATGAATTTTGGAAAAAATTTTCTATATGTATATATTTTCTATCAATGTTTTCATTTCTGTCTCGGCAGCATTTGTTTCAGTGTAAATTCAGCCCTGACAGCAAACATATTTCCATACACTCTTTTTTATAAGAAACTAAGATTAGATTGTTGAGACCTGCGAGTTTCTTATCATTTTGGGTCGAGTACTGAAAGTTTCTTAACCAATAGGCTATTGGTCTTTAAAAAAAAGAGTGTATTATCACAACAATCACGCGATTATTGCACGATCGTGTAAGAAGTCACAAGTAGAGTGATCTTTAATTCCCGTTTAAACGAAAATATTTCCAAGAATTTTTTTATCAAACCCATGAAATCTTAACAATGGGTGTACGCCTACGTGTCTGTAGGAATGGAATGAAATGCCCCTCGCTCGAATCATGAGATAAGAAAATCTCACGATCGTGCGATAATCGTACATTAAAAAATTTTGATGGAAGATACAAGATAGGCTTGAAAAGCTGCAGGTGATTGAATAGGCCCCTGAGAGCGATTCACAAAAGATTCGTCCGCCATTCCGAAAATCAATAGCAAACAAAGCGCATTGTTCACGTTTTTCGCCCCAAGAGGAAAGACAAATTTACAACGGAGAGATGATGTTTTGAAGAAATTTAGGGATTTTGAGGGCTTTCTACCCCTTAACAAGTTAAAATGACACTTTTTGGTTAGTTTTGGGTCGTTTTGGGTCGTTTTGATCCAATTATGGGTCGTTTTGGCTGGTTTTGGGTCATTTTGGCTGGTTTTGGGTTGTTTTGGGTGGTTCCGCGTTTTAGTAAGTACCGATGAAAGCATACCTTGGCATTGTTTTCGTTATGGGAATCACTAACTTACCAGAATTGTCAATGTACTTGTCAAGTGATCCAATCTATGGGAATAAAAAAAGTTTTGAAAGGGTCACTTAAAATTCCTCGGTTTTTCCAACTCAGAGAACGAGCCACAGAAGAGAGCACTTGGGTATGACTGCCTTTTAGATTTACATTTAAATGAAAGGAAATAATAACAAAATCAGGGCTGCAAAACAGTGTCAAGATCTATTACCGAACGTAAATGATGGTAATAGATCCGATGTAAATGGGTATATTAACACACAGACAAGAAAAATATGCTGGACAATGCATAGACATGTTTACCAGTTCATAGACATGTTATTATCATTAAATATAAATATGGAATGAAAATTGATATTTTTCAAGGAGAATATGAAATGGACAAAAATGATAAAGGGAAAAGGTTGACTGGTTTGAAAAACATTTATATTTAATAAAATATGCATTGAAAAAGCAATCATCAAATAGCCTTTAATAGAAAATATTTTAAAATAGACCCTTGACCAATGACGTAACAACAAAATGTAAACAGCATGCGCGCGCAGGGTGCAGGGCAGAAAGAAGACGCGTTGGGTTAGAAACGGCCTTTTGCGTGCGACTTGCTTTGCTTTGACTTGAAAATGGCTGCTCGTGAATCTTCTTCAAACTACACAGCTCATCTGGATTCAGAAAGCCGAAAACAATATTTTTCAAAATTGACATTGAAAACTGGGAAGCAGCTGCCTGATCCTCTTGCGATTAAAGAATGCTGGAACAATGATATTTCAAACTTGCCAAACCTTTCATGGCGTGATGTGACTGAATATCTCATTGATTCTCCAAGTGTTTTCACGAAGGAATCTCTGAAGGCTTACAAATCACTAGAAGCATATGATTATTTTACCTGTGGACATGTACAAGAATGTTATTATCATCCTATCACTAATGAAAGTGAGTTTTGCTACATCAAATCTGAGGTACTAGTCTATGTTTCAACATTTCCAAAAAGCATTAAAAATTATTGATTGCATTCTGATAAATTGACACTGTGCTCTCTATATTGGAAAGGTTGGAAAGTTCTTTGTTGTATTTGATATGTTATTTACATTTTAGGTACTCCCAAGTCAACGTCAAGGTCAAAAAACTACTCTCTATGAAGTATGGGTCTGTCTCAACAAAGTTCATGGCTGGATTTTGACTGGAAATTGCACCTGTATGGCTGGGCTAGGATCTTCATGCAGTCACATTGCAGCGCTTCTATTTAAACTTGAAACTGCTGTTCATTTCAAGCTTAATGACCAAACAGCATGCACAAGCAAGCTTTGCTCTTGGAAAGCATCAAGAAAGCATGTCAATCCATCACCTTTGTTGGCAATTGATTTTTCAAGGCCAAAGAAGCATTCATTGCCCAAGCATGCCAAGAAACGCCCACAAGTTACTCATTATTCATGTAAGGATCCCAGTACTGGAGAAGACGCAATCTCAAAACAAGATCTTAAAGAATTGTACAAATCTGCACCTGAGATAGTTGTTTTTACAAGTATGGCCACTTCGCAATTAAGAGACGAGAAGGTACATGAACCGTTCCAAATTATACACAGTGTTACTGTTAATGAAAGTGAGACTGATACAGCATCCGAAACCGATGAAACCTGTATACCAGAACCACTAACAAGTTTATTTGACCCATCGACGGTTAATATGAATGAATATGAATTGCTGGAACATGGAAAAATCCTTTACAGGCAATACTGTAAATCATATAATCAGCAGTCATATGACAATTTATGTGACATAACAAAAAAACAAGCATTATCAAATGCATGGTCCATACATAGAGCTGGGAGAATAACAGCCTCCATTGCTCACCAGGTTTCAAGAATGCAAGACAGCAAATCCTTGATTTCTACAATAATGCAATATAAACAACCGTTTAAGTCAAAGTACACTGAGCATGGTAAAATCATGGAGCCTAAAGCAAAAGAAAAATTTGTTCTTGAACAGCAACCATTGCATTCAAATTTTGAAATTGAAGAAGTTGGGCTGATGGTAAATGCTGAAATCCCTTGCCTTGGAGCTTCTCCTGATGGAATTGTCAGTTGTTCTTGTCATGGCAGGGGTGTCTTGGAGATAAAATGCCCTTACACGATCGAGAAAGATTAGATGATTGGCAACAAGACAGAGATTTTCCTATTGATGGAAAATTATCAATGAAGAGAAATCATAAGTATTACTATCAAATACAGATGCAAATGGACATGTGCAAGGCAAAGTTTGGTTATTTTATGTTTTTCTCCAGGAAACAACAAAGCATTACTCAGTATTGTAGGTTTGGATTTAGAACTTATAACAGAGCTTAAAAGCACTCTCTTGCAAAAATTCCACAAGTTCGTTCTCCCTGAAATAGTGTCAAGAAAGATGGACAATGATATTGATAACTCGAGAAAAAATTATTGTGTATGTGACAGGCCAGAGTTTGGAAACATGATAGCTTGTGATAATGTTTCCTGTAAACTAGAATGGTTCCATTATGGATGTGTTAACATTACTCGAGCTCCAAGGGGTAAATGGTTTTGCAATGACTGTAGCAAAAAACAATAAAGACTTTGTCATTTTTTACTTACTCTTTTATGTTTATCTATTTTCTTACAACACTTCTATTAAGATTGACAAGAGCAGAAATAACAATCATGACATTATCGAGAAGATCAACTTGTGAGATTGGAACAGTGCTTTGCAGTATTCTAAACTTTTTTAATTGTCCAATTACACGTTCGACATGAATTCTGACATTGGAAAGCTGACGTGATTCATGAACTTCCTTTCCTGACAACTGATCTTTTCCTTTTGTGAAATGTGGTATCTTCAAGTAGGCTCCTTTTTCATTCAACTCCTGTTCAATCAAAAAACCACGGTCAGCAAGAATACAGTCTCCATGAGATACTTTTTCCAAAAATCCAGACTCAAGAGTCAATACTTTATCGGAAACTCTTCCTCCCCATCCCGTTGATAAAACGTAACTGCGCCTGCAGGGCTTATTCCAATCAAATATTTGATTGTGTTGTTGTGCTTATAATTTGACCATGTCTGAGCTCTTGCAGTCAAAGATTTTGGGCGTTCAATAAATATTTCAGTACAGTCAATTATGCACACACAATCTCTGTATTTCTTCTTGAAAGAACTTGGCAGATTTAGCCTCACTTCTGATCTACTTGGCCATATCAGCAGATTTTTCATCACAGTAGCCATACCTGGGAGCCATTTACGGTATATCTTTGAGACTGTAGTTTCTTCAATGCCAAATCTGTATGCCAGGTCTCTATTCAACAAGCCAAGTCGTAGCTTCATCATAACAAGAAGGATGTGGTCTTCAAAAGAAATACTGCTTGTAACTTTCTTCAGCTTTGATTTCAATACTTTCCCTATCCAGAGGAACACAGATAGAGATGCAACTCCAGTGAAGAAACTGATTAAGTTGTCAGATTTCTTTATTGACTCAGAACCAAAAATCCTTTTCTTCAAGCTTTCATTTTCTTGTCGTAGTATGTAAATTTCTTCATTTCGCTGCCTCAGCTCTCTTTCCATTTGCGAAAATGTAACTTTCACCTCTTGTTTTCATCTTCCAATGCCAAATTACACTGTACCTCAGCATCAACAGATAAAGCCTGGTCTTCTTGCATTGGTACTTCGAAATCTACATCTTGAGTCATTGTGATCGTCCCCCGATTTTCAATTTTCCAGTTAGCAGTACAACTTTCTCGCTTCATTTTCAGCTGTTCATAACGTGCTCTCCTCTTCGTCTTTTCTTTTACCTTTTAGCTTCCTTTTCTGATGTATGCTTAAAATTGTTGGAATCCAGTTTGGTTGTTCTGGATCATCTGATCTTTTTCCTAAAAGTTTTTGAATCAAAGTCAGTTTGAGATAGATGCTACCCTAAATATTTGATGGTTCAGAGGAAATTAAAAGAACATACAGTATCAAATACTTAATATCTACCTGAAATAAAATGCTCTCCACAAATTGCTTGCTGTGATATTTGAGTTGCTGTCATCTTTTTCCAGTCATCTCGACGAATTGCCCTGATCCAATCTTCTCTTCTTCGTCTTTCTAATGGGGATTGGCCTTTTGGAATGCGATAAAATGGCAAATGCTTCTTATCTCCAGTTTTCGATTTGTGCAACCCACAGCACAACAAGAATACGGCATTTTCAAATTTCGATGTTTGCAAGTTGTATGGATGACAGCAGTACGATTAAACCTATCTCTTTGGCAACACAACACTTCACCACCAAACCAAAAACCAACACAAAGCTATTTTGCCCTGCACCCTGCGCGCGCACGTTACAACCACTCATGCGCATTGTAAACAAAGCAAGGGTCTATAAACTTCAATATATTGTATAGTCCATTTAATACTGTTGCTCTATCTTTACATGTTTTAGCTTGTGCGCTATTTTCATGATTACTGTACACTTGAAGTTCAAAATTATCATTAAGGTAAAGAAAATTTAACAGATTGTGCTGTGTACTTCCTTTAGAATGAGCTTGGCTTCTGATAAGCAAAATGCACAAATCAGGTATTCTATTTGTATAGAGATTTCTGAAATTTATGTCTGTTAAATCTTTATTTGGAAAATGATTATTAATTTGGTAGTGAGTGATAGGGAATGTTGGAGGTGAATCTTCAGAATGATATCTGATTACATATCAATTTAGAACTTCAATCACAACATATTTACGATGTCCGATGACTGCCGTTCAATTTTTTCTAATAATATTCGTCGAAAAGAAAAATATTTCCAAAAATTTAGATGAAAATGATTTTTTTATTGAAATGAACAATGAAGTTAAATTAATTTTTTCAATCACAGTAAAATGAAAATCAAATTTAAAATCAAAGGTGAATCAAAGGGAAAATAAATTCAAAATATAACCTTTCTGAAAGCATTGTAATAAAATTCTTGATTAATATAAAACTGAATTGAAAAGGAAATAAATTGGAAATACAAAGAAAAATTAAAACAAATAATATTTCAAATCAAAGTCAATTTGGCCTTGTCCTATGCCTGCCATAGTATACCAGCATGCTTTGCCTCAATGTTCTTAGAAAGCGCGGGAAATTGCAGAAAATACAAACATGGCTGGATATTTTCAAAACACAGACTAGATGGATGACTCAAATTTAGAGGACGACCTCAATAAGTACACGAGCCAAGGACTAAAGCGCAATGAACTACTCAACTTTATGCAACGTGACTATGGCCAGTATTCGTGGAGTATCAGGACTCTGGATCGAAGACTCAGGCATTTCGACATATTCAAAAGTGACTACACAGTTTCAGTCAAGCAGGTGAAAGACTCTGTGTAGAAAGAATTAGATGGCCCAGGGAAGCTTTTTTGGATTCGAGCAATGAAGAAGAAAGTGAGGAATGAGCATGGTCTTAATGTGCCACGAGACCTTGTCAATGCAGTTATGTACTACTTAGACACTGATGCTCTAGCAATGCGTCCACCTGGAGCAAAGAAACGAAAAGTAAAGGGACACTTCGTCTCAAGAGGGCCAAACTAGGTCCACTCTTTGGATGGCCATGACAAGTTAATGGGATATCAGAACAGCACTTTCCCACTAGCAATTTATGGGTGCATTGATACTGCCAGCAGGAATGTGTTGTGGCTAGGTATTTGGCCAACCAATTCTGATCCCCTTGTTATTGGTAGTGGTACCTTGATTACCTATATGAAACAAGGCTAATTGCAAGTCATCTCAGACTGGATAAAGATTCTGAAACCACAGTAATTTCCACAATGCATGCTTTTCTGAGAAGATATCATCCAGATAACATAGAACCAAATGACACAGTGAGTTTTGCCTATCATGTCAATATTATTGCTTTACATAGTGATACAAAGGCCTACAAATAATAAAATAATAGAAGTTTGAAGCAGTTGCTGATTGAAGGGAGTGTTTTTGTTTTCGAAACCCCAGGGGGTACTCCTGAACTTTCAATATGGGGGTGTTCATGCCAATATTTGGGGTCTGAAATCTTTAATCAAATCAATATTTGGGATCCACAGGGAGAATCATGCAATTTGGCGCAATTCGTTATATTGACACAACAAATCATCTGTACGCCGGTACTTTAGTATTTATCTGTTAATATATAATGCAATAAATAACAATATTTGGGATCTCTAAAGCACTAGACTCTATTTAGGGGTCAGTATTGAAATACTGACATGGACCGCTTGTATTGAAAATTAGGGAGTAAACCCCTGAACTGATAATAATTTCTTTGTCTTTGCCTATAGATTGAGCGATGGTGAAAAGAGCACCATGAAAGACTGGGAAAATATTTCAAACATCATCTGGTGTGGTTGAAAGAAAATCATTTTTATGATCCTGCAAATGAGGTTGATAGGTAAGAAAGCTGGCACAACACGGACACTGCCTTCATAATTTGCAAATTGGAAATGATCTATATGAATGAGTTTTTAGCATTTAGGATAATTATAACATAGCACAATATATTATAACTAGCTTGATAAGTAAAATTTAATTCTTTTTTATCCTTTACTGTACATATGAGGCATTAAAGGCGGTCCCCCATGTCTATGACATATTGTTGGAATTTATCCCTTATTTTCAGACTGCTTCTTGCATACATTTTTATACCAATTATGGAGAGAGAACTTGCCATTTTGAAAGACACAATCTGGAACAACCATCGAATCCATGCGCAGAAATATGCAGTACTACCAAATGGAGTTCCAAACCACATCTATAACTTTCCTGAGGAGTATAACCTCAAAGAATGTGGTAAAAATGAATTTAATATGTATCTATCTTCAGAAAAATACTTCTGACTTTGGCAACACACAGATGAGAGGGCATTTAGGGCAAAATTCATTAAGCTGGCACAATTTTCAATAAAACTGACTTGCACATTTCAATGGAATCTGAAATCCATTCACATTTCTTTCTATATGAGATTATATCAGATTATATGTTCAGTGATAATCTTTATTGTATGAAAATGAACATCCACACCAAATGTTCATTTTATTCATTGTTCTCTGATAGGGTGGCCAGTGACAGAGGAACAATTACAAGAAGTTGCAATTCAGTCAGGTGTTCTTGGCATTGAAGAAGATTATCTTGAGCCAGATTTTAGAAACGCATGTGAACAACTGATTCCAAATCCAAAGGATATTGACTCTAAAGAATGTGCAGATTCTTACATTTATCTCAAAACAAACTTTCAGTGACGTTATAAGAACTATGTTACTAAAAAAACAAGAACAAAAATTTTGAAAGGTGACCTGAAGTGAAATTTTCATTGATGCAAATCATTAGCATGCAGGAATGATAGCAAACAAGGTGTAAACTCCTGTTCAAGTTGTTCATTAATTTGAAGTATCAGCTGATGATGTCATTTTGGTTGCAAATTACCTAGGAGAAATATTGCTTTATTTTATCCTTGAGAAGTTACTGTTGTAAGAAACTTTGCAGCTGAGCTACAAATTCTTGACATCTCTTCCTACAAAATGACATCATCATCTCGTCCTACAAAACAATGGATAACGTGAAAATGAAATAATCAAATAATTTTGAATGGTATTTTAATCATGTCAACAGTGATGTTTGTTTTCATTAATAAAGATTTTTGCTTCAGGTCACCTATAAAACAGTAAATTCAAAGTATGGTGCTTATTGTTAAAATGTTTCTCATCTTTTCTTCACTCTTGCTCTAAGCCAATGAGTGTGCAATACAGGTTGCACGTATGGTTATCCGTAAAGTTTAAAATTGCCTAGAAAGTTAGATTTCCTGTGGAAAACAGCATTCATCGTCACCTTTCAATTCTTTAGATGCAATTTCTGGGTCAAAGAGACTGTATCCGCAGCCCTGGATATCTACCACTGTTAGCTCTTTGTTATTACATATGAATAGTGTGCTAGACTCTCAGCCTTATTTCTCATTTCTGTAACTGAACCATAAAGGAGACCATTATTGTTGATATATTTGGTGAATTCACCCTCAACAAATTCTTCAACAGATACAACTTCTCCATCTTCCCTTTTCCCAAGAAACACTTTATTGTAGCTGAATGTTTCACCCTACAAATCACTGTTGTTTTCTTTTCTCAAGGCATGAGCAAGCCTCTGGGCAAAATTTCGTGCCAGCATATGCATTTGTACAACCTTTTTTGTGTGCTGTTCAGTTGTTTGATTGGTTAATCTTATGACTTCTTCAGCTTCCTTCAAATACTCTTTCACAACCCAGACACCAGAGCCAATGTCTTTTGAGGTTGTTGTTGCTTTGAAGGCTTTACGGAAGCCCCCTGTTCCAACAGGATCCTTCTCAACCACGAACTGGACATATATTGGAGCAATTGACCATGCCATAAGATCCAGATCGAAAGAATACAGTTTGATGACTTCTGCTTTTTGTTCAGCAACAATTTACCTAAAGTAAATCACCTTCAAGTCAGGTATCTGCTCCAGCCCCTTGCAGGACGGACCTTGCTCACCAGCCAGGATATTGCAGAGAGACTTTAAGTCAAAATGCGTGGCGATTGCCTTCTTTAGGTTCTGCATTGTCAACTCCATGTATTCTTATGGAACAGTTCCCTAGGCCCAATGCGGGTATATTTTTGGGCCTTTCCGAACACGTCTGAGCTTTAACGCTGGACTGTTGCAACCTCCGTCCACAGGATATTATTTGTTGGTGAACCTTTGTCCTTCCCAACTCTCTTTTCCTTTTGCGTGTTTTTGTAGGCTTTCCAAACAGCAGCCATTTCTTCTTCACTTCAAGGAACCAAAATTGGTGACACGTTTGCAATTTCGCGCTTTCTAAGAACATTGACGCAAAGCATGCTGGTATACTATGGCAGGCATAGGACAAGGCCAAATTGACTTTGGTTTGAAATATTATTTGTTTTAATTTTTCTTTGCATTTCCAATTTATTTTCTTTTCAATTCAGTTTCATATCAATCAAGAATTTTATTACAATGCTTTCAGAACGATTATATTCTAAATTTATTTTCCCCTTGATTCACCTTTGATTTTAAATTTGATTTTCATTTTACTGCGATTGAAAAAATTAATTAATTTCATTGTTCATTTCAATAAAAAATCATTTTCATCTAAATTTTTGGAAATATTTTTCTTTTCGACAAATATTATTAGAAAAATTGAGCGGCAGTCATCGGACACCGTACATATTATGTCTTTAGAGGCAGTTTAATTTTTCATAGTGTAATCAAGATATCTTCCTTTATGGTTTGGACACTTTACTGGCATATTTGCAACACATCTCTTAAGAGATAAGCACATGTCTCTACTACCATCATAAATGCAATTACGGTTTAAAATAAAATTTCACTGTTTGAATATTGGAGAACAAATCGTTTCTTTTTACTCTCACTAGATTTGAATTTGTTATTTTACCATCTTGATTTCTTGTTATTTCATATTCTTCTAAAATATCTGCTACAATATCTGACAGATTAATGTTATCATCTAAGTTATATCAACATTTAGTTGGTAAATCATTTTGAAGTCCTTTTTCACTCTCACTAATCAGATTGTATGCAAATGTCAATTTAGCACAATGTCCTTTATGTGTTTCTATTAAACTTTACCATATGCTAATATTAATATTTTTAACATAGAATAAGGAATATTGTTAAAAGGAATAAATGTATCTCTTTTTGAAGCTGCTATATCCACTCTGGTAGCTGAAGTAGAACTATCTTTGAGTTGGATTTCCGTACAAAATTCAATTTGTAAAAAGTTCCAGCTTCTGCTGATTTGTTAAAATCCATATTATTATGACATAGCCTTGGAGTAGGATAGACGGGTAAAAATGTATTCCGAGCTTCATCTTGAATTTCATTTTCTATCAGTTCTTCTGGATCAAAGTTGGTATTTATTCTACATCGACTTTATATTCCCTTCTATTTCTCTGTCAGTATTCCCATCAGTTGATGTGCCTTGTATATCCATCATCCTTGTATGTCCCTACCGAGTTTTCTTTCAAAATGTTTTAACTACTTTACACCTAAGCTGAATATATCATTTAAATACTCTGTTCTGCTTTCACTAGTTTATTTTAATGTTAAACAAAGAAAAAAGACCATATTGTATCTTTTCTCGTCGTTTAGAATATTCCTATCTCTATCGCATAAAAATTACGCCGCATCTTTCATTATAGACTTGTTTGTCTTATTTTAGGCATGTTTTTATTGTTTTCTTCGCCTTTCTTAATTTTCCTAATTTTTATGCAAAGATTTTTTTGCTGATAGTGGTGTAACTTTTGATGCAATTCTTGAAATAAGAGCTGGTCCGGGGGAATGGGTATAGTTGCTTCGGGCTTGTCACCTTGCGAGTTGAATGAGGAGTGATAAGTTTTAATGAGGAGTGATAAGTTTTAAAAGCTTTTTTACTTAATGGTTTTCCAGTGTTTAGCTTCATTATTTTAGAATTAATTGTTTTTCTACATTATTGATAAGACACTTTTTAATAGCAGGTACAGCTTCTGATGTCTTATCTATAGCTTTTCTTTTTATAATATTTTACATATTTGGTGTTTGACGAAGAGTCTTTTGCAAAGCATTCTGGCCTCTATCTCAAGTTTTAAAAGCTTGCACACCTGCTTTTTCAAATGTGGATTTTAAATTTGACATTACACCATCTCTTTGAATATACAGCTTGTAGTAATGTCCAATATATCCTTCATGTATAGAATTTTGTAAAAAGCCCTCTGATTGAAATCCACCAACACCACGGTTCAAATCTCTAACAATAACTCCCATCTTGGTTTTCCAGTAAAGAATTTTACTAAACGTTTTTATTTTTCAACAATCTTTTATTTAAAATTTTTCCCCAAAAACAGATTTTCATGACAAATAATTAACTAATCACTCACAAGTCTAAATTTAAGATCAATATATGCTTGACAAATGACTGATCTTTTAAATCAAAAATATTAAAGTTTCAGGTTCATAAGAATACATATGATTTATTATAGAGAAGTATTAAAAGCCAGAATAAGGTATAATAATGGGGCAGAGATATCAACCACAAATGAACCTTCAATATTATTGCTGTACATAAAATACTCTTCTCCTGTTTAAGTGTTAGATCAAGGCGAATTTGTATTTACTTTTTAACTTTTTAATGTTGTTGTAGAAAAACCTTCCACCATAAATTGAAAATTATCTGTTAACCCTAGATCTTTTAAACTTTCTTTGGCTAAATATGAACAGTTTTCATATTGCTGCCAAATTACCGCCTTTCTCTCATCAATAATTCATTTCAATAATTCATTTCAATAATTCAAACCCTAAAAACTGTTATTAATCCCTGACCAGTTGCAATGCTATTGGCAAAAGATGGAATATTGGTAATATGAGTTTGCAGCATTAGATCAGGCTGTGAATGCGGGTTATTGTCCCCCATGGGCAAAATAAACGAGACCACTTGAGTTTGGTCAATTTGGGGATGCTGATTCCGAATATGTTGTTGTCAAGTTATTTTAATTCGAAAAAATAATTTCTAGCTTCTTAATTTATAAATTAATATAAGAAACTATTCTAATTCGAATGTCTACAATGAATTTATTACATACACTACATACACTACATTACATAGTTACATTAAATAAACTAATATATTAAATTGAAAACTAATTTTACCTTGTATTGACAAAACCAACCCTATCTAAATTGTCTAAGACACATTGTACTGGCATACATTGCAAGTACATTGTATGCCATTCCATTGTTTTATAATTTGTTTAAATGTTTTGAGAGTTTCAGTAGATTTTATTTCATTAGGGAGGCTATTCCATACCTTTGGCCCCAGAGATCTAAGACTGTTAGAGCCAAAGGTTGCTTGATTTAGCCTATAATGTTGCAAATCATAGGGATTTCTCAGTGAGCGATTCAGGTTCATAGAGGATTTAAATTTAAGTAGCTGTTGCATGAAAGAAGGATTTAAATTATTCATTGTCTTATAGATTTCGATACAGAAGCTACGTAAGCGAGAAACATGCATAAAGCATCTTCCCGCACGTTGTAATAATTCTTCATATGAACTGTTGTTATCATCATATTGAAATCTTAAAGCATGTTCTTGTATCCGTTCAACCTTATGATGAGATTTAGCAGATGAAAAATGCCATACAAGAGGACAATAATTGAAATTTGAATACACAAAACTATGGACTAGAAGTTTTCTTGTTTCTAAACCAATAAATCGTTTTAATCTTTGCAAAACATTCAGTTGATTCGCTGGTTTTTTACACAAATCGGAAATATGAGGATCAAAATTCAGCTTATTATCAATTTTTACACCAAGAAGTTTCACAGCGGATTCTGTTTTTATATTATGACCCTTAATGCTAATGTTGATACCAGTAGTGTCAGATCTGTCCTTCTTTACAACTATGGCATGAAATTTCTCAGGATTAGCAAAGCAAAGTAGCAAAGTCTGAAATGAACTATAGGTGTTATTTATTCTTACGCACTGCTTACGTCGCTTGAGATAAGAATATATATAAACCAAAGAGCTTACATTAAATCCGTATGCAGAGAGTTTTGCAATCAGAAGATCGTGGGGAATGCAGTCAAATGCTTTTGAGAGATTCATAAGGACTGCGCCTACAACATGATTAGTATCGAGCTTAGACCTCCAGTCTTCAACTAGTCGAATTAATACATGCTGGGTACTATAAGATTTTCTGTACGCAGCAATAAAAACAGAGAGGGTCTTATCAAGATGCGTCATTAACTGTTTCTTAATTATTTTCTCAAAAATTTAAGAGAAAGCATTTAGCACGCTCACAGGTCTAAAGTTTTTCTCCTTTGTTTGATCTAACTCTCCCTTATGAAGTGGACAAACTGCTGCTCGTTTTCCATTATCCGGGAACCTACTTTCTCGAATTGAGGTGTTTATTGCATAAGTTAAGGGTATTGCTAAGTCATTTGTGGCTAAAGATAAAAACCTAGTGGGGATTTGGTCTTCTCCAGTTGATTTCTTATTATCAACAGACTTTAACAATTGCCAAAAATCATCTGTTCCAACTTCATGGAAAGAAAACGGTTCAAAAACCTGATCTGACTGTTGTTTCATCGCTACTATGCTTGGATGGTTCCTGTATTGTTCTATGATCTTTTTAACAATATCTCGATCAGCATCACAGCCAATTGTGTCAGCTATACTAGTCGGTTTCCTACCACTAGTTTTCTTTCCGATTTTAACATAGTGGTTGTTAAATAATTCTGAAAGAGCCAATTCGTCCGTAACAATTTTATTTCATCATTTACAAGCATTATGTCGTTTTCAGCTAACCCCCCTTTGTTGGATAGGAAAGGTTTTACTAGATTCCAAAATTCTTTACTGGACATGTTGTTATTTTCCGTGGCCTTCTTAAAATGAGATTTAATTGCCTTTTTCCTTATAGAAACGCATTTATTTCACTGCTTTTTGTATATCAGCTCGTTTTCCTCACTAGGAAATTTGTTGAATTTCTTCTTCAGATACGATCGAATGTAAATGGCTTTATTTAGCTCACGATTCATGAATGGGGCACTATTTCCTCTTTTAATTCGAAAACAATGTGTGAGGTTATCATATAACTGGTTAGCATCACCAAGTCTACTTCCAAAGTGTAAACTACAACCATCTGCCAAGAAATTATGTGCACTGAAATTCTTATAGGTCCGGTACATCACCTTTTTCGGCTTAAGGTGGGGAATTTTTCGCTTCATGGTAGTCGTTACTAAAGAATCTCTATTACTTATCTTCTTAATATGCAAATGAGTTGCCCCATTGTTATGGCCCTTTGTTCGATTCAACAGGAAAGGCTTTTTCCCTAGGCCAGCTAGAACACTGTTTTAAGATTTTGCTAAGCGTTTTGAAACCTATAAGTTAGTTAAAAATTCGATTTTCTCTCAGCTAAAAAAAGTTTTGGTTTTGATGGCGGGCATCTATTATGTTCTTTTCACTACAAGAACAGTGCTTCTTTTGTCCTGCGGAAGTTTGTCGTGCTCACTAAAACGCGGAACCACCCAAAACGATCCAAAACCATCCAGAATCACCCAAAACGACCCATGATCGAATTAAAACCACCAAACACCAACTAATATTATCCAAAAATAGTTATTTTCATTTATTACGGGCCAGAAGACCCTCAAAATACTCAGATTCTAGCAAATATCATCGCTGTGTAGTAACTTATCTTTTCCCTTTGGGCCAATAACGTGAACAATGTGCTTTGTTACTTACTTTCAGATTAAATCTTTTGCGTGCAACTCTCAGGGGTTTATTCAATCACTTGGGGCTTTGAAACCCTGGATTCCATATCAAATTTTTACTTCCGTACGATTATCCCACATTCGCGAGACGTGAGAATTTCTTTTTGCACGATTATCACACGACCATAAATACATATTGTGACATTTTGGTCGTAGCAGAGCCTTCATGATTATATTACTACGATTTAGTTCTGATGCAGTCTTTCTTGCAGGATATTTTGAGAAATGAAAATAAAACAGGCTTTCCAGACAATGGATACCTTTCCCAACGGTATATTTATTGGCAGCATGCGATTGTGTCTTATCTCTCAACTTCACTCTCAAATACCATACTACAGTACTGTGGTGAACAAAAAAGTCTTTTTATGTCAACAAAAGTCCCAAGACGAAAGTAGAATTTTAAGAGTTAAGAATGAAATTTCAAAGAACTTGAGAGATTCTGGTGATTTTTCGATGATTTATGCAACTTAACAGATGATTCCAGGTGAATTAGACATTTCTGGGTGGTTTTGGGAAATTTTCATCAGGTTATGGTTCGTTTTGAGTGCTTTTGGCTGGTTTTGGGCGATTTCTGGTTGTTTCGCGTTTTTGGTAAGTACTTCTTCACTTTTTCAGGGGTCAAAGGACGTCAAAGGACCCTAGGAGACTGTAATTCATTTTGGAATTTTACTCATATTCTTTCCGTTTTCAAGAAGAGTTCTTGCCTTGATTATTTCCATAAATCGCCACGCTAAACTTTGTGTTTTACTGTTTCAATGCATATGAAACACTACTTAGAGGCCATAAATTTTTCGGGGTTCAAGTTGAATGTTCCTCTGAAAATTCAGAGCACAAACACACAAATGAAAATCGTTCCGATATAGTGACATATTTATTGTTATAAGGAATTCAAGTGGATGGAACACAGTCAGAGATACCCTTCACCTCCATGACTCACTGGCTCACTATCCCACTCAAGGTTTTGTTTTATAAAACTAGGCTTATATTTCACCTTCAGCTTCCATATTGATGATGATGATGATGATGATGATGATGATGATGATTTTGATGACATGAAGATAATAATTATTGTGATGATGATGATGATGATAATGATGGTGATTATTATTATTATGATTTTGATGGCATGATGATGATGATGATGATGATGATGATCTGATGATGCTTATGATAATGATGATGATGATTATGATGATGGTAATGATAATGATGATGAGGATGATTCTAATGGCGATTATAATGTTAGCAATAATGATAATTTTGGCGGTGATGATAACTATGATGATGATGTTCTTTTTTTGTCCACAGTTATCAATTATCAATTTTGTCCACAGTTATCAATACCCTTTTATCAATTCTCTCATGTATTTACCATTACAAGTAGACTAGCTTTTTAACAATGCGGGCAAGCTTTTTACCTTGACACCCGCGATGTGGGTGAGTTTTTACCTTGACACCCGCGATGCGGGTGAAAATTAGTACCAGTTTAGCCTTGGAAAGACAAGATACCACTCAGCTGCCTTTCGCTAGAGTCCGGGGAGGTTAGCTCCCCATGGCATCCCACAACCTCCCCGGACTCTAGCAAAAGTTCAGAAGGCTGCAAGTTAAAAGGCAGCAAGTTAAAAGGCAGCTGAGTGGTATCTTGTCTTCCCAAGGCTAAATGATAATCACTAAGACCGGTTTCAAACACTGAGGTAGCTTGAAAAGATCTGGGACGATTAGTTAGAATGACTTCTATCGATGAACTATGATTACTGTTATGTTGTTAAAATTATGTGCCAAGAAAAGAACCAAAATATATCTATATTAACCTTATGGCGACCTTACCATGACGTCTCATGGAGTTACAGTAGAAGCTTGAACTAAAGCAATCACTTTAGTGTCACCTTCTTCGGGAAGTTTCTTTGGCAGAATTGCTTGTTCTTTAAGGTTTGGTTACGCCTCCTTGTCTTCCCCATTTTTTCAAGAACTTATTGAAATAAGGAACCTTCATGTCTGGACTGGCCAAACATACTTTTCACTCTGTCCTCTTGTCTCGCGTTCTCTGCTTTTTATGATTTGAATACGATATGTATTGCAAACAACGTAAATCGTTGTATATTCCTTTTGAACTGATTTCACAATCTTTGCAGCCAATTCCCATATTGTACCAGCACTGGCAGTGGCAACCAGATTAAATTGTATTTGGTCATCTTCTGCTCACTTGGAAAGTCTAGATTCTTGAGGTCTTTCATGCAGGCATCATAGAGGCTCTAAACAGTCTTCCGTATTGCACTATAGCAGACTGGAGCTAGTGGGAAGGTCAAAACTCTTTCAAGATTAGTTCAGTGATTCCTAGTACTAAAATGCAGAATGAGAATTCCTAAAATGTCTATCAGAAAAATGAAATCTTTGGTCTTTCCTTTGCTTTACAGTCTTCTTAATAGACTCATCTGTATGGAGGCCCGTTCTGGTCAAAATCAACATATTTATTAATAGTGACATGGAATTTATTTTGTAGTGACATCGAATTTATTTTGTAGTGACATCAAATTTATTTTGTAGTGACATCGAATTTATTTGCATATCCCATAATGCAACGGGAATTATTTAGGATATCCCATAATGCACTTGGAAAATTTATTTATTCTCTTTCTATTTTCCCCAACTAAGTAACCCCAACTCTCTTCGTCAAATTCAAATATGCCTAGGCCAGGAAGACACCAGTTCAGGGAGAGAAACCTGCGAGGATTCTCAATCTTCTGCCAGCATTTAAAAGGGGTTTGCACACTAATTGCTAGAGCAGATGATTTGACAACGTTGTCCACTACATCTCTCCAAGAAACCAGGCATCGATTGCTGGATGCTTATGGCACTATAGTTTTGCTTTTGCAGGAAGTAGGAAACAACAACCAGAATGCGACCGGCTTGCAATCTGTTGCAATCAGGGAACCACTTGAGAGTCTGAAGGGATTAGTGCAACAATTAATAGCTCATATCACTGAAGAACTAGAGAAAAGGGACGACGTACATTTTGATCAACAATTAGCTGTTGAATATAGTGCTCAAGTGGATACTGAGAAAACTGGCCCAGGTCGAAAAACTATTAAGATCACAAAAGATCAACTAGAACACCTTAGATCTCTTTACTTTTCCTGGCAGAAGATTTCAGAGCTTCTTGGGGTCAGTATTTCTACGATTCAAAGGCGGTGAAGGGAGTATGGTTTGATTGAAAATCTGGAGAAATTTTCTAATATTTCAGACGATGAATTGGATAGCATTTACAGTGGCATTTCCCAGTCAGAAAATGGGCCAATGACACCAAACATTGGTCGTCGAAGATTTATTGGAGCATTAAGAAGCCGAGGACTAAGTATTCAGAGATGGCGCGTAAGCCAATGGTTGAGGAGAGTTGATCCTGTAGGTACTGCTCTTCGTTGGAGAATGCTCATCCACCGTTGTAAATACTATGTGCCGATGCCAAATAGCTTGTGGCATATAGACTCATGCCATAAACTGATACGCTACAAACTGATCATTCATGTTTGCATTGATGGCAAAACTCGCATAATTATGTATGCGTCTTGTCATAACAACAATAAAGCCGAAACAGTTCTCTCCTTGTTCGAGAATGCAGTTGGAACTTGGGGCCTACCTTCAAGGGTGAGAAGCGACTATGGAATGGAAAATTATTATGTTGGAGCATACATGATTCATCACCGTGGAGAAAATAGAGGAAGCATAATAACTGGATCCTCGGTCCACAATTATCGGGTAGAGAGACTACATCGTGATGTTTATTCAGGCGTACTAGTGTTTTAGTCACAAATCTTTGAAGAGCTTGAAAATGAAGGACTAGATGTTCTTAACGATGTCCATATCTATTCACTGCATCACATCTACATTCCTAGAATCGAAAAATCCCTGCAAGAATTTATTCAACAGATGAACAACCAACCTGTTTCCACAGAAAGAAATCAGTCTCCCTTACAGATGTGGCAAAGTGGAATGCTTCAAAGCATAAACTCAGATGACATCATATTGAGCGCAGCCGATGTTGATGATTATGGCATCGATCCTAACAGTGTTTCATCAATTGAAGAAGAAGACTATCAGGTGGCCATTGAGCCCCCTTTGATTGGTCACTTAGATGTCAATACTATTCAGTTGCCTGATCCCATGGAGAACGATAATAACAAAGGCAAAACTCTGTTCCATCAGTGCATCGAAATCATTGAAAATTCGATATAACAAAACAGAATAACAGGTCTATATGTAACTATTAACTATTAACTGCGATATTTAAAAAGAATTTTGAATACTGCAAATTCTCGAATGTGCTTCCTCTCTTGAATCACGATCGCCTCCTAAAAGCTGTAAAACTGATAACAAACAGTACAGTTCTTTCAAACCATACCAAAACCATTCATAAAAAATGTAATTCTACTTTATTGGAATTTGCAGGATTACCTTGATAATAAATGATCTGCATGTTAATACTGTAGTTACAATTCAATGTCTATATAGTCAGCAATTCATAATTAAAACAAAACAAACAAAACACTTGTACTTGGGTTATTGCACTTGTATGTAGTTATTGAAGTCCAAAATATGCCTGCCCAAAGGCTAGGTTATATATGTTAAAGAGCCTTTCCTCAGTAGGAAGTGGATGCTGTAGTGTCCCTCTGGGTAGCTTAAGCACATTTACACATGCATGCGCAGTCGGAGTGAACCCTGGTACTATCTTCTCCTGGCTGGTTCCATCCTTTCCTTGGTCATCTGGTGAGACTAAGCTGGCAACTTTTGACTCAGTAGGGAGCACAAAATCAATTGATGGCTTTATTTGAAAGCCCAAAATTGGCTCCTCTGTGGCACCAGCAACAAATTGGAGTATGTTAGCAAGGCTGAGCACTGTGCCACCAGAGGACCGTCTACCTGCCACAACTTCTCGCACATACTTTATGAACAGCTGATACACCTCCTTTTCTTTTGTCAATGCATTTGACCCCATCTCTGAAAAGGTAGGCTTTAACAGGAGCAACAAATTTTGAACACTCAGCTTGCGCTGTGCATCCTTGCGGGGAAGATGCAGCAGGAATGGAAAATTACGCAAAGCAGATAACATTCCTGTTTGCTCAAGGCCTTTTTGAATGCCATTAATACACATATCTGTAGAGTTGAATGAAATAATCTGTTGCAGCTGTGATTCTTCCAGGAAGGCAGGAAGTTGACCATTTTGCAACATGGCAGTGCCAATCATCACTCCAACTTTGACATAGTCCTCTGACAAGAACTCCCTCAACCCATGATCAAAATATTTCTTCTTGATTGCTTTGTTCATAAGCATTAGCCATTCTTTCCTTGGGCCACCAAAGTCCACTGACTACTCATTCATAAAGTCGACCTGGTAAGTGAGGCGATAGTCAGGTACCTACTCTAGTTCACTAAATGTTGAAACCAAAATATTATCCCTATCCACAGTTATATAGTTGGTAGGTCCAGTTTGAATTTCCTCGTCAGCAGACGACAACTCAAGTGCCCTTCCCTTCACTATTTCATGCTGAAGAAACTGCAAAACTTCAACAGGGTCTGAAAGTTGCAGCCTTTTCCCTTTTCTATGATTTCATTGATTTCAAAGGGGCACTTTGGATCATTTGGCTTCTCTGCTTCAATCTCATCATTGGAAACATTTTTTGCTTCCATATTTCCAATGTCCCGGATGTTTGTTGATGTTTCTGTCTCAATGATGTTTCCAAAAACTGGAACCTCTAGTAGACTTGAGTCATCAATGTGAGAAAATGCAATGTCTTCTAGGAGACGAATGTATATGGAGCCAGTTGGAGATATAGACTTGAGAAGCAGCTTTCCATCTATCTTCTTATTCTTTGGTATGGTTGGCTTTATTAGCACGCCACCAGAATTTTTCACAAATTCAAAATCGACCCAGTCAATTGCCGAAGGAAGCAAGGCTTTCACTTCGTCATACAACAGTGTGGCACTCCATTGTCTGTCGAAGTCAAATCCAGAGATTACATGGCCTTTTCTTTCCAGTTCCAGTTTCTCGGTTTTTGTTGGCACACGTTCAGCAGCCTGTTCTAGTATGATGACATCTCTTGTAACAATGTCAGGTCCTGGTGGCCTCCCTCTTCTCTGATTACCACGAATATATGGAACACTGCGTGGTCTAGGGTTATTGTCAATTCTTTGAAATCTACCATTTATACCCCTGTTTGCAGTTGTCGGGAACCTCTGTTGGAGCTCTGACACAGCAGATAATTGTCTTGATGTTGTTGTCGAAACTCCAGCTCTTGCATTATTAATGGTTGTGCTAGGCCCGGCAGGGTTAGCAGACGTGGAGCAAACTCTGTCAGCAGCTGCCTCAAGACGAGACACTTCTTGTTCAGGATTGTTGTTTCCAATGAGACCAACAAGTTCATTGATTCGCTCTATGGCGATCCTGGCAACAGATTGTATTTGCACTGATCGAGAGTCATCCATTTTGAAGCAGGAACCATCTACAACCCACCATGTGCTTCGTGGCAAACAGATTTCCCGCCAAAAGCGCATTATGGGATATGCTAAATAATTCCCGTTGCATTATGGGATATGCAAATAAATTCGATGTCACTACAAAATAAATTCGATGTCACTACAAAATAAATTTGATGTCACTACAACATAAATTTGATGTCACTATAAAATAAATTCGATGTGACTATTAATAAATATGTTGATTTTGACCAGAACGGGCCTCCATATATCTGTAAATGTCTTGAGAGGCACACTTCTATTGGGCTGAAAAACTCTTTTCTGCGTTGGTGTGGCTGGCGGTGTTTGAAACCTTGCATGATTTTTCAGGCCCGTTTTGTTTAGATATTAAGCACGGTTTCGCTGACATTATCAGACACTGGGTAACTAAATGCCAAATTGATTGCTTTAGTTGAAGCTTCTACTGTAACTCCAGGAGATGTCGTCATGGTAAGGTCACCATCAGGTTAATATAGATGTATTCTGGTTCTTTTCTTGGCACATAATTTTGGTGGAGTGCAAGTTCTTATCGACAATGGAGCTGGCAAAAATAGAAAGATAATCAATATTGCATCTTCTATGCATCTTCTATGCAAAGGACGTTTCGTATGAAGCGATCTTTGCCATCCCTAAGATATCACCGATCTCATTGATTTTGATGAAGAGATTGAAGTGGAGGAATCTGTTGTAGAGGATAATTTGAAGAATATCTTGATGACGATTTATTTTCTTTATCTTATTTAACTGTATGTATATTATGTATGTATGTAGGCATATTAAAAGTTATGTTCTGGCCCTACGTAGCTTTGCTAGATAGCTTGCTGTGGGAAAACTTCGCAAATGGCACTTCAAACCAGAAATGAGGCCGAAGTTCCCGGAAATCGCCTGTATAACATTGAAATTCGGAATCAGCGTCCCTAAATTGACCAAACTCATGTGGTCTTGTTTATTTTTTTTCATGGGGTAGGATAACACCCATTCACCGCCTGTTCTACATGTTTCTATTTTGATCATGCTTTAATTCCTAATCCATTTTCACCCAGTTCGAATCTACATTTCACAACGGACCATTTTCGTAAGGTATATAGTAAAAAAGTTGTTTTTCATCTTCAAAAGGATAATTTCTTTAACCATTTTCTTAAGTGCTATTTTAAACGTATACTTTTCTCCTTCAACATCAATGATATTAAATTCATTGAAATCTTTTATTACATGTATTATTTGCTTTATTGAAACTTTGATTTTTAGGATTGTATTGCTGTTTTAATAATTTTGCCACATCTACTCTTATTATAGATGGCATTGTTTCGTTGAAATAAATTTTTTATTTATCAGGTGGGTGTTCTATATTTGTTACACAATTTGTATAGTTTTTGCGTATAGATTTTTCATTCATTTCGCATGTTTTAACATTAATTTTTCATCTATATCCCATTCATTTTCATTGTGTTTATACTCTTTTCCAAGCACCTGATACCTAAATATATTTCAATTAACAAATTGTCAACATCATATTCATTGGTGATCCAAGAACTTTGACCCTGTCTGTCTTGTCAGGATCATAATAATTAAACAGCATGTTTTTATGCCACTTGCCATCCATCTTTTATTTTTAATGTACAAAAATCTTCCACTTGTAAAACTCCAATGTTTACTTCCAAATATTCAGCAGTTTGACTGTCATAATAACTTTGTAATAAAAATTCTATATTATTATTTATCCGAGTCATAGCAATAGCTCTTGATCTCGGTATGGTACTGCATCATTGGTAAATAATAATTCAACTTCAAAAAATTGCAATTTGAATATTATATTCCTTGAAATATCGCATAAAAATAATCTACATTGAATTTTATTTACAAAATTGCGTTCTTTAAAATCAATTTGTTTTCGTAGGTATTTATATCTGCTATTATATTTACAGCTTTTGATTGATATTCATTTATGTTAAAAAATATTGGTCCATAAGCTAAGTAAACCAGTAATGAGAATTCACAACTACTAGCGAAGTCCAGTAATACCTCAAAACAGTCATCTGAAAAATGAATTCTTTCAACTCCAACTTTTTATTCCTTGTTAAAATTATTTTTTCATAACACTAAATTCTTACTATCACTTTTTGATATTATGATATCTTCATTGACTTGATGTGATATAATTGCCATAATAAATTTATTTCAGAGAAAATTATTTCTTCTTTATTTATTCTAATTAAATTCTTTAAACAGTAAATTTTTTATTAGGATAATGCATTTACTATGCCTAAATCTTCCCTCTCACTTTCATCACTTCTGTCTTCTGTTTCAGAATATCTTTGCTTGAAAAAATAAATCATAAACTTTTCTTAGGGATTTTTCTATCTGATTTTCAATCACTTTATTTATAGAAACAATCTCCTATTTTCAACTTAAAGCATCTAGTTTTCCTTTACGTCGTCTTGGGTTTACTCTTTCACCTATCCCAGCTGTAAATTCTTCATTTCCTGCTGCAGTAGTAGGTTGTGAAGCGCTTAATCTATTTAACAAATCTTTTCTAGCAGTAGTTTCTTCTGTCAGCCTAGTAGGAATTAAAGAACCTTGTCGTACTTCACTGACTTGACTAGATGAAGTGCTATCTCAACTTTCAGATTGAGGTTTTATTCTTCTTTTTGCACGCTCTTTAACAATTCCGTTACTCTCACTTAAATACTTCTACTAATCTGTTCTTGTGCAGTTTGTTGTGGTGTTTGACTAGATTGTTCTTCTCTTTTTGTTTCATTTTCATTTTTAAGTGCATTTTTATTTTCAGCAGTATTCAAAATTTTTCTTTGTAATTCTCGGCATACAGTAAAATCGGGACCCTAGGACCATAGGACCATAGGACCCTTAAGTACTAACACCAGATAGGACCACTAAGTACTAACACCAGATAGGACCCTTAAGTACTAATTCCACATAAGATCGGAGGGTCATCACCATTTTAAAACAATAGCGCGTGTCATCAGCCTGTCGTAGCTACTACACCTTCCGCTGTTCATGCTGGGTACCTCAGGACTTCCGTCAACTGCAAGTTCAACTTTGTTTCTTGGCATGTGGTCTTTGCACTTTGTTGTGATCGAAAATGGAGTCTTTTGAAAATGAAGAACTTGACGATTTATCAAAGTCTTTCAGCTATTTGTCTTCTCCAGAAAAGAAGAAACAAAGAACAGATGGGTATGTCTGTCCATTTATTTTCGAATATTTCTATAGAATACAGTCTTTTATTTTTATTAGAAATTAAAATTTTTCAAATATCAAAATTTCGTAATTTTTGACAATTTCGGCAGTGGAAGTTTCTTATCTTAGCAGTTTCTTAAGAATCAAATGTTATTCTTATTATACTGTATAAGAATAAAATTTAAAAAATGGCTCCCATAAAGAGAAGATTGTAGTGCATTATCGTTTTTATTTTACGTGTAAATCTGCGTTCATGTGTCATTTTTCGGAATCTTACGTTGTTTTTTTTTTATGAAAAACATGGTGTTGCCCAACTTTTACAATACCTTCCACTGTGCATGCGCAGAAACACTGCATCCCGGAAATTTTGCACAGAAAGTTAGAAAATATTGGTAAAATGAAATATCTAAAAAAGTTTCAAAACTGGGCCAAAAAGCGTTTAGTGTTTCAAAAAGGTCTTCCTGCACAACTGTAATTGATTTAGTTTTGGAAATAAGAAAAGTCGTCTACTTTTTTATAGACACAATTACAAAGTAGCTACATTCCGGGGTGACTTCAAATGTTAAATACACTAGACGTGCGTAAACTTAGCTCCAGTTATTGCTCACCAGACCGTGAACAAAACCAAACCGAGATCGCTCAAACCATGCTCAAACTGATAGTTTGAGCGTCCACATAAGCGGTTCAACCCAATAGCGATAGCTACAACGCATGTAATAAGTCTAGATGTGCCGCTTAAATGGGTTAGTTTTTCACTAACAATTTCCCTGCATATGGGTTTTTTTGTGAAGAGTCTATATACATTGGTAGCACAATCTAGGAATACTTTTAAAAGTTGGTTGCTTTTGAAAACCTGACTAAGTCCTTTCTCCCTCCAACACTCTTAGGTACCGAATTCCCGGGCTTGAAATAAGCGTGGGGGCTGATTCAATTGGGAAGGACGATGGAAATGTTAAGTTCCAAAAATTAATTAGTGCGGTTATGGCAACGTAAGATTACTAATAATCCACAACCATCCCGTTATTTGTCTGCAGATATGACGATTCAAACAGTTGGTCTGGAGACGAGTCTTGCAAACCAAAATCTACTTCCACACCTAGCCATGATGCCATTTTCCCATCGCTCTTTCCTGACAAACCATTATCCCCAATTTCTGACTTGGAACCAATTTCGCCACTCTCAACACTATCAGATGGAATACCGGATACAATACCAGGATCATCCAGAAGAGAAGGACAACCAAATTACATTTGTATCGACAGGTGAGTCGGACAAATCTCAAGGAAGATTTTTCTATATTTTGTCTCTGTATTTAATGAAGTTCAATACTTCGTCATATTGGTTGTTAATCTTAAACTGTAAATTTTTTTTTGCATCTTACCAACAATATTCGTTTCATGCGTGCCTATCCTCTATGGCTGAAACATTGTAGGGGGAATTTATAAGAGCATTGCGTATTTGCCTTGAAAGAAATGTGGCCTCTAATTTCTCAAAAGTTTGAAGAATTCGCTTACAGGCGCATAACAGCAACCTAAAACCTAATCTAGAAGCCAAACCAATGATAACCAGCTTTAAATATATGCGAGTACCATAGTTTCAGTTTCTATTTCTTTTGCATTATCCATCAGAAATGCAACCAACAGACACCTGCAGATAGTCACTCTAGAAAGCATAGCTATGATACAAAATATAAGCACAGAACACTGCCACGCTGAAGAAAAGAACGTAGCAAGAATGCAAACGATAGAGCTTCTAAAAGCTTGAACCTCATTTTCTGTTTTGATGGGGAGGGATTAAGGACTAAGAAGTTCATTCTGTGATGAGAATTTTTGATTTTTAGCGAAAGTGATGAAGACGTTAACTTCTACGACGAGGACCACAACATTCCAATATACCGTAAAGATTCTGAGCCCTGCAGTACAAATGAAATTGCAACCTTGCTACTGAAGAAGCAGTTCAAAGATTCCCAAGCAGCAACCAATAATCCGTTGAAAGTACAGAGGAACCTTTCTTTCATAATAAATTGGAAAAACCTTGGCCACTGGCGGGATCCATTGTCTGACATGCTAGGCAAATGGGCGCACATAAAGACAAAATCATTTTTCTACAAAGTGCAAGACGGAGAGGTTAAGTTTATAGAGAAAAGCGAATACGGCGAAGACAAAACCTACCTTGCAAGGAGATACATCCACACTCACAAAGAATCAAGAGACTTTCACCGGGATTTCATTATATTAGAGAATGCATGGAAGGAATTCCACCAGTTTGTTTATTTACAATACTATTTCAATCACGAAGAGCATCGCATTTCCATAACTTTGCCACATGGTAATGACAAGAGATCAAACCCACAGCCTTTTCATCCAACCAAGGCTTCAATTAAAGAAAAGATGAAATCTGCAAAGAAGGAAGAACCGAGAAAGGCCGTGTTTAACAGGCTATTTGAAGAAGCTGGAAGTTACGAGAAAGTTCGATGTTATGGAGACCACCCACGTAACCGGGATCAAATTTCCAATTTTCAGAAGAATGTTGGAGGAGATGACATGCTAGAAATTCTAGATTTGTGCAAAGAGCAGCAGAGCCATCCTGCATCTGCCTTTGTTCGAGACATAACGATAGCTCCAGAGAAGACAGTCTTTCTTTGCAACGAACAACAGTTGATAGATCTTGAGCGCTTTTGCACAAATGCACACAGCTTTTGCGTTCTTGGTGTGGATCCAACGTACAATATTGGTGACTTCTTTGTGACTGTCTCCACGTATCGTCATCTGCAGTTGCAGACAAATAAAGATGTGCCTCCTGTGATGATTGGCCCTGTTTTAATTCACTTCCAGAAGGCCTTCGATTCATACTTCCAGCTCGCAGCCAATATCGTAAGATTTCATCGCCCCACCACAAGTTTGAAGTGCTTTGGTACGGATGGAGAGGTGAACGTGTCCGAGGCACTTAAAGCAGTGTTTACTGAAGGTCACCATCTAATGTGTGATATTCACATGCGAGACAATGTGATATCAAAGCTGAAAGAGCTTGGGATTTCAAAAGCGGTGAAAAATAAGATCTTAAGTGATATATTTGGAGATGCAAATGAGGGCATAAAAACCAAAGGCCTCATTGACTGCTTGAATTCTGACGAAATTGACAACGTGTTTCAACAGCTTAAACCAGAATGGAAACAGCTGCATGAGAAAGGAGAGGCATTTGCTGCGTATTTCGAGGCTTGGAAGCTCCCTTTGGTGAAAAACACAATGACAGCTAGGATACGCACTGCAGCAGGATTGGGTTTCCCACCTGAGGTCTACACACAGAATGCAAACGAGAGCATCAACAGTATGATCAAGTCGCATTGCAAAGGAAAAAAGCTTACGCTGAGAGAGGCTGCACTTGCGATTCAAGCATGCGTTCGCGACCAGCAAACACAAGTAGGACTTGCAATCTTTGGTGATGGGGAATATAAAGTTGCGGAGAGATACAAAAGATATGCTGTACAGCGAGATGAATATTATTCCATGAATCAGCAGCAGCGCCAAAAAAAGAAGACCGAATTTAACTCTGCTCCAGTCTGCAATGACCAACTAGAGGAGTTTCCGCTTTCAACAGTGCAGAACAGTGAATCCGCACCATCACGTGAATTAAATCCTTTGTGTCAACTTTCCGTTTCTCCACAGCAAAGTGGAATCATGTTTCCTACCTTCAGCATCGTGCAGAAGATTTTTCAGGATGCTTCCTCACTGCAGAATGGCGTGGATATTGTTGCTGCGCCTGGGAGCAGAGATAGTTGCGCTTACTTTGTTACCAATGATCGAGATCCTCTGAAGCCATATATGGTGACAGCTAAGAATGCGCTGTACAAGTGTCAAGACCATTGCACCAGGTTCATTGCTTATAAGATTTGCTCTCATACAGTAGCAGTTGCCGAAGAAATGGGGGAGCTCCGAAATATGCTGACAAATTTTAATCGGAAGAATCGAGCAAATTTATCAAGACTTGCTGACATTGGCCACCCAAAAGGAGCCGGAAAGAAGGCAACAAAGGCAACCCAAAGAAGAAAGGGGCAGGCAAATAAACCAAAACAGTCTGTGGTGGCTTACGCACCAAATGACAGTGAGGACCAGAACACACACCCCAAGCGACCATTTACTGTAACACAGCAACGTACAATGATAAACCAAGAGCAACTGCACCAGGAGAATGCTTCTACTCAGCTACAATCGCATCAGCTACGCGCCTCCTTTCCAGACCCAACACCAGGCTCATACATGATCACTTTACTAAGATTCTGCCACGAAAAGACCGCTACTTGCTATGGTTGCTCTGGTTCTTTTAAAGACCTCCAAGATCGCACTCCTTTGCCACCTAAAGACCTGGTTATTGTTACCAAATCAAGAAGAAAATATTACGATCAGAATGGGATACCCGTGAAGGAAAGCTTGGAAATGTGTACTTCCACTTTAATGCTGACTGTGTCAGAAGGAAAACAGCTTTTTGTGCCTATTCTTTGCCAGATTCAGCCTGGTGTTAGAGAGCATTTGGAACATGGCCACTTGCAAATTATCCAAGCAGGAGGTATTCCTCTTTAAAACTTTAGAACAAGAATTGCATTGTGTCCTATTTGGATTTTCTAATTTCTTTATAGTGTTTTTGTTCTGTTCTGTTAATTGTTAGTTGAAGGGTTAATTGTAACCAAGGCAACTCGGCACCTAGATGGATCCTTCTTTTATTGAAGTATTTTCTGATACAAATGAGAAGGGGCCACCCTGGTTTATTCATCCTCCCCAGGGGCGTCGCCATGGGAGGTTTAAAGGAGGCGTTGTGCTGCCAATGCTTCAACTGTCAGTAAAGACAAAAGATTTGTTGTCAAAGATATACCAAAACGGGTATTTTCTCCTTCTTCTAATAAATAGCTTGGCAACAACTTATTCATGTCCCAACCACACCCTGGCTGCACCCAGACCACACCCTTTTTCACGTACAAATTAATTGTTATACCCTTCCAGAATTTGTCATCTTTACTTTCTTGATCATCCTTCTATGTTACAGTAGTGCAGTAATTTCCTGAATTTTGCCTTACACATTTTTATCTATAACCGTGTTTTGTTAATGTTATATAAACATGTTCTGTTATGTTATAAGCCCCCTGCATTCTGCTTTATCTCTGGCGTTTTCTTTTGGGCGTTTTCTATGGCTTTATCTATGGCGTTTTCTTTTGGGCGTTTTCTTTTGGGCATTTGAAGTCTCGAACCTTTCTTAACGGCACAATTCACGGAGAAAATTTCAGTTACCAAAGAAATACAAGTTCTCAAAACGGTAAGTTCGCAGAGAAAAATGCCAAAAGAATAAGAATTCTGACAAGGACAGAGTTTGAAGAATATGCAGATAAAAGTCCCAGAAGAATAACATTCGAAACTTTTAATTTTTTTAATCTCAAAATTATGTTTTGAAATCATTTTTGAAAGCGAGGCTAACTGTTGCTATGTTGACGTTAGATGTTGGTAGGGGATTTCTATTTTAAGCTTCTACTGACTCCACCGTTTTCAGAAGATGCCCAAAAGCATACGCTCATATATGTTTCTTTGATTAGATTTGAATGTTTTGATTAATAAATTAAAATAAATTTACTTCTCTTTCGCAATTTTTGATTTATCACTTTGGCTAACTTTTTTGGATCATTAAAATGTCAAGAGTTCTGTTAATATCTACGCCATACACTTATTTTAAATAAGCAACCGCTCAAAAAGCAACTAGGGCTGGACTGACCTTAAAGTTAAGCAAGTTGAGGGTTCAATTGAATCACTGCAAGCAACTAAGAAGACAAACAACCAAGTTGCAGCATTCAAAATATAAAAATTTACATTGCATTCCATTGTTCATAGTTTTCATTTTCGTCTTTTGATGTGATTTTATATTTTACAACTCGAAAAAATCATTGAAGGCCTAACAGTTGATTATTTTCACTCGGAAAGTCAGGATTGCTTGTTAGGTATAAAAATGTTAAGCAACTTTTAAGCAACTATGAGGGCTGAAATGTCCAAAATTTAAGCAACTTTGAGGGCTGGACAAAAGTTGCCTAAAATAAACCTTATTAAAAAGCAGTGTAATGGAAGTACTACGTACGCATTTGAACTTGCAGTTGACGGAAGTCCTGAGGTACCCAGCATGAACAGCGGAAGGTGTAGTAGCTACGACAGGCTGATGACACGCGCTATTGTTTTAAAATGGTGATGACCCTCCGATCTTATGTGGAATTAGTACTTAAGGGTCCTATCTGGTGTTAGTACTTAGTGGTCCTATCTGGTGTTAGTACTTAAGGGTCCTATGGTCCTAGGGTCCCGATTTTACTGTATGCCAATTTCAATTTACAATTTGAATTGGGAGAACAGGCTTTGTACATTTTGTATAACCCATGAATCCTGGCTGTCTGATAAACACTGGGATAAATAAGTTGATATATTCTGTTGTCCAGGTGGCTAAGTTTTTTAAGATGTCTAAGGAACCTTTGGAGTCTACCCTCACGTAATAAAGTAGGATCCGCCAGGAGTTTATTAAATTAATTATTATCTGAAATAATATTTGTGATACCTAGGTCATATACAGTCCTGTCCACAACAACAGCTCCATTGCCTTTGTCGGGTTTTAATAGGAGAACATTATTATTTTTCGTCAAGTCCTTCAGAATTTTGATTT
The DNA here is from genome assembly GCA_014526335.1 of Chrysaora quinquecirrha. Lineage (NCBI taxonomy): Eukaryota > Metazoa > Cnidaria > Scyphozoa > Semaeostomeae > Pelagiidae > Chrysaora > Chrysaora quinquecirrha. The sequence continues at coordinate 419,555 of JACTAT010000147.1, forward strand.
CTTTGGATCAGCAGTGGTTAGTCGATAGGAATTTATATAACTATGTGACAAATGTGAAAAGTCCGATTTTAACTGAGCCGCATTACCTTTGTCAAATAACTTCTGTTCCAGTGTTATGTGCATTCCTTTAAAAAAAACTATATATGTGCATTCCTTTAAAAAAACTAAATACATCCGATCTTTTGATACTTGGAGGACGAATAGCATAAGTATGTCCATGGAAAGACTGAAAATTAAAATAAAAAGAAATATGCAATAAAATAAACGAAAGATATAAAAAAGCTAAGAAAGCGTTTTTGGCAGTAACTCTGTGAATTTTATTAACTCTTTCCTGCCCATACTGCCCAAAACCGGCTGCAAATTTAACCTTGTGAATGGCACATATCGCCCAAAACTGGCCTACCAAAAAAGACTCTATAAACACAATATTTGGTTGAGAAATGTGTTCTCAGTAAAATCGTTTGTTATCTTTAATTTATTTAATGATTGAAGAATAAGGATCTAGTATTTGCGCATAAATTTGAATATATTTTAGCACAAGAAAGTCCCAAGGAAAATTTTCTTATCAAATTTCTCATTGTCATGGAACCTGCCACCATTACACAAAATGAATTCACTGAAATTTTTGGAGAAAGCAGTGACTATAAGGATCTTTTCAGGTTTTCTGATACCCATAACGATTCAGAAAACCCTACAGATGAAGAATTATCAGTTTCAGAAAATTCTGATGAGGATACAAGTGAAAATAGAGAAGATGATGGGATGATTAATAGGCTTACAAGACAAGAAGAAAGATAGACAAAGAACTTCACTAACATCCGTGTTGAGGAATTAAAAAAACCTTTTGACGTGGACAATTTTACAGAGCTATATATATTCCAAAAGTTTTTCAACAATGATTTGATTAGATTCATTGTACAAGAAACAAATAGAAAAGCTTGAAGTAAACTCAGAGAAAAAAAACATCTCCTGTGACTTTGGGAAGACGTTACCATCATGGAGATGAAAGCATACCTTGGCATTGTTTTCGTTATGGGAATCATTAACTTACCAGAATTGTCAATGTACTTGTCAAGTGATCCAATCTATGGGAATAAAAAAAGTTTTGAAAGAGTCACTTAAAATTCCTCGGTTTTTCCAACTCAGAGAACGAGCCACAGAAGAGAGCACTTGGGTATGACTGCCTTTTAGATTTACATTTAAATGAAAGGAAATAATAACAAAATCAGGGCTGCAAAACAGTGTCAAGATCTATTACCGAACGTAAATGATGGTAATAGATCCGATGTAAATGGGTATATTAACACACAGACAAGAAAAATATGCTGGACAATGCTTGCTTTTTTCTTGCAGTTAAAAAACTATGCTTTATGGCAATGTAGATGAGACTAAGGTCCCTTACATCGAGCAGATGAGAAAATATTGTGATCTTGCTTCTTTAAGGAGTTTACCAGTTCATAGACATGTTATTATCATTAAATATAAATATGGAATGAAAATTGATATTTTTCAAGGAGAATATGAAATGGACAAAAATGATAAAGGGAAAAGGTTGACTGGTTTGAAAAACATTTATATTTAATAAAATATGCATTGAAAAAGCAATCATCAAATAGTCTTTAATAGAAAATATTTTTAATATATTTTACATTGACAGACAGCAGTCAGGATTATCAAAAACAATAGCAAATGAAGTTGATGGTTAGTATCTGTACAACAATAATTTTTACAGTACCAGAAAGCAATCTGTTTTTAAAGAATTGTTGTAAAAAGGCGATATTTATGTTGTAGATGAAAATGGTGAAGTGTTTTTGACAAAGAAAATATATAAAATTAAACATGCTATAATGACAATGGTGAAATTGTGTTAGAGAGATTTTTTAGCAGATGACGTACTTGAGGGAGAAGATGATTATTTGCATTGTTTATAAGTTTTGATCATGACAACTCCAGGGGAAAAGATGCCATATTTGAACTTGATAAACACCCTTACAATTTGGTGGAAAAAATGATCCAGCATTTGATTAAAAGTCAAGAAGAAAAAAGCAAAAATTGTTTTTGAAAACACTGTCTTTTTTCAAGAAATCAAACTCTATTTAACAAAATGTAATCCTTTTAGACGAAGATAGAGTATTTTATCATTTTGATGAAATTAACGACATGACGAATGAGCAATTAATCTTTTTAATGAAACGTCAAGGAAAGAGTTGTCTTGTCAATGTAATGTATACAACCATCTTCAGTTGTGAAGAATATCTCGTTTTTCATTTTTATCTGCTAAAGGAAATTCCTGATCTAAAATAAATTTAACATGGTGTGGATTTTTTACACTATTTATATGTCATAAAATATAAATACAATATTCCCCAAATACTCTAGCATTGAAAGCTTGAATTTGCTCATTAGATAAACATTTCAATTTAAAATTACTAAACGTTTGTTTGAAGAGTTTTTGTTACAAAATCTAATATATAATTTGCTTGGACTTTTACTATAAGAAACAAAATAAAAACAGTGCCCAAATACGTCAGAAGAAGCCTCTTGCCAATGCCTTCCCAACAGTTCTCTATGTTCTTCAGCATAGCTTTCAGTGTTTAAAATAAATGAACACGAAAAGAAAAAGGGGCTTCATCGTAACAAGCTTCTAATACTTCATTGTCGAAATGAATGTCATTTTTGTTTTATATATCCATCTTGTTTGCATAGTTTTGAATTATTGCAACCATTTATTCTTTTTACTACATATAACAATTATGCTTCATAATCTAAAATAACTCCACCAGAAACCAGCTGTAGATGATAACTAAATATGCCTACTGTGGTTATTATATTACCTATATTGAGCGTATTTTTTAATTTCCATTTCAATTGCACCTGCCTGCTTCTAGAATCTTTTTATTTTTGGGCTGTTTCTTTTATATCTTGTAGTTGTTAACTTAAACGGGTACATGGCATAGCCATTTTGATCTACAAATTGATTAGCTGTAAATTGATTTGAATGCACTTCAATATATTGTATAGTCCATTTAATACTGTTGCTCTATCTTTACATGTTTTAGCTTGTGCGCTATTTTCATGATTACTGTACACTTGAAGTTCAAAATTATCATTAAGGTAAAGAAAATTTAACAGATTGTGCTGTGTACTTCCTTTAGAATGAGCTTGGCTTCTGATAAGCAAAATGCACAAATCAGGTATTCTATTTGTATAGAGATTTCTGAAATTTATGTCTGTTAAATCTTTATTTCGAAAATGATTATTAATTTGGTAGTGAGTGATAGGGAATGTTGGAGGTGAATCTTCAGAATGATATCTGATTACATATCAATTTAGAAGTTCAATCATGACATATTTACGATGTCCGATGACTGCCGTTCAATTTTTCTAATAATATTCGAAAAGAAAAATATTTCCAAAAATTTAGATGAAAATGATTTTTTTATTGAAATGAACAATGAAGTTAAATTAATTTTTTCAATCACAGTAAAATGAAAATCAAATTTAAAATCAAAGGTGAATCAAAGGGAAAATAAATTTAAAATATAACCTTTCTGAAAGCATTGTAATAAAATTCTTGATTAATATAAAACTGAATTGAAAAGGAAATAAATTGGAAATACAAAGAAAAATTAAAACAAATAATATTTCAAATCAAAGTCAATTTGGCCTTGTCCTATGCCTGCCATAGTATACCAGCATGCTTTGCCTCAATGTTCTTAGAAAGCGCGGGAAATTGCAGAAAATACAAACATGGCTGGATATTTTCGGAACACAGACTAGATGGATGACTCAAATTTAGAGGACGACCTCAATAAGTACACAAGCCAAGGACTAAAGCGCAATGAACTACTCAACTTTATGCAACGTGACTATGGCCAGTATTCGTGGAGTATCAGGACTCTGGATCGAAGACTCAGGCATTTCGACATATTCAAAAGTGACTACACAGTTTCAGTCAAGCAGGCGAAAGACTCTGTTGAGAAAGAATTAGATGGCCCAGGGAAGCTTTTTTGGATTCGAGCAATGAAGAAGAAAGTGAGGAATGAGCATGGTCTTAATGTGCAACGAGACCTTGTCAATGCAGTTATGTACTACTTAGACACTGATGCTCTAGCAATGCGTCCACCTGGAGCAAAGAAACGAAAAGTAAAGGGACACTTCGTCTCAAGAGGGCCAAACTAGGTCCACTCTTTGGATGGCCATGACAAGTTAATGGGATATCAGAACAGCACTTTCCCACTAGCAATTTATGGGTGCATTGATACTGCCAGCAGGAATGTGTTGTGGCTAGGTATTTGGCCAACCAATTCTGATCCCCTTGTTATTGGTAGTGGTACCTTGATTACCTATATGAAACAAGGCTAATTGCAAGTCATCTCAGACTGGATAAAGATTCTGAAACCACAGTAATTTCCACAATGCATGCTTTTCTGAGAAGATATCATCCAGATAACATAGAACCAAATGACACAGTGAGTTTTGCCTATCGTGTCAATATTATTGCTTTACATAGTGATACAAAGGCCTACAAATAATAAAATAATAGTAGTTTGAAGCAGTTGCTGATTGAAGGGAGTGTTTTTGTCTTTGAAACCCCAGGGGGTACTCCTGAACTTTCAATATGGGGGTGTTCATGCCAATATTTGGGGTCTGAAATCTTTAATCAAATCAATATTTGGGATCCACAGGGAGAATCATGCAATTTGGCGCAATTCGTTATATTCACACAACAAATCATCTGTACGCCGGTACTTTAGTACTTATCTGTTAATATATAATGCAATAAATAACAATATTTGGGATCTCTAAAGCACTAGACTCTATTTAGGGGTCAGTATTGAAATACTGACATGGACCCCTTGTATTGAAAATTAGGAAGTAAACCCCTGAACTGATAATAATTTCTTTGTCTTTGCCTATAGATTGAGCGATGGTGAAAAGAGCACCATGAAAGACTGGAAAAATATTTCAAACATCATCTGGTGTGGTTGAAAGAAAATCATTTTTATGATCCTGCAAATGAGGTTGATAGGTAAGAAAGCTGGCACAACACGGACACTGCCTTCATAATTTTCAAATTGGAAATGATCTATATGAATGAGTTTTTAGCATTTAGGATAATTATAACATAGCACAATATATTATAACTAGCTTGATAAGTAAAATTTAATTCTTTTTTATCCTTTACTGTACATATGAGGCATTAAAGGCGGTCCCCCATGTCTATGACATATTGTTGGAATTTATCCCTTATTTTCAGACTGCTTCTTGCATACATTTTGATACCAATTATGGAGAGAGAACTTGCCATTTTGAAAGACACAATCTGGAACAACCATCGAATCCATGCGCAGAAACATGCAGTACTACCAAATGGAGTTCCAAACCACATCTATAACTTTCCTGAGGAGTATAACCTCAAACAATGTGGTAAAAATGAATTTAATATGTATCTATCTTCAGAAAAATACTTCTGACTTTGGCAACACACAGATGAGAGGGCATTTAGGGCAAAATTCATTAAGCTGGCACAATTTTCAATAAAACTGACTTGCACATTTCAATGGAATCTGAAATCCATTCACATTTCTTTCTATATGAGATTATATCAGATTATATGTTCAGTGATAATCTTTATTGTATGAAAATGAACATCCACACCAAATGTTCATTTTATTCATTGTTCTCTGATAGGGTGGCCAGTGACAGAGGAACAATTACAAGAAGTTGCAATTCAGTCAGGTGTTCTTGGCATTGAAGAAGATAATCTTGAGCCAGATTTTAGAAACGCATGTGAACAACTGATTCCAAATCCAAAGGATATTGACTCTAAAGAATGTGCAGATTCTTACATTTATCTCAAAACAAACTTTCAGTGACGTTATAAGAACTATGTTACTAAAAAAACAAGAACAAAAATTTTGAAAGGTGACCTGAAGTGAAATTTTCATTGATGCAAATCATTAGCATGCAGGAATGATAGCAAACAAGGTGTAAACTCCTGTTCAAGTTGTTCATTAATTTGAAGTATCAGCTGATGATGTCATTTTGGTTGCAAATTACCTAGGAGAAATATTGCTTTATTTTATCCTTGAGAAGTTACTGTTGTAAGAAACTTTGCAGCTGAGCTACAAATTCTTGACATCTCTTCCTACAAAATGACATCATCATCTCGTCCTACAAAACAATGGATAACGTGAACATGAAATAATCAAATAATTTTGAATGGTATTTTAATCATGTCAACAGTGATGTTTGTTTTCATTAATAAAGATTTTTGCTTCAGGTCACCTATAAAACAGTAAATTCAAAGTATGGTGCTTATTGTTAAAATGTTTCTCATCTTTTCTTCACTCTTGCTCTAAGCCAATGAGTGTGCAATACAGGTTGCACGATGGTTATCCGTAAAGTTTAAAATTGCCTAGAAAGTTAGATTTCCTGTGGAAAACAGCATTCATCGTCACCTTTCAATTCTTTAGATGCAATTTCTGGGTCAAAGAGACTGTATCCGCAGCCCTGGATATCTACCACTGTTAGCTCTTTGTTATTACATATGAATAGTGTGCTAGACTCTCAGCCTTATTTCTCATTTCTGTAACTGAACCATAAAGGAGACCATTATTGTTGATATATTTGGTGAATTCACCTCAACAAATTCTTCAACAGATACAACTTCTCCATCTTCCCTTTTCCCAAGAAACACTTTATTGTAGCTGAATGTTTCACCCTACAAATCACTGTTGTTTTCTTTTCTCAAGGCATGAGCAAGCCTCTGGGCAAAATTTCGTGCCAGCATATGCATTTGTACAACCTTTTTTGTGTGCTGTTCAGTTGTTTGATTGGTTAATCTTATGACTTCTTCAGCTTCCTTCAAATACTCTTTCACAACCCAGACACCAGAGCCAATGTCTTTTGAGGTTGTTGTTGCTTTGAAGGCTTTACGGAAGCCCCCTGTTCCAACAGGATCCTTCTCAACCACGAACTGGACATATATTGGAGCAATTGACCATGCCATAAGATCCAGATCGAAAGAATACAGTTTGATGACTTCTGCTTTTTGTTCAGCAACAATTTACCTAAAGTAAATCACCTTCAAGTCAGGTATCTGCTCCAGCCCCTTGCAGGACGGACCTTGCTCACCAGCCAGGATATCGCAGAGAGACTTTAAGTCAAAATGCGTGGCGATTGCCTTCTTTAGGTTCTGCATTGTCAACTCCATGTATTCTTATGGAACAGTTCCCTAGGCCCAATGCGGGTATATTTTTGGCCTTTCCGAACACGTCTGAGCTTTAACGGCGGACTGTTGCAACCTCGGTCCACAGGATATTATTTGTTGGTGAACCTTTGCCCTTCCCAACTCTCTTTTTCTTTTGCGTGTTTTTGTAGGCTTTCCAAACAGCAGCCATTTCTTCTTCACTTCAAGGAACCAAAATTGGTGACACGTTTGCAATTTCCCGCGCTTTCTAAGAACATTGACGCAAAGCATGCTGGTATACTATGGCAGGCATAGGACAAGGCCAAATTGACTTTGGTTTGAAATATTATTTGTTTTAATTTTTCTTTGCATTTCCAATTTATTTTCTTTTCAATTCAGTTTCATATCAATCAAGAATTTTATTACAATGCTTTCAGAACGATTATATTCTAAATTTATTTTCCCCTTGATTCACCTTTGATTTTAAATTTGATTTTCATTTTACTGTGATTGAAAAAATTAATTAATTTCATCGTTCATTTCAATAAAAAATCATTTTCGTCTAAATTTTTGGAAATATTTTTCTTTTCGACAAATATTATTAGAAAAATTGAATGGCAGTCATCGGACACCGTACATATTATGTCTTTAGAGGCAGTTTAATTTTTCATAGTGTAATCAAGATGTCCTCCTTTATGGTTTGGACACTTTACTGGCATATTTGCAACACATCTCTTAAGAGATAAGCACATGTCTCTACTACCATCATAAATGCAATTACGGTTTAAAATAAAATTTCACTGTTTGAATATTGGAGAACAAATCGTTTCTTTTTACTCTCACTAGATTTGAATTTGTTATTTTACCATCTTGATTTCTTGTTATTTCATATTCTTCTAAAATATCTGCTACAATATCTGACAGATTAATGTTATCATCTAAGTTATATCAACATTTAGTTGGTAAATCATTTTGAAGTCCTTTTTCACTCTCACTAATCAGATTGTATGCATATGCCAATTTAGCACAATGTCCTTTATGTGTTTCTATTAAACTTCACCATATGCTAATATTAATATTTTTAACATAGAATAAGGAATATTGTTAAAAGGAATAAATGTATCTCTTTTTGAAGCTGCTATATCCACTCCGGTAGCTGAAGTAGAACTATCTTTGAGTTGGATTTCCGTACAAAATTCAATTTGTAAAAAGTTCCAGCTTATGCTGATTTGTTAAAATCCATATTATTATGACATAGCCTTGGAGTAGGATAGACGGGTAAAAATGTATTCCGAGCTTCATCTTGAATTTCATTTTCTATCAGTTTATCTGGATCAAAGTTGGTATTTATTCTACATCGACTTTATATTCCCTTCTATTTCTCTGTCAGTATTCCCATCAGTTGATGTGCCTTGTATATCCATCATCCTTGTATGTCCCTACCGAGTTTTCTTTTAAAATGTTTTAACTACTTTACACCTAAGCTGAATATATCATTTAAATACTCTGTTCTGCTTTCACTAGTTTATTTTAATGTTAAACAAAGAAAAAGACCATATTGTATCTTTTCTTGTCGTTTAGAATATTCCTATCTCTATCGCATAAAAATTAAGCCGCATCTTTCATTATAGACTTGTTTGTCTTTTTTAGGCATGTTTTTATTGTTTTCTTCGCCTTTCTTAATTTTCCTAATTTTTATGCAAAGATTTTTTTGCTGATATTGGTGTAACTTTTGATGCAATTCTTGAAATAAGAGCTGGTCCGGGGGAATGGGTATAGTTGCTTCGGGCTTGTCACCTTGCGAGTTGAATGAGGAGTGATAAGTTTTAATGAGGAGTGATAAGTTTTAAAAGCTTTTTTACTTAATGGTTTTCCAGTGTTTAGCTTCATTATTTTAGAATTAATTGTTTTTCTACATTATTGATAAGACACTTTTTAATAGCAGGTACAGCTTCTGATGTCTTATCTATAGCTTTTCTTTTTAAAATATTTTACATATTTGGTGTTTGACACATAACTTGCAAAATATACCAATTGCACAATGTAGCACATGTTTACCAATCCTCTAGGAGGAATATGGAGCTATTCCCTCGAAGGCGTATTGAAGGAAACAAGACACATTAGATTTTAAGCGCCCCCTGGTTATTACAGTTCCCCCTTCTAGTTAGCTTTGGAAATTTTTCCAGATCCCCTGGCTCCAGCCTCACCGGCAATTCGGTACCCAACAGTTAATGCATTTCTCAAACTGAAGTAGAACAACATTGAAAAACAAAAAATTGACAAACAAAATTGAAATCATATTCTATTTTCCATCAGTTCATGCTTGATGATGAAAGCAATGACGAGCCATTGGCTGTCCCATACAAAGGTGACACATACACTCCAGTATTCTCATGGAAAAGAGATTCTTACATCAGCGTTGATCTTGTCAAAATTCTAAATGATACGTACCCAGCACATGCAGTTTGCACTGCACCTCCTGTCAACGTTTCTCATAACGTTGCGTTTCTGATTGACCAGGATAGACTGAGTACTTGGCACGATATCAAGTGTGATGATATGGGTGTATGGGTGCACAATGGATCACCTAAGCGATTATTCGTGTTAAAAGGAAAGCTGATGGAAAAATTTCAGTAGTCCAAGTCAAAGATCACATAAGTATTTCCACTGGAGAAATGTATGAACTAAGAAGAGCTTATTACACAAATAAAAATGACGATTCTGTGAAAAAGATAATATCATCACTACGTGGTAGGTACCATCTATATGATATTGTTTTTATGATATGTTATTGCATAAGTTCTAATTACTTTTGATGCAGAAAACGCTACCTCATCAAAGTAGACACAACACTGAAATGCAAACTAAAAATTTTATTGTTGCTCTGGACAATCTGTAGACACATGACGCCATGATTTATCAAAAGAACTGGTTTGTGAAATCGCAAGGAGGCATAAGCCAGGGACGTTTAACTTCTACTGAAATGTGAAGCAAGGAGTTGGAATAAATTAGGATAGAACGTCACAAAGGTTTTTAAGAGAGGCCTTCAGGTCAATCTGTGGGTATACCGATAGATGATAATCTGTTTTCGTCCTTGCCACTATGACCTATGCTTTTCTCATTTGTAAATGTTTCGTCTTTCAGATTCAACCGGCAAGATCCTGCCCTATCGTCTTATTCAGTATTTGTTCAGAGGAAAAGAACACGAGGTGTCTGTTTCTTTACTGCATGGAAATAGCCGAAAAGGGTTGTATACCGGCACCTACAGGCCAGTGTTCGCAACAAAATTAAAGTTCTTGCGTCAGACGACAAGAGCAATGCTAGAAAATCTCTGGACAACGTTTTTTGCTCAGAAGGAGATGTGACATCTGCAAGAAGCCTAGGGCAACTGCCAAGAGGACCTAAAGACTTTTACAACATTCGATATGCGCTTAGTCAACAAAGAGAAAAAGAAAGAATTGGTCAGGGCTATACGTCATTTGACAAGCTATGGATGCTTCTGGACAGAGCCAAAAGAGAGAATGAGATAAGCAAAGAGTCCTGTTTCATCCGTGAATGCGACATCCATCCCGAATTATTCATCTTTCTCGCTACTGATCGTCAATTAAACACGATGGCGCAATTTACTACAGATCCTCCACAGTTTTGTGTGCTTGGCATCGACCCAACGTTTAACATATTCAAAGAGAATTTAAGCTTAACGGTGACAGCGTACAGAAATTTGCGTTTAATTAAAAATGATACTGGAAAGCCACCGGTCTTTATTGGTCCTCTAATGACTCATCAAAGCAAAACATGGAGGGCATATTCCAAATTTTCGTACAGCATGATTTCAGCTAAACCATCTCTTGAAGGTGTTCTTGCATGTGGTACGGATGGGGAGAAAGCCATTGTTGACGGGTTTAAAAGAAACTTTTGCCATGCAACATTTCTCAGATGCTTCTTGCATTTTAAAGACAACATTGATCGTGAATTAACAAAACGAGGAGTTCCAAGAGAACTGAAATTGAAATTCATAGAAGATATATTTGGCAAGCAAGTTGAAGAAAGAAAATTTGAGGGCTTAGTAGACTGTAGCGATGAAAAAGACTTTGAGGTACACCTCGAAGCTGCAGAGCAACGATGGAATCAAAGAGAGGGAGAAGCAAATGTAACAATTCAAGAGTCATTCTTTCAATGGTTCAGAAAAAATAAGGTAACTAAGTCTTATCTTTCTTGCTACCTAGCTGTAGTGATGACGTGTATTAAGGACACATGGATACAAGGAGTAGAGAGTTAGAGAAGGGACATTCGCTTTTAGTTAATTTGACTATCGATTGAGTTTTATATTATTTGATTAATATCGAAACGATCGAGTTTATAATGGCGACGAGGATAAAGTGATCATGGCACAAGGACTTCAGATACCTCCCGTGCCTGAGTTTCAGCCAGATGCAGAATTAGGAGCCAGCCTTGCTTCAAGATGGCGGATTTGGCTTTCAGATTTCGAAATGTTTTTAACAGCCAGTGGCATTACGAATACGACACGAAAACAAGCTTTATTACTCTATCTAGCTGGAAGTAGAGTACGAGAAATTTTTCGACACTTGAGTGACGTTGGAGAAGCAGGTGATTATGATACTGCAAAAACAAAGTTAACTACACATTTCGAACCTCAAAAGAATCGACGGTACGAAGTGTACAGATTTCGTGAGACAAAACAAGAGCAAGGGAAACACTCGACCAATATCACACTCGTTTGAGAGCCCTTTCTACTGCCTGTGAATTTCATGATTTGGAGTTTGAAATCGAACAGCAAATTGTGGTCGGTGGAGTTTCTTCGAGAATTCGAAAAGAGCTCTGCGTGATCCTGCTTATGATCTCAAACAAATGCTTCTTGATGGCAGACGAGAAGAAATGAGTTCGTATCAAAATCGTGATATCGAATCTCACGAAACTACTTCCGCTGCAATGAATCAGATTAAATCCACAAACAAAGCGAAAAGACATGCTTCACGTGCGGAGGTGATTACCCTCACAAAGGGAATGCCCTGCGAAGGACAAACAGTGCGGAAAATGTGGAAAACTGGGTCATTTTGCTGGCGTCTGCAAAAGCAAAGAAATTAAAACAGACCGCAGCCCTGCCCGTAAGCCGCAACGCAGAAGGCCGAGGCCAAGGGTTCGCCCGCTTCAGCATATCACATCATCATCCAGCTCAGAGGATGAATATATGTATTCAGTGAAATCGGATAACTCACGTTCACCACAAGCATGGATAACGGTTGCAGGTCATACTTTTAAAGCTCTCGTGGATAGTGGTGCTACAATCAACGTGATTGATTCAGAAACTTTTGCAAAATTGCAGAATGTCAAGCTCCTCCACACAAGTACGAAGGCTTACCCCTACCAATCGGATAAACCAGTGGAATTCCTTGGAAAATTTGAAGAGGTGATAGAAACCAGGAAGAAATGCACTGTGGGAACAATTTATGTGGTCAAACGTAAAGACAGTGGATGTTTGCTTTCACTTCAGACTGCCCAAGAATTAGGCCTCATTCAGCTAAAATTAAACACTTTGCAAACTCAAGATCCGAAGAAAGATGCTGGCCTAGCAAAAATTCTTCAGCAGCATTCTTCAGTGTTTAAAGGTCTTGGCAAGCTGAAAGATCATCAGGTGAAGTTAAACATTGACCCAAACGTAGCTCCAGTTTCCCAGCCACAGCGCAGAATTCCATTTCACTTGCGGAAAAAGGTCAAGGTAGCCATAAAAGAGCTAGAAAATCAAGGAATCATTGAAAAGGTGCCTGATAGCCAACCAACTCCATGGGTTTCAGCCATTGTTACAGTGCCAAAAAAAGATGGCAATGTCCGAATATGTGTCGACATGCGCGCTGCAAATACAGCTATCAAACGGGTACGTCATTTGATTCCAACGATTGCCGATATAAGTTTGGAACTAAATGGAGCCAAATTTTTTTCAAAGCTGGATCTATCACAAGCATACCATCAGTTAGAATTGCATCCAGACAGCCGGTACATTACAACTATTAGTACTCACCTTGGACTGTACCGTTATACCCGTCTAAATTTTGGCACTAATGCCAGTGCAGAGCTGTTCCAGAATACATTACGGCAACATTTACAAGGAATGACGGGGATTCAGAATATTGCTGATGACATCATCGTTTTTGGCAGCACACGTCAAGAACACGATAAAGCTCTAGAGAATTGTCTTAAACGTCTGAAAGAGAAAGGTCTCACACTGAATAAATCAAAATGCCGCTTTCTTAACACTGAGTTAGAATTCTTTGGACAAATTTTCTCAGAAGAGGGAACTCGTCCTGACCCTCGCAGAATACAGGATGTTATTGATGCTTCAGTACCACAAACTGTGTCAGAGTTGCGTAGTTTCTTGGGAATGGTGAACTACAGTTCTAAATATATCGCTAATTTTGCCACAATTGCTACACCTCTACGGGAATTAACAAAACAGGAGTTGCATTCAAATGGGAGAGAAAACACCAAGCAGCATTCGAACAGCTTAAATCAGCTCTAACTATGCCTCCAGTGATGGCCTATTTCGATGCCACAAAAGAGACAGTTTTGACAGTAGATGCGAGCCCAGTTGGTCTGTCAGGAATCTTGTCACAGAAATCAGCTGATGAGTCAGAAGGCAAAATAATCGCTTACGCAAGCCGAGCCTTGACTGAAGTGGAACGTCGGTATTCCCAAACCGAGAAAGAAGCCCTGAGTATAGTTTGGGCCGTAGAGCATTTTCATCTCTACCTTTATGGTCATTCGTTCACACTAGAAACAGATCATAAGCCCTTGGAAATTATATATGGCAGTTGTAAATCCAAGCCGTGCGCTAGAATTGAGAGATGGGTACTTCGTCTCCAGCCATACAACTTCAATGTCAAATACAAACCAGGACCAACGAATCAGGCTGATTTTCTGTCACGACATCCTTCAACGACTAATTCTGGAAAACAAGGCAAAATGGCTGACGAATATGTAAATTTCCTGCTAGAACAAGCAGTGCCGAAGTCAATGACTCTGGATGAAATTCGTGAAGCCACAGACAATGACAGAGTTTTAAAAGCAGTTCGAGCTGCAATTCGTCTGAATCACTGGAATGCAGACACAGTTAAATCTTTTCTACCTGTCAAAGAAGAATTATCAATCGGGACATCAAACATCATATTACGTGGCTCGAGGATAGTCATACCCGAATCTTTACAAAAGAAAGCAGTTGACTTAGCTCACATAAGTCACCAGGGACTAGAAAAAACCAAAGCACTTCTTCGCGAAAAGATCTGGTTCCCTGCAATCGATTCATTTGTCAAGGAGATCATCACGAAATGTGTGCCTTGTCAAGCTGTCGGGAGGCCAAACCCTCCTGAACCTCTTCGTATGACTGAGATGCCAAATGCACCTTGGCAGAAACTCAACATCGATTTTTTTGGACCACTTTCGTCAGGTGAATTGCTACTTGTTGTTATCGATAGGTATAGCAGATACCCAGAGGTCGAGATAGTGAAGTCTACGAAAAGTTCTGTTGTTATTCCTAAGTTGGACAAAATGTTTGCTGTCCATGGAATACCACTCGAACTAACATCCGATAATGGACCACCGTTCAATGGAGAAGAGTTCTCTCGCTACTTGAAATTACTTGGTGTAAAGTATGTACGGTCAACTCCAAAATGGCCCCAAGGTAATGCAGAGGTCGAGCGGTTTATGCAGCCACTCAATAAAGCATTGACAACGGCTGTTGCAGAAGGAAAGAAATGGCAACAAGAGCTTTCCAGATTCCTCCTACAGTATAGAACCACACCGCATAGCACGACCAAGGTTCCACCAGCCGAATTGTTATTCAACCGGACAGTTCGCGGAACTTTACCAATATTAGAGCCTCGAAAAGTTATCAACAGACACCAAGAAGCTAAGAAAAACGAGGAACGGCGTTCTGAGTACAATAAATCCTACGCAGATTCACGTCGCAATGCTAAGGAAAGTAAGATCGCAGTCGGGGATACTGTCCTTGTCCGACAAGAAAAGAAACACAAGCTAATGCCTCGCTTCAATGTATCACCGTATAAGGTAGTTGAACGTAATGGTACAACAGTTATCGCAGAGAACAGAGATCAACATCGCATTACACGGAATGTTTCACATTTTAAGAGCATTCCAAATCATCCAATTGAGTCAGAAAGTAGCGGTGACGACGAACATGAAAAAAATCCAGAACGGGAACAGAATCAACTGGAACATAATCGTAGAACATCTAACAGAGCAAGAAGAGTTCCAGTGCGATTTGGTCATGGACTGGCTTATTAACATTTATATAATTTATAGCTTAGCTGCATTGCTATGTTATTATTTGTTTTTATCGTTTTGTTGTATTATTAAGTTGTTTTGATATTTCAAAAAAAAGGGTGATGTAGTGATGACGTGTATTAAGGACACCTGGATACAAGGAGTAGAGAGTTAGAGAAGGGACATTCGCTTTTAGTTCAGAGTTTGACTATCGATTTTCGATATCTGCTGAGGCGTCCGGCATAACGAGTGTTCCAATGCCCATACTCATGACGATGTTTGACAAAGCAGCTGAGCTACTTGCCAATCAAACTCTTGTTGTTCCACAACCGGGTGCAAATAATGGCTTGTACATAGTTGCTGGTTATTCCAACAAGATATACATCGTAACAGCAGGCAAAGGAGGGGCACTAATTTGCGACCGGACATGTTTCAATAGAAGCACAAAGATTTGCAAACATGTCCTTAGCGTTGCCGAAAAGACTGGTCGTCTGGACTCTTTTATAACATGGTTCAAAAAATCAAAGCGTGGACATAGCTTGACACGAATGGCATTAAGTGGTGGACCATCCAATGCGGGAAAGAAACCCAGCAAGCAGAAAAGATCAAACGCACAACGCCCGCTAGTTAATGAGCTCATAAGAAAAGATGGTGCTGATATCCAAATCCAACCAAAATCGCCTGAACCAGAAAAACTTGATGCAGTACCGCCGAGACCTAAGCCTTACCAACAGCAGGTTGGGATTCAAGTAGTTAGCCCAGCTGATCCAGAACAGCCACAGCAGCAGCCATCATTAACTCTTGCCTGTCAGCAATTTCTCCGACAAAACCACCTATACCCCCAAATACCGCCAATCTTGAATATTTCGCCCAGACACTGTGGAATGCTACAACAACAACCCAACAACGCCAATGTCAATCTTCTGCTGGCAAATTCACCCCCATCCCAACCTCAAGAATTACAAAATGTTTTCTCTCTGAAACTGGTCTCGGGAACAATAATATCAAGGTGCTACGGCTATGGTGGTGAAATACAGAACCCACCATCCGGCCCACCTGACGACATTGTGATAGTCTTTAGAGACTATCGGCAGTGCCGAGACCGTCAATCTGGTCAATTGGTTTGCAGTCCACAACCCCAAAACATCCATTTTCATCTGAAACTGTGTGTTGCAGAGGTATCCGAGCTTTAATGCGACAATGCTTTCTGTTAAAAGGGATATTTTGCCCTACCTCTCTAACAGCCATCTACAAAGACTTGCCTCAGAGTTTAGAAAAATCAGGACTGTTTTGAAAAATCATGATTTATCACAGCATTTTTGAACTACAGTAATACCTTAGTCTTGTATTGTTTATTGGTGAATTGTTTTGTTGATTATTGATGTTCTGATGCTGTTGCTGTGATTAGTTCCATCTGCATTTAATGTCTTTGTCTCTTTCATTCTTCTGTTAGCATGATTACTTTTTGACAACATTGCCCAAGAAAGTTTCCTTGAAGCACACTTCGAAAGATAGTGAAATCTTTACTACTACGAGCTTGAGCAAAATTAATATTTTACGAGAGAGCACATGGAAACAAGAGAGAGAAAAGTGCTAACGGACCATATCAATAGATAAGAAAAGATCCCTTGGAAATCCTGCAGCAATATGTTTTCAAGTAAGGGTTTACAAGATCTCTAAGGAGTGAATCACCCCTCGCGTGGGGCAATTTGTAAAAAGTGACCACGGGAAATATGTCTAATGATCCTATCGCTCTGATATCTAATGATCCCATTGCTCTGGCCACTGACAGCTCTTGCCCCTTGACAAGCCCCTTACAATAGCGTGGCCTTCACTCCAGTGTTTCTTGCACTGTACTGTACTTTGGTACCTAGGGCACCTTCGAAAGCAGTTTTTGGCTTTTTGAACAGAGAAATTCTCTATCTGCACTGATTCGAATCACAAGGCTGATACATCAAATAAGTCTGGAAATATTCACCCCCTGATATCGAATGTCTGTTGAATCAAAGTTTTTAATCAGTTAATACGTTAATGCCCCGATATGACAACGACGATTACCTGTCTCAATTGAAATCATTGACAATAGACAAAGTTTGCATCCTTGAATTACGACATAAATGCCAGGTATTTCTTCCATTTCTCGAAAAATTGTAAGTTTTAAGTATTTATCGATACAAAATTTGAAACCTCCTCACTGAAACCTTTCTTTTGGTACCTTAGAAAGCCATGTAACACCTCTGATTGCGATGTTCCCAGGATTCCGTCTTTTAGTAATTTCTCAAATTTCAGAATTTTAAAAATCTACCAAAAATACATCGTTCAGCTAAAAGGTATGAAAGTCAGTAAAACAAGACAACTTTTCACCCTCTTTCATTTAAAGTTTGTTGCATTTTTATATCTTAAGCGGTTTTGATGTTCCCCAGATTCCCCGTGTTACCCTTTTTAGTAATTTGCTATTTTTAGAATTCCCCGGATTCCCCTCCCAGATTCCCCGTTACCCTTTTTAGTAATAGCCCTTTATTTGACTCGGTATATATTTTTCCTAATAAATTTTCATATGAACTTGTTTCATCTATTACTTTAAGTCTGACATTAAAGTCCTTAGTGTTCTTCAATTCCGCTTTCAATTCTTTTATTTTCTCTTCATATTTATTGGGAAGTTTTGTTTCACCTTCATCTCTTTAAATGCTTAATAATCTCCGAATGGAATAAGCACACGCTTATATTGAAATCATTAAATTGCGAATTCTCAGATTCATTTTGCTTATTATTTTGGAATAAAGGTGCAGCTTGCATTTTATCTTAACCCTGTCCAGCCAAGCCTTTTGGAGCGAATTTCGCTCCTGTGTGACCGCCTATTTTGATCATGCAAAATAGATGCAAGAGAATAAAGGTAAACCTAATGCACAGAAGAAAATATGATTTCGATTTATATTAAATTTTTCTCTTTCATTAGATCTGTCTATACTAAAATAAGAATCGGATTAGCGAAAATTTTGTCCCAGCTCATCCTCCCGGGCCCTTGAAGATGCCCTGCTCGGACTTTTTCCACTATCTGCTGTCTGTGGGGTAGGCGAGCCATCGTCCCTTTGTTTTTCCCTCTCTGCTGTAGTCTCTGGGGTAACTGGGGCAAACCCTTCTTTGATGTGCGTCATTGGTGCCTGTTTTAACAATTGCCCAATTGTTCTCCATATGAGGATTAACACTCAATTGCAATAAGGCACGGTAGCACAGTCGGTAAGGCGGCGTGTCTCTTGCCCTGCAATGTAGAGTGGGGATTTCGAATTCCCTCAGGAGCAAATCTTTTCCTTTCGAATTTTTTTCTAATTTCTGTTATTTTCGTGTTGAAAATGTTTTCAAAAGACCAAGGAGACGTCTGGTAACTAAAATTTGCTTTTGGTGTAATTTTTAAGTTCGTTAGACAATTTCTTAAGGTGTTTTGTTGTTCTTCCCTTTTGATGAATGTTAGGACCACTAGGAGATTATCGTTGACTAAACATTGTGCCTGTGTAGCCAAGTGGTTAAATGCTCGCCTGCTACCCAGAGTGGCTGGAGTTCAAATCCCCTCAAGGACAAATTTTTGGTGTTTTTGTTTTTGTGATTTAAATAGTCTACAATTCTTTTCAATGTCTTAAAGTCACTTAGACAAAACTAGAAGGCTTTTTGGGATGACTCAAATTTTTAGATCTATTTTTGCGCATATCTTTTCCATTATAAATTTATTTTCAATTTGGTTTTTTTTCTTTCAATTTTAAATTTCATCTTTGACTTTAATTTATTGCAGCTGAAGAACTTAGAATAATATTAAAATTTATTTCAAATTAAAAATTTCTTTCACTTTTGCTAATATCAACATAAAGGCCAATACCCAAAATGGAGGGTCCAAATAAACGGAGGGGGGTTGGAAAATTTTTTCAAAAATTTAATAAACAGGGGGGTGAGGGAAATTAATAAACGTAGTTTTATCCTTCAAAAAGTGAAATTGTTTCTTTGAAAATTAATAAATGGGGGGTCCTAATAAGGTCCGGTGGTGGGGAAAAAACTCAAAATTAATAAATGGGGGGACATTTATTTGGCATCTAAGAGTATGAAGATGAATTAAGATAATGATAAAGTTTGATATTGACATTATTGCATGTGGTGATAACAAGAAAATTAAGATTAATAGTAAGTTTCAATGTTATTTCAGATTTACATCAAGATTAACATAAAGGTTAAGATTAAGACTGATTTGAAAATGAGCTTCACTTTACAAATAAAGAATAATTTTCAGTTTAAGTTCAAAAATAAAAGGCTGATACTTAGACCAAGACTATCAAAGACTAAGACTAATATTAAGATGTAGTTCAACATTCACTAACACTAAGATTAAGATTAAAATTAAGATTAAGAGTAAGATTAAGATTAAAATTAAGATAATGATTCTGATTAAGATTAACATTAACATTAAGATTGAGGTTAAGATTCCAATTCGGGTAGAAGTTAAGATTAAGATTCCATTTAACTTCAAGACTAAGATTACGACTAGACTAGCATTAAGATTAAGATCAAGATTCTGATTAACAGCAAAAATAGCCACCTCTATGCACAGTGCATTTTAGGTGGAAGTTTTTATTGGTGGAGTTCTTTGGAGGCGGTGTTCCTCATGAGGAGGTGGTCTTACACGGGCAAGGGCTAGTCTTATATACTAAAGCTGGAGTAGTCATGGAGACCAATTTTGTCCAAGATCATCCTCCTAGGGTTTTCAAGATCCAGTGCTCGCTCTTGCACCTGTCCCTGCCGCCCCTGGTGTAGTTAAGCCATCGACCCTTCTTTTTAAAGTTTCTGCTATCATTTCTGGGGTAATTGGGGCTAACACTTCTTTGATCTGGGCAGTCTAGTGCCACTAAAAACAAAAGAAGGAGGTGTTCGCTGCAGGATTAATCCCCCTTTCTTCAAACCTCAACACTTTGATTAGCGCGGCCTGTTTGTTATCCTATTTGTAAACAATGAGGTCAGGGGATCGATTCCCCTCATGAGAGTATGGTTGCTTTTTGATTTTTGTTTATTTCTTTTATTTATTGACAAAAATTTCTGTAAATAGGAAAGGCAAGTCAAGGAGACTAAAATCATTTATTTCCTATAATTTTCTTCCCCCAAAAAACACTAAAAATCATTCTATTTCGTTTTTATTACGTATATATGTCGTTATAATTTATTTTCCAGTAAAATCAAACTGACAAAATAAAGCATTCAAAATTAATGGGAATACCGTGATTGGAACAAGATTTGTATACTATTTTTAAGGTTAGGGGAACCTCTTGGATGTCTTCCAGATGAAAGTCTAAAGTTTACTTTTAGAATTTCTTCTAAAGTCTATTCACAATATTTTCGTTTTGTTTCTTATAAAAATCATTTCCCTTTGGCTTCATCTCATGAAATTTCATTTTGAATTACCATTTCCAGTTGCAAGAATGTCCCTGCAAAAACACTTTGGGTTTGAGTATTTACATTTTCGACAAGGAAGTAGGCTGTAGGAGAGGATGACAAGTTGTTTTCATCACCTGGCACTGCTCACAAAACATGGATCTGCAGCATTAGTATCAAGGAATAGGATTGAGGAATAGGAAAAGATTACACCGCCCCGGTGTAGTTTAGCTATCAAACCTTCTTTTTCAAGTTTCTGCTATCGTTTCTGGGGTAATTTGGGCTAGCCCTTTTTTGATCAAGGCAAGAATGCCCCTGAAAAAAACACTGACCTTGAGTATATAAATTTTCGACAAAGAAGTAGACTGCACGGATAGTTGACCAGTTGTTTTCGTCACCTGGCACTGCTCACAAAGCATGGGTCTATGACATCAGTATTGTGGAATAGGATTGAGGAATACGAAAAAAATCACACCCGACAATACAATTATTGCCTAACGATAAGGTTAAAGCAACTGGCCCATAAAACATCTAAGGGCACATCAACTAAGTTTTCCCCTGCCTGTCTTCTATGCACCCAAACCTGCAGGCAATAAGAGAACCTCGAAACCAAAAGAACTAGAGTTCAGTTACGCTTTCATACAGAGCATGGAAGTGATTAAGCAATCGGTACCCACTGGCATTGGGGCTAAGGTTTAAGTCCCAACCCATGCCTACTACGGCTTGAATCCTGCTGCACAATAAGGATTAAGGTTCACTTGCTTACTAAGAACCCTAAACTTCAAGTGACACATGCCTACTTATATTGACACTAAGGTTTCTTTTGCAACCAACGGCTACAAGGACTTGAAATCTACTGCACATTAAGGTTTAAGGTCTCCTTGCATACTAAGCACCTAGACATCAAGCGACCCATACTGTATATTGACACTAAAGTTTACGTAGCTACTTTGCAGTCCACACCAGAAGTCAATCAGGTATTAATGGTCCAAGGAACAGGGTAGAGCAACAGTACTAAAAAGCAACCATGGATCCCCACCTAGAAACCAGCTGCACATTAAGGCCTAGGCATTTCTTTCCATTTCTTAGCACCCAAATATTAACTCACCCATATTAAGCTACTGTCATTGTCACTAGTCTTCCTTCCATACAAAGGTCACTTCAAGTGAAAGCTTCAACGAGACGCAGGGACGTAAAAAACTCTATTATAAAACTTCAGCAAAAACTTGATTATCACATTTCATGTTTCATCACAGTTTCAAAGATCATTTACTTTAGTTAAAGAACTTTTTAACAAACTCTCTTTCATAATATGAGTCTAGTCTTGGTAAGTTCATTCTTCTCTCTTTCTTAGTCAGGAATGCATGAACAGCAGGCTTTGGGTCAAAAGATGCAGTAGGTGCACAATTCCAGTGAATCATTAAGCATGAGTTTAGTGTGTCTTCTGATTCAGCCATTCGAAGGTTGGATAATGTCATATTATGAGTAGAGACACATTTTTCAACTGTCATGCTGTGCAGGCAAAGCACACAGAAACAAGACAGAAGCTTGGTCACTGGCTGCTTGCTACCTTTGAGCATACAAAACAGCCAAACACCATAATCTTTATCTGGAATATGTGAGTTTGCAGCCATTCGGCATTTTTTGAAGATGTTATTGCAATGATACTCTTTATTAGTTTTGATTGCTCTTCATTTAATCTTGTCTGAAAAAAGGGATAATCTTGAGTATGACTTTATTAAGACAAAGGTTGTTGTCTGTGTGATTAGCTGGATATTTAAGTGTTGAATCTAGCAAAAGGTACTCACCTCAAGAAAATTTTTTGCAGATTGTACAACCTCTAGGCATATTGCATGTCTGCTTCTTCGGAATGTTGTAAAAAAAGCATTTTTGGCTGATCTAGAATCTTGCTGATCTTGATTGTCTCCAATCTCCTTTATGATTTTTTCTTCTTGTCCTCCTTTTTGCAACCTGTCTAAACTATAAGGTTGTCAACTATATATCATGGTTGCCAGACCCTGGCAACACAGCGGTAGATGCAATCAGTATCTCATGAACAGGCATGAATATTTATGCTTATCCTCCTTTTAGCCTGATTGGAATAGTCATATCGAAAATTCTAGGAGACAACACACATGAGATCATGATTATTCCTGACTGTGATAAAACATCTCATACACTACCCCATTCTTCTTCCGAAGAAGAATTCAACAATACGTCTACAATTCAGCAAGAAACTGTCACATCCAATGGCCCCAAAGCTGCAACTAGCAGCTGTGCTAGTCTCAGGAATACAATTAGAAGTCGCAACTTTTCAGAAGAAATTGATGAAATTATTATGCAATGACGGAGAGCAGGAACCATTTCCTAATACAACTCAATATTGCAACACTGGCAGAAGTTTTTTACTGAAAGGAATGCAAATTCTTTGTATGCAAATATAAATATGGCTTTACAATTCCTTTTTTTGATGTATAAAGGTGGATGTTGCTACAGTGGATTGGGTGCTGCACACAGCGCATTATCTTCAGTCGTCAAAATTCCAGGCTTTAATTGTCTTTCTGAACATCCAATGATTTCCAGATTCGTAAAAGGAGTTTATAATAAACATCCACCCATGCTGGAATATGCAGAAATATGGGATTTAATGTCTTATAAACATTATACTCGATTATTATGAAAACATAAATGACAATAAAGAATTAAGCATAATGCAGCTATCACAAAAACTTACTCTTTTACTTGTGATACTGGGTTCACAGGGGAAGCATACCCTAACTACCATAGATGCAGAAAATGTCATCATTGATGCAGAGAAAATGATACTGCTACCAAACAAACTACAAAAACAGATCAGATCTGGAAAACATATATTCCCTATAATATATCACTGATATCAGAACAACCAAAACCGTATCTTTATTCAATACCTTCAAGTTATGTTGCAAGAAATTGCCTTATGCCATTAAACATATCTCACATATTTTCTAGTTATGCTCAAAATATTGCACTGTTATTTTATCTGTGCATTTCATTCTTATCAGCCTTCTCATTTTTCGGGAAATTTGTGATATGTATTCTCACATCCTTTGCACTTCACATGGACAGTGCTTTAAATTCTCATGAAGGCTGCTACTCCGCAGCAGTAGCAGTGAGATGGAATTTCCTAATTACCCAATTGGAATAATGGGTAATTGTAAATCCATTGATCTGTTAATGCAAGGATAGTTGTAGACTACATACCACAGCCTATATTCCTACCCTTGTTCTGTACATATTCATTAATACTGCAGATTCTCAGTGATCTAAACAGTGATCTTCTCTGCATGTACACGATCCCATTCGAGTTTGGGACAATCACCTCAGATTAGGGATCTGGGGCTTCTGTGCCCATGATGATAAAGAACCACAAAAGTAAATGGGGCAATTACAAAGATGAATAAAAATTTATACTGCCCTGTTTGATTTCCTCTAAAATCCATGAAGCATCTTCTTCAATGGGGGTGCAATTGATCTTCTCTGTGTGTGCCTGATGTCATGTAGGCCGCTACTCCGCAGCAGTAATGGGATGCAATACGATTTTGATGATAATGATAATAGAGATGTTGTTGAAATGACTTCAAATGAAGATCTGCTGATGATGATGGTGATGACGATGATGGTGTTGAGAATGTAGTTGTTGGGTGTGCTGCTGCTCCTGACTGTGGTGATTCTCCATTAAATGTTTGTTTTGATGACGTTAAAATTCAACCATCCAGGTGCTCCAGCACTCTCCTTCCATTTCATCAAAACCAAAATCGTTCTATGAAGCAAAAACGAAATACTTCAAGTTAACAAATTTCATGCACTATGGTAATTGCAACAAACGTAGATTACATTTGAAGGAAACCGCAGACTTCTAATAAATTTTAGTATGTAGAAACAGACGATAAATTGTAACTTTTCCATTTGATTTCTTTTTAATTCCAGAAAGACATAAACGGTTATTTCGACATATCCAGTTAATTCGACATAGATAAATAATTAATTATCGACTAGTCCATTTTTCCTCTAAGTACGTTTCAAACCTATCGCAGGTCCATCATCAGCTAGTGAAATTAGAAATTACAACTTGCGAATTTATACTAATTACAACAACAGATAATTGTATGGGAATAATTACGCGAAAAAATTTAAGAAATACCAAAGTAAAGCACAATAAAGCAAGAGAAAAGGTAAAGGATAAAGGTCAATAAAGCCTGACAGCGCGAGAGAAAAGAAAAAAGCATGGATATTAAAACAATTCTGCTGTCATGAGATAGATGGGTGCAAGGAATCATTTCAGAGTGAAGAAGTGGTAAGAGATATTTGTGATGAGGATTTTGTGTGTGTGACTAATCATCCAGGGTTTGAGCCAGTTTGCTTAAAGAAGTGGAGCTTACGTCTTGCTGCTGACAAATATAAAACAAGGAACAGAAAAAAATATTGTCAAATTGGTGAAGAAGAAAGGTACGCATAATTAAAGAAATGCCTTTTTGTGATAAAAGGCCTATTTGACCATTTTCATCAACAAAACACCACTTGATAAGATGTTATTTTATATTAAAAATTAAAGTCAAACAAATTCCACAAAGTAGATGGTGGAATAACACATGACAAAATCTAAATTCAAACTTACTTATAAAGTTTTACATCTAAAAGATAAGTATAATTTAAACTTTCCCATCCACAGATTCCTGAGAAGTGTTTCGTACAGAGAATTTACAAGATTAATACATTGTAAAATTGGAAATCGAAGAATCCCGCTTCCTGCATGTGCATACCATTTGATAAGAGAAACTTTCCAAGTGAATGACACTGCTACAGGATTTGTGGATGAGGATGAAATACTGGAATAAGATACACGTTTTTTTTATAAGAAAGTGGTTTATAAGAAAGTAGTGCTCAACATCTTAAAAACTTAAGAAAGTTTAATACTGGATTCTTGAAAGTTAAGAAAGTTCTGTTTAATACTTTCACTCTTAATGTTCTGTATGTTAGTTTCGCTCTTCTGTTCAGTCGCTCATCTTGCTATTAAACGAGTCTGATATTATCTTCTATGAAAAACGTGGTATTTGTGCAATGTATACAGTGCCTTAAACTGTGCATTCTTAGAAATATTGCATTCCAAAATTTTTGCTAAGAAAGTCACAAGAAAGTTTTGGTACTGAAAACGTGAAATATCTAAGAAAGTTTCAATAATGGCCCAAAAAAACTTTCTTATAAAAAAACGTGTATGTAGAAATCTGTATATGATAATTAAACACCTAACCTGCTCACAGTAACAGAATGTAACAATAGTTGTAACAAATGGAACAATAGCTAGTTGATAATCTTTGATAAACCTTTTCCAAAGTTACATAATTTTAATCAGAATTATGTAGAATTCTATACCTCATCGGCCCTTGTAATATTTTTTTATTTAAAGGGAATAGACACTGATAAATGTGGCATATGCCCAATCTATTTTTATCTCAGACGATGCTTTGTTTTTTGCTAATGAACAATGCCCTGACTCTTTCATGTGGAGTAAAAGATCATGACTTTGACAAATTCTACTTTTAAAATGCCAAATATACTAGTGTCAATTTCACACAAAATGATGAGGATTGTAGATTCAAGAATGGTGTTGCAGCCAACATGTAGTTTGGGAATGGATTTAAAAAACAAAAAACAAACTTAAAAATTCTACTTAGCTACTTTCTATTTTTGGGACAGTCAGCATATTGCTTGTGGCCACGCATTGGACGCTTACAAGATTTGCACACAGGGGTTTTCTTCTGTCTTTGTTGTTGGTTTGCTGCAATGGAGTCGGGATCTAAAAGGAGAAGCTCAAAGTATTAATTAAATGCAAAGTGTGATTTATTCATCACCAAACAAAACATAAAACAAGAAATACATATGTATTAATTCATTTAGTTATACCTGTAGTTGGAGGAACATCTGCATTGCTCATTTGAGATCTCTCGGATCTTTTTTTAATAGCCTCGTCTTTATTATGTTTTTCTAACATGGTATTCATTGGTGAAGGAACCAAGCTGTCCAGTGATTTTTGTGCCTTTTGGAGATCACCCTTTGTCATACCAACAACAACTTGATATATTTCTTCCACATATCCTATGCACAACATAAAGAATACAATCTCAGCATCAATTTGATAATTTATCCAACAATATTCAAATTAAATGCAAATTGTCATTAACAAGCTTACCAAAGTTTTGATTTACACGCACATCTTTAATTGTTGCCTCTCCATTCTTAAATTTAGGATAGAAAATTTTAATTCTTTTAGAGCCATCATCTTTGCATTTCACACCCCTTCGTAAATTATTATTGAAATGTATGGCTGCTAGTACTGTTCTGCAATAAATTCCTTTGTACGAATATGCAACCATTTTAGGAGCAAACTGGTTGACAACTGAATGATAACCCTCTAAGCAACTTGTTTGTGCAACAGGAGAGACTTGGTTTATGCCATTCATCAGTCTTGTATTTGACAACTCCTTTTTTAGACGTTGGTACACTGGAGAGTCTGAAAGATAACATTTAGTGGAAAAACAGAAGCAGATTTCTTTAGCACACATAAATGATTAAAACATCTTTTAATGTATACCTTCATGTAACCAATCTCTTGGTGCAATTTCTCCACGAACACAAAAATTGAAAACAGGGTCTGAAAATCCATCATGTTTGTCAATGATATGGAACAAAATTGACTTGAATTTAGCCAATATGACCCGACCATCACCACTATGTGTGCTAGTAGCTGACCAGATCAAATGGTTTTCAATAGGACGTATCCATTTATTCAATTCTTCCATTCCCTTTTCTTGGCTGCCTTTGTTAACACCTTGCGTATCTCTGAACAGTAAATTTTTGATATTCAGTACTGTTTTTAGTTCAGATTTCTTGTTTTTATTGAGAATGTATGCCAATAGCCATTTACTATATCTCAAAAATAATGAACTACTTGGAACAAAAATGAAAAAAATACTGAATTTTGTAATGTTCACTTACTTTTCTTGATATGCCATAAATCAAAGAAATGCTTTATGTTACTTTACTCCTCTCTCATGAATTTTGCAATAGAAGTGTGCCTGTCTGTTACAAGCCAACCAATGTTTAAACCATTATCCAAGAGACTTTTCATGCACGTTTTAAAACCATAAAATTCCATTGCACTGCTGCTACCTGCTTGGTTTCTCTACAAGAAAAACATATGATGTATTGTTTCTATAAACATATATGCAAGAGAATGAATTGTGAATCTTTAGATTGTTTCAAATATATTTATGACTATACCTGAACTACTTCACAATGAATAATTGCATTTTTCGAGCAAGAGAACATGGTGTAGACACCATACTTGGCACTATGTCCCATGCTGTCGTGACGAACATCGTCAGCCAGAGTTATTGCTTTATTTGAGTCAAATGATTCAAGGAGCTTTTGCTGATAATCTTTCCAGTATAGAAAGATTGCAGGGAAGAGGCAGTCCTGAGAAACAGAAAAAAATAATAAGCAAAAGACTTTTTAAATAAACATCATAAACATGTAAACATGAAAAAAATAAACATGAAATTACCTTTTGATACTTGAAGTAAGTTGTGAATGATAGACATCCAAGGCCAATTGATTTAAATATTTGTTTTATCTTGCTGATAGACCCACCAGACACTAAGGTTCCGAAACCAAGAAGGAAGTTCCCAGCAGCTACTTTTGATCCTGGCATTTTTGGTTGACTGCTCCAAGAAAACTCCTGTCAACAAGATGCACAAAATTTTTTAACAATAGTCATAGTTCCAGACTCAGTTGCCTCTACCAAAGGATTTGCAGCAGTACAGAGATGGCATATATTGAACAATAACAATAATTTTGACAGGAAAACTATGTACTTGGGCTCTTCTCGTAGATTACCTTGAACTGACACCTGCCTGAAAGAGAATTAAACAACTTATCTAAAATTTTTGTAGATTTTCATTTATTTTGAGGAGCATTAGTATTTAACTATACCTATCCTCCAATTCCAGTACTTCAACATATGATCCCTCATCATCTGTATTATATTCTATAACTGATGGCTGGTAACTTTCATTAAGGGCTTCATCATCTGCTGAGTATGACTCCATTGAGACATCTATTATTTCTTCACCTTCTGATGACCACGTTTCTTCTAATGGTTCAAAATCAGTTTCTGCTGCTGATGATTCATATTCTTTTATGGGGGAAGAGAATTTCCTTTTCATATTTCCTAGCAAAACAAGCAGATATGTATAAGTATATTAATGTTCAGCAATCATCATTAACTCGTGTCATGAACAACATTTATACTGTACCGAGTTCCTTCTTTAGAATATCTCTTTCTTTCTTTGCAGATTGATATTTTGCCTTCCAGTCAATTAAAGAATTTTTCATTTTTCTTAGCAACCCATCTTTGCATTTACATTCATTGCATTCCATATGGCATTGAACTTCACATTCCTTTGTCTATAGCAAAAAGATGACACACTTAACTTTGGTTACTCAGAATATTGTATCCCCCCAACAGTAAAAAAAAATTCAGTATCATACAAATTCATTCAGTATCACTTGCATTTGGCTCTTCTTGCTCTGCAAACATGTCTTCTCCATGATTGTAGGCATCTGTGCATGATTGCTGAGGTGTAGGCATTTCCTGCTGATCAACAGTAACTTCACTATCCTTTTCCAAAAGAGCCTCTCTAACAGTCTAGGAAGGAATAAATGATTTTTTAAGAATTTAAAAATAATGCCTAATTTGGTAGAGATTGTAAAAACCACTCTGAGAAGATCATGTCGGCACCTTTCTACGTGATCTGCCTGTTGCTGATGGTCCTTGCAAAGGCCTACTGGGATCCTCTTCCTCGTCGCTCTCTGGCGGAAACATTATTGTGGGAAAAGCAGCGCACCCAATCTCATCATCAATCAGTCTTGGAGCACATGGTTCTTCTTGTCCTTCGATATTTTAAAATCTCCTTTTAAAACTTTCTGGGGTAAAATGCCTTGAACAGATTGTTGCCCCTTTGGTATCTGTCCACACTCGCTTCAACTTGACAAAGTCAACCCAACGTTTCCTTCTTTTCACTGCTTCTTTATACCGATTTCCAAAAAAAGGAATCCTGTGAAGCATAATTCCTTTCCGAGGATTCAGAGTTTGACGCATCTTGCAACAACGCATCTATTCGGCATGTTTCTCGACAAAAAATTACACCACTCTTTGTCTTGCCTTCATTATTCTTGTTGTTCTTGCGTTGGCAGGCCACATCCTCAAGACAAGATTAGTTCCTGAGTTCCTGGGTGTACGTCACTGCTCGCTGGGACCCAGTCTACCAAATAGCAGAACATTGGTCGCTGCATTGCAAAAAAATTGCGAAAACTCCCAACTTTAATGGGTCGTAATGCAAAAACCCTTTGTCTGATTTCATCCATTTTTTCAATTTAGACATTTTTTAAGTTAATAACTATGCATTAAGAAAAAAACTGGTAAAGGTGTAGGTCCACTTTAAGCAGAAGAATATGTTTGATGCGAGTAATTTCAGCATGAAAATTATGATAGGAAGAACAAATATGAAAAGCACGGTAGATAAGAACTTTCACGAGGTTTATTTTGTATATATCAGGAGACAAAGTAGCGAAATTAGTGTAGAGGCCAGTAAAGGTCTTTTTACGAAATAAATTAGAGGAAAAACTCTGGTTGTCATTACGAGATATTAGGACATCAAGAAATGATAAAGCGTTGTTGGACTCGAGTTCCATGGTAAAAGAAATATTCCTGTGTTGGTTGTTAATGTATTGAAAAAACTTATCGGCATGGTGAGGCTCAGAAAATAGACAAAGGTATCGTCAACGTATCTACGATACATGATGGGTTTAAATTCAGAAGGGCAATTATCAAGGTACTGTTTTTCAAGAGAGCTCATGAATATATTAGCAAAGGAGGGCCAAGGGGCGAACCCATGGCTACACCATCAATTTGATCCTAGAGGTTATTATTGAAAATGAAATGATTGTCTTTAGCGGCGACAGTTAAAAGATTACGAAACTGAGAACGATTAAAAGTGCAATCGTTGTGTCTGATATTTTCTGAACCAGAGAAAAGTTGTTCTATGCGAAGGTCAATAGTTTCATCCAAAGGAATATTGGTGAAGAGACTAGAAACATCAAAGCTGGCCATGAAAAGTGATTTATTAGATGCAAAATCCGTAATTTCAGACAGAAATGAGAAAGAGTTCTTGACAGAAAATTCATTGATAGTGAGGGGATTAAGTATGGGAACAAGAAATTTGGCTAATTTGTAGTTTTAAGTGCCAAGAGCTGAGAGAATAGTACGTGTAAGACAGTCAGGCTTGTGGACTTTGGGCAACCCATACAGGATACCAGGCGTGCTACCAGAAGGAAAAAGATCTTTATAGACAGAGTCACTTATGGATTTATGTTTGAGTAGTTTATCTCTAAGAAAGCAAACTAATTTATTTTCTCTTTTGATAGAAAGATCAAGCATATCATGATCGAGTTTAGAGAATTTAGAAGTGACAGAGAGGACAGAGTCGACTTTAGTAATGTAATCAGAGCGATTTAGAATGATGACGTCATTGCCTTTATCAGGGCGGAGGATGTGGATATCTTTATTGCGAGACAGGTTTTTAAGAGCAGATAGTTCAGCTTTGCTAATGTTAAGTGGAAGGTGTCTATAATCAAAGCCAAAGAACCAAGAGAGAGCAATGCTTTTAAGGCGAGTCTTAACAAAATCAAAATTAACATTACTATTAGAGATAGGCTTATTCTTGAGGTCACGAGCTAATTTTTCGAACGGAGTAAGAAAAAAGGAACAATTAAGTTTACTGGGCATAGTGTTACAACGAAATTGAAAAGAAAGTCCTTTCCTGTGGTCTCAGATTTCAAAATAAACCTTCCCTTCGTCCCAATGACAATGGAAAAACTAAGCTCATTTTCTGCCTTCCTTTTCATGGATCGTATAGCTTAAATATTAAAACGCAATTATTCCATCTCATCAAACAATGCTATCCTCAAATCAAACTTAATGTTATTTTTACTTCCCCCAAGCGCATATCTTCTTTCTTTCCCTTCAAAGACAAAAAGAGGGTTCAGACAGAGCAGGAAGGGAGGCAGTTGCATGAACTAAATCCAACCCAATTTGCTGTAGGTATAACTGATTTACAAATTAATATGAGAAATTTTGAAGCTGGAAATATTTCAAAGTGTTACAAAAATTGGACAGACATTATCAATGACAGATTCATCCTTCGGCTTGTAAGGGAGCCTTAAAATTGATTTCAAAGTAATGCCCACAGTATATCACACTACACCAATTTCTCGAAAACCTTATGAAATAACTGTTATTGACAATAAAGTAGCAAAACTCTTTGGTAAACAAATCAATACTGAATGCTCTTATTAGCCAAATGAATTTGTCTCATTGGTTTTCACCCATAGAGAAGGACGATGTGACCCACATAGTGATCCTAAACCATAAAAAGCTCAAAAAATATGCCCCATATCAGCATCTTAAAATGGAATAATTGAAAAATGTCATTGAAATTATACAGCCACACACTTGGATAGCTAGTGTGGATCTTAAAGATGCCTTCTATTCCATTCATGTTAATGAAAACTTCCAAAAATACTTCAAATTTGAATGGAAAGGCAAGTCCTATCAATGTTTAGGAATGCCAAACGGTTATGGTGAGGCTATGCGAGTTTTCACAAAATTGCTTAAAGTTCCATTCAGCATCTTGCGAGGAGATGGTCCTTTATAAGTAGTCTTTGTTGATGACACGTACCTTCAAGCTGAATGTGAAGAGAGTTGTATAGATAATATAAATGACACTATAACCCTTCTTTGCTGCTTAGGGTTTACCATTCACGCTGAAAAGTCGATTCTTAGGCCTACACAAAAACTAGAATTTCTGGGTTTCATCCTAGATTCGGCGGAAATAAAACTGTTAAAGGAGAAAACATATGCCATAAAAAATAAGATACAGTGATTTCTTGTAATTAATAAAAGGGCTATTTGGGATCTAGCCTCAATAATAGGCTCTATCATATCCTTTTTCCCATCTGAACCCTTGGGGAAGCTACATTATCAAAATTTGAGCACTTCAAAGTTGAAGAACTCAGGCTATCACTGGGGAGCTTTGATGCAAATTTGTCCCCCATTCCATGCGATTGCAATTTAGAGTTAGAATGGTGGTGAGAACACATATACAAATCCATATCTAAGATTCATATACCAAAAACTTATCTCCTTATTGAGACAAATGCCAGTGAATTAGGCTGGGATGCCACAGATGGTATATAACCCACTGGGGAGAGATGGAGAGTGAATGAGAATTCTCATATAAACTTCCCTGAACTATGCAGTTATATAAGACCCCAAACAAATATCAACATCTGGAGATAAAGAGTGATAATACTGTAGAAATACCCTATGTGAACAATTTGGGTGGCAAAACATACACCCTCAATGAGTTAACCATCACAAGATGGGATTACTGCTTATCCCACAATATATGGCTAACAGCTGTCCAGATTCCTGGGAAAAGCAACAAAGTTGCAGACAGAAAGTCTAGCAAATTGAATACTGAATGGAGCCTTCCCTCTTATACTTTTCAATAAATCAAAAATCAATGTGATTCTGAGCTCGAGATTGATCTTTTTGCAACCCGTCTAAACTATAAGGTTGTCAACTATATATCATGGTTGCCAGACCCTGGCAACACAGCAGTAGATGCAATCAGCATCTCAAGAACAGGCATGAATATTTATGCTTATCCTCCTTTTAGCCTGATTGGAATAGTCATATCGAAAATTCTAGGAGACAACACACATGAGATCATGATTATTCCTGACTGTGATAAAACATCTCATACACTACCCCATTCTTCTTCCGAAGAAGAATTCAACAATACGTCTACAATTCAACAAGAAACTGTCACACCCAATGGCCCCAAAGCTGCAACTAGCAGCTGTGCTAGTCTCAGGAATACAATTAGAAGTCGCAACTTTTCAGAAGAAATTGATGAAATTATTATACAATGATGGAGAGCAGGAACCATTTCCTAATACAACTCAATATTGCAACACTGGCAGAAGTTTTTTACTGAAAGGAATGCAAATTCTTTGTATGCAAATATAAATATGGCTTTTCAATTCCTTTTTTTGATGTACAAAGGTGGATGTTGCTAAAGTGGTTTGGGTGCTGCACACAGTGCATTATCTTCAGTCATCAAAATTCAAGGCTTTAATTGTCTTTCTGAACATCCAATGATTTCCAGATTCTTAAAAGGAGTTTATAATAAACATCCACCCATGCTGGAATATGCAGAAATATGGGATATAATGTCTTATAAACATTATACTCGATTATTATGAAAACAAAAATGACAATAAAGAATTAAGCATAATGCAGCTATCACAAAAACTTACTCTTTTACTTGTGATACTGGGTTCACAGCGGAAGCATACCCTAACTACCATAGATGCAGAAAATGTCATCATTGATGCAGAGAAAATGATACTGCTACCAAAGAAACTACAAAAACAGATCAGATCTGGAAAACATATATTCCCTATAATATATCACTGATATCAACACAACCAAAACCCTATCTTTATTCAATACCTTCAAGTTATGTTGCAAGAAATTGCCTTATGCCATTAAACATATCTCACATATTTTCTAGTTATGCTCAAAATATTGCACTGTTATTTTATCTGTGCATTTCATTCTTATCAGCCTTCTCATTTTTCGGGAAATTTGTGATATGTATTCTCACATCCTTTGCACTTCACATGGACAGTGCTTTACATTCTCATGAAGGCTGCTACTCCGCAGCAGTAGCAGTGAGATGGAATTTCCTAATTACCCAATTGGAATAATGGGTAATTGTAAATCCATTGATCTGTTAATGCAAGGATAGTTGTAGACTACATACCACAGCCTATATTCCCACCCTGTTCTGTACATATTCATTAATACTGCAGATTCTCAGTGATCTAAACAGTGATCTTCTCTGCATGTACACGACCCCATTCGAGTTTGGGACAATCACCTCAGATTCGGGATCTGGGGCTTCTGTGCCCATGATGATAAAGAACCATAAAATTAAACGGGGCGATTACAAAGATGAATAAAAATTTATACTGCCCTGTTTGATTTCCTCTAAAATCCATGAAGCATCTTCTTCAATGGGGCTGCAATTGATCTTCTCTGTGTGTGCCCGATGTCATGTAGGCCGCTACTCCGCAGCAGTAACAATGAGATGGAATACGATTTTGATGATAATGATAATAGAGATGATGTTGAAATGACTTCAAATGAAGATCTGCTGATGATGGTGGTGATGACGATGATGGTGTTGAGAATGTAGTTGTTGGGTGTGCTGCTTCTCCTGACTGTGGTGATTCTCCATTAAATGTTTGTTTTGATGACATTAAAAATTCAACCATCCAGGTGCTCCAGCACTCTCCTTCCAATTCATCAAAACCAAAATCGTTCTATGAAGCAAAAACAAAATACTTCAAGTTAACAAATTTCATGCACTATGGTAATTGCAACAAACGTAGATTACATTTCAAGGAAACCGCAGACTTCTAATAAATTTTAGTATGTAGAAACAGACGATAAATTGTGACTTTTCCATTTGATTTTTTTTTAATCCCAGAAAGACATAAACGGTTATTTCGACATATCCAGTTAATTCGACATAGATAAATAATTAATTATCGACTAGTCCATTTTTCCTCTAAGTACGTTTCGAACCTATCGCAGGTCCATCATCAGCTAGTGAAATTAGAAATTACAACTTGCGAATTTATACTAATTACAACAATAGATAATTGTATGGGAATAATTATGGAAAAAATTTAAGAAATACCAAACTAAAGCACAATAAAGCAAGAGGAAAGGTAAACGATAAAGGTCAATAAAGCCTGACAGCACGAGAGAAAAAGAAAAAAGCATGGATATTAAAACAATTCTAAAGGGATAGAGGACTGTTGGGAATTGAGAGAAGAGTGATCGTGCAGGATAAGAAGACTTTCATGGATAAGGAGGTCAAAAGAGTTGCCAGCTTTATTAAGAACAGAGAAATCATCAACAGACGCAGAATGGCCAGTTTGGTTAATATGGTCAAGAATAGCTGAGGGAGTAACTTTTATGGTTTCTCCAAGTTTATTGATAGCCAAATGTTCTCTACATCGTGTAGACAGATGGCAGGAAGTTTTCCCGTAGTACGAGGCATTGCAGCCAGGGCACTTAAATTTATAAATGACGTAAGAGGACATTCGGGTAGGAATTTTCCAAGAAAAGGAAGGCAGAAAATGGGCTTGGTTTTTCCTTCTTCAGTGGAACCAGGGGAGGGTTTATTTTGAAATTTGTGATCTAAAAACTTAAGAACGATGCTGTCGATGAGATTAGAAGGATAGCAATTAAGCAAAAGAATATGTTTGATTCGAGTAATTTTAGCATAAAAATTATGATAGGAAGAACAAATATGAGAAGCTCAGTAGATAAGAACTTTGACGAGGTTTATTTAGTATATATCTGGAGACAAAGTAGCAAAATTAGTCTAGAGGCCAGTAAAGGTCATTTTACACAATAAACTAGTAGAAAAACTCTGGTTGACGTTACGAGATATTAGGACATCAAGAAATGATAAAGCGTTGTTGAACTCAAGTTCAATAGTAAACAAAATATTCCTGTGTTGGTTGTTAATGTATTTAAAAATTTTACCGGCATGGTGAAGCTCAGAAAATAGGCAAATGTATCGTCAAAGAATATATGATACATGAGGGGTTTGAATTCAGAAGGGAAATCAATTATCAAGGTACTGTCTTTCAAGAGGGCTCATTAATATATTAGCAAAGGATCATACTGAACCCATGGCTTCTCCATCGATTTGATCGTAGAGGTTATTTTTGAAAATGAAATTATTGTCTTTTGTGGTGGCAGTTAGAAGATAACGAAACTGCCATGATTAAAAGCACAATTCTAGTGCCTGATAGTTTCTGAATCAGAGAAAAGTTGTGCTATGCAAATGTCAATAGTCTCATCCAAAGGAATATTGATGAAGGGGCTGGAAAAATCGAGGCTGGCCATAAAAATTGATTTATTAGATGCAAAATCAGTAATTTCAGACACAAATGAGATAGAGTTCTTGACAGAAAATTCATTGATAGTCAGGGGTAAAGTAAGGTAACAAGAAATTTGGGTAATTTGTAGTTGTAAGTGCCAAGAGCTAGTCTTAACAAAATCAAAATTAACATTACTATTAGAGATAGGCTTATTCTTGAGGTCACGAGCTAATTTTTCGAATGGAGTAAGGAAAGAGCAATAATTAAGTTTACTGGGCATAGTGTTAAAATTGAAAAGAAAGTCCTTTCCCGTGGTCTCAGATTTCAAAATAAACCCTCCTCTCGTCCCAATGACTATGGAAAAACTAAGCTCATTTTCTGCCTTCCTTTTCTTGGATCGTATAGCTTAAAAATTAAAACGCAATTAACCTGTCTCATCAAACAATGCTATCCTCAAATCAAACTCAATGTTATTTTTACTTCCCCAAAGCGCATATCTTCTTTCTTTCCCTTCAAAGACAAAATTCCTACCCGAATGTCCTCTAACGTCGTTTATAAATTTAAGTGCCCTGGCTGCAATGCCTCGTACTACAGGAAAACTTCCTGCCATCTGTCTATACGATGTAGAGAACATTTCGGTATCAATAAACGCGGAGAAACCATAAAAGTTACTTCCTCAGCTATTCTTGACCATATTAACCAAACTGGCCATTCTGCGTCTCTTGATGATTTCTCTGTTCTTAATAAAGCTGGCAACTCTTTTGACCTCCTTATCCATGAAAGTCTTCTTATCCTGCACGATCACCCGTCTCTCAATTCCCAACAGTCCTCTATCCCTTTGGAATTGTTTTAATATCCATGCTTTTTTTTTTTCTCTCCGCTGTCAGGCTTTATTGACCTTTATCGTTTATCTTTTCTCTTGCTTTATTGTGCTTTACTTTGGTATTTCTTAAATTTTTTCGCGTAATTATTCCCATACAATTATCCATTGTTGTAATTAGTATAAATTCGCAAGTTGTAATTTCTAATTTCACTAGCTGATGATAGACCTGCGATAGGTTTGAAACGTACTTAGAGGAAAAATGGACTAGTCGATAATTAATTATTTATTTATGTCGAATTAACTGGATATGTCGAAATAACCATTTATGTCTTTCTGGAATTAAAAAAAAATCAAATGGAATAGTCACTATTTATCGTCTGTTTCTACATACTAAAACATAGATTAGATGTCATTGTCAACCACAAACATGTTGAAAACAATGATAAAGTCGTTCATCAAAGACAATACAGCAAAAATAAAGAGACAGAACGGACACGGTAATAATTCTACCAAAAAATCATCTTCCAGGAAGAGAATTGACAAAGAACTAATAAGTGAACATACAAATAAAGCGAAACACAAAAGAACCAAACAGAAAATCAAAGAACAGAACGAAGCAAACAGAAAAAAATCTCCAGAAAAATTATAGTGCTAATATTTTAGTGCTAATTTTCAGTTCCGGTGTTCTGGCGGTCAGATGTTTATTTTTGCTAGCTCCGAATTTTATGATAAATATGTCTAATTTCTAGTTAATATTGCTGGTGAATATTATTTTTTTTTATCTTAACTTGGTTCTTGTATGCATTCGAATATAGTATAAATAAATATGCAAAGGATATGTGCACATTAGTAATCAAAGTAAAAACCAACTGCGCTACATTTGTGGTCAGTGCAGATGATATTCGTGGATTGATTTGTTTGAAAAAAGGTATGAACATCACCTTCAAAGAATCGATGGCTTCGTTGTAAATAGAAAATATGATGATGGCACTAAAAGGTCAGTTTTTACAATCCATCAAACATTCAGAAAAAGAAACCAGTTCTAACGATCTCCTTTTTCGCTACTGAAACAGTGATGATCCAAGGAAGTGCTTTTTTGACATGGAAAGAAACAGAGGCTGATATTCTTGATCAAATAAAACAAGGTGAAAAAGATGCAGGTGAAGTTATTGATAATCTTGCTAAAAAACTTTGCTCAGAAAAATCAAAAGTTTGTCCCGATCTTTCTGTATTCGCCTTACTTCCCCTTCCCGACAACGATGACCAGGAAACGATTGAAGAAACAAAAAGGAACGTATACTGTGAAGTATCCAATTCTCCTCATGATTTTACTCCCGGGCTTGAAAAAATACTCAACAGATTAGATGCAATTTAGCAAGAAAACGCAGACTTAAAAAACGCTATTATTGATCTGCAAAATAAAAACTCCGAAACCGAAAATTCTTTTTTAAATGAACGAGATACACTAGTCAAAAAAATTGAATATCTTAAAAAGAAAAACGAGGAAACGAAGTCGCATTACTTTGAATTAGAAAAAAGATACGAGACCCTAAAAAGGGACTTTCTAAATTTCGTTGAAAAATATAACGACTGCATAATTTGCGAAAAAACAGGCGAACGACTCTCTCAGCATCAAATTTCCGAAATACAAAGCGATACTCTGGCAACACAGGAAGCCGTTGAAAAACTAGAAGTCAACATGCAGTCTTTTAAAAATAAGATTAACGATAAAATTAATAATATGAACCAACAAGTTAAAGCTGTGTCGACAAATGCCTCCAGAAGCCCTGCTAACTTGGAGTCACATGAAGTCGAAATTTCCAAAACACCTCTACGTCACTCAGCTCCTCTTCCTAATCTAAGCGATTTGCAGTCAAACAGAAATTTATCACCACGTTTTGCAGATCATGAAACAGAACTGAAGGAAAAACAGATACTAATTGTTGGAGACTCTATCTTGAAACTAATAAAATCACTTAGATTTGATAGAAATCGAAACACTTTCATTAAGACCATTCGCGGGGGAAAAGTTGCAGATATAGCAAACTTTGTCTGAAGCTGCCCACTAAAGTGAGTAAAATAGTTTTCCACGCTGGAACTAACAATTTATCAACAGATTCCACTGCCTCGATCTTTCAAGACATAGCAGAGCTTCTTCAGATTACGAAATGAAAATTTCCTTCTGCTAAGGTCTACATTTCAAATATCATCAATCGTGAGAATAGAAACGGTGATGGTGATTTTGCATCCAAAATGAACGAAATCAATCAACACCTCGAGCAGCTAGCTCTTGATGCTGACATTGGCCTAATTAACAACAAAAACCTAGAGAACGCCCGCTACAGGATTGATGGTTTGCATTTGACAACTGAGGGAACTGCAGTACTGGTAAAAAACATCAAATCATCAATCTTTCCATTGCAACCGAAAATTGTTCAGCAATCACAACCAAATCATGCTGATTCATTTGATAATTCGTCAAGACAGCTGCGACCAAGACAGAGATATGAAAAAATGGTAAGCCCCCCTTCATTAGCAACGACAACATCATCAAGACCAATGCCGAATTCGAATTGGAGAAGAATAACTGACAACCAACAGCCTGAAGAAACGCAATGGAGAGGTAATCAGATCCCAACGGATGATGCTTGGAAAATGCCGCCTCAATCCCAAATGTTTTATCAAAATTGCGGTCAACCTATAGTATGGCCTTATGGCAACATTAATTACCCAAACACTCCCGTCTATCCATTTTGCGCCCATTCCCAATACAATACATTGCAAACTCTTTGCCAGGTCTCAATTGAATGGGATTCAATAGGGAAACTTTCGTGACGAATTGCGGGACAACGGGGTGGCCGATTTTCGTGGAACAAACGTTGGTGGGTAGGGTTCCTTGCTGGCTATTGGGCGCGGTGGGTTTTGGGCGTGGCGTAGGTGTTGTGACGTCACGGCGACGTCAAGAAGAGCCAAAAATGTGCCAAAATTTAGGCCCACTTTTTCATTTTGGGCGCATTTGATCCACAGGGATGGTACCCGAGATTTTAAGACGGATTCCGGTACTTTCGCACACGGCGCATCCGACCCTGGGTGTGCCAACTTTCTATATATAGGTTTATGACGTCATAATGACGTCACAAGTTTGAAAATTAGGTCCAAGATAGATTGAGTTGGGGGGGACAAAAAGTGGTGGAACGGGGGTAATTCGGGGCGTAGATTTCGAATATGATAGTGCCGTTTGCGAAATTTGGGGTTATGACGTCATTATGACGTCATCAATTTTTTCGATTTTCGTGGAGGCTTTTGGAGGGGTTGTGGTAGGGTGAACGGGTTGAATCTCAGATATGTTAGGCACTGGGGCATGGGTAAACGGACTTCACCGTTGAAATTGGTCCAATGTCATTTGTGCCAATTTTGTGGGACACATGGCTGCGTCCGCTGTCGTTTTCATGGAAGAGCTGCCAAATTTTGTGCACTTGGTTGGAAGTGGGCTTGCATGTCCTAGATAAGTTGCTTTTGACTATATGAGACGGGCAACACTGATTTTTGGCACATTTGACACTTTGTGACGTCACTGGGCCATTTTCAAAAGTGACAAAAGTTCCAAAACTTTGGATGCTAATAACCTTGTGACCAAAGGTCCGATTTCGACCAAACTTGGGGAATAGTATGTCTATAAGACCGAGAAGGTGTGTGAAAAATTTTGGCTCTATGGGCGTGGTTGTGACGTCACAAGGGCGTGGTCAAAATTCACTTCCAGTGTTTGCCGAAGGCAAAAAACTGCGAGGTTGACGTGAGCGCAGCGAGCAACAACAGAGCGTAGCAGAGCGGAGCGATGCGGAGCGAAGCAGCGCGGAGCGGGGCGCCGCGGAGCGGTGTTTTGCTGTAACAATAGCAACAACAACAACAACATTTGCCTGAAAATTACGAAAAACTCATGAAGGACTACTTTTCAAAGGCAAAATTGGGCAGATTTCTTTCTTTTTTTGAGCCAAATCAATTCCACCCTTTAGTGTGGGGCTTGGTGGGGGCAGCTTTAACGTCGCAGGGGTAAAATAGCCTCTCCCCCCACAGCATCGCGGGTCTTAGTATAATAGCCTCTCCTTAAAAATTCAAACAGATTGACTTTGAAATGTTCACCAATAAAAACGTCTCACTATCTGGGACAATCCCCCCCCATGGTTACTGATAGGGTAAAGACGTCTCCCCCCATAGCGCAAATATAATAACCGCCCCCCCCCCCCCCGGCTTGGCCATATGTCCTGTTAGGAGAGGTTATTATATTTGATCGTATAAATAAGGACATACAAAACCGTTAATAGCGCCGAAACGGCTCGACGGATCTGCACCAGATTTGAGGTACCCGACCATTTGTGGGGGGGACCAAACCGGTTCAAGTGTTTTTTGGCACATCCGACTTGGCACTTTTGAGAATTTCCACTTTTGTGCCAATTTTGAATGGGATTCAATAGGGGAAACTTTCGTGACGAATTGCGGGACAACGGGGTGGCCGATTTTCGTGCAACAAACGTTGGTGGGTAGGGTTCCTTGGTGGCTATTGGGCGCGGTGGGTTT
The DNA here is from genome assembly GCA_014526335.1 of Chrysaora quinquecirrha. Lineage (NCBI taxonomy): Eukaryota > Metazoa > Cnidaria > Scyphozoa > Semaeostomeae > Pelagiidae > Chrysaora > Chrysaora quinquecirrha. Next base: position 461,980 of record JACTAT010000147.1, read on the forward strand.
TGGGCGTGGCGTAGGTGTTGTGACGTCACGGCGACGTCAAGAAGAGCCAAAAATGTGCCAAAATTTAGGCCCACTTTTTCATTTTTGGCGCATCTGATCCACAGGGATGGTACCCGAGATTTTAAGACGGATTCCGGTACTTTCGCACACGGCGCATCCGACCATGCATGTGCCAACTTTCTATATATAGGTTTATGACGTCATAATGACGTCACAAGTTTGAAAATTAGGTCCAAGATAGATTGAGTTGGGGGGGACAAAAAGTGGTGGAACGGGGGTAATTCGGGGCGTAGATTTCGAATATGATAGTGCCGTTTGCAAAATTTGGGATTATGACGTCATTATGACGTCATCAATTTTTGCGATTTTCACGCAGGGTTTTGGAGAGGTTCTTGATGCGTGATTTGGTTCAAACTCACATATGTTAGTGACTGGGGCATGGGTAATGCGACTGAACCGTTGAAATTGGACCAGTTTCATTTGTGCCAATTTTGTGGGACATGTGGCTGCATCCGCTGTCGTTTTCATCGAAGAGTTGCCAATTTCTATGCAATTGGTTGGAAGTGGGCTTGGATCGCCTAGATAAGTAGTTTTTGACCGTATGAGACATGCAACACCAATTTTTGGCACTTTTGACATTTTGTGACGTCACTGGGACATTTTCAAAAGTGACAAAAGTTCCAAAACTTTGGATGCTAATAACTTTGTGACCAATGCTCCAATTTCGACCAAAATTGGGGAATGACATGTATATGGGACCAAAAAGGTGTGTGGAAAATTTAAGCTATATGGGTGTGGTTGTGACGTCACAAGGGCGTGGTCGAAATTCAATTCCAGTGTTTGCCGAAGGCAAAAAACTGCAAGGTTGATGCGAGCGCAGCGAGCGGCAATCGAGCAGAGCGGAGCGGAGCGGAGCAACATGGGCGGAGCACCACGGAGCGGTGTTTTGTTGTATCAATGGCAACAACAACAACAACAACATTTGCCTTGAAATTTTGGAAAAACTCGTGAAGGACTACTTTTCAAAGGCAAAATTGGGACGATTCTCTTTGTTTTTTCGAGCCAGAAAAACTCCACCCTATAGTGGGGGGTTAGGAGGGTACCCCGTGGGTTTTGGGGTATAAGAACCTCTCCCCCCTGCGCGTGCATGTCTTGTCTGTGCAACATATGTTTGACCGTTTGGCCACGTCCAAAAACATTGCTTGACAAGCAAAAGTAAAAAAATTTGTGGCGCAATGTTTCTGAAGAAGTTAAAAAACATGTTTTTCTTGACGCAAACAAAAATGTTGGACGAACAATGTTATTGGACTGGACGTGGCCAAACGGTCAAATATTTTGCTTGAGAAGGAAAATCTCAAATGTTGAATCAACAGTGTTTGATCGTTTGGCCAGGGCCTTATACCAAAATCGTGCAAATGAATACCCTTCCGAATTACGTCCCCAGTGTTCAAAATATGAGAGCGCCTCCTCGTTGTTTCGTCCTGTTGTTTAATGTTAATAGTATTAGGCCCTGGTCAAACGATCAAACATTGTTGGTCAAACATTTGAAATTTGCTTGTCAAGCAAAATGTTTCATCGTTTGGCCACGTCAAAAAACACTGCTCGTCCAGCATTTTTTGCATGCACCAAGCAAAAAATGACTAGAACCCTTTCAAAACCGTCACGCGACAAATTTTACTTGCGTTTGTATGCCAAGCAATGTCTGATCGTTTGACAGCATTTCCAACATTGCTTGTTTAGGAGAGGCTATTATACTTTACCGGGAAAAAATAAGGAAATTGCCGATGCTTATAGCGCGGAAGTGGTGCGTCGGATCTGCGCCAGATTTCAGGTACCCCACCATTTGTTGGGGGGACGTGAACGATTCCGGGGGTTTCCGGCGCATCCGAGTTGGCACTTTTGAAAAAAGTGGCACTTTTTTTAAAAATGAATCACTTTTGTATGGGATTCAATAGGGGAAAACTTTGGGTAAAAAGTGCGGGACAACCGCTGGGGCGATTTTCGCGGAACAAACGTTGTGGGGTAGGGTTTCGTGACGGCTATTGGGCGCGGTGGGTTTTGGGCGTGGCAAAGGTGTTGTGACGTCACGGTGACGTCAAGAAGGTGCAAAAATGGGCCAAAATTTAGGCCCATTTTGATTTTTTGTGGTGCTTTCTTTTCTCGTGGGTGGTACCCCGGATTTTAAGTTGGATTCGGGTACTTTCGAGTATGGCGCATCCGACCATGGGTGTGCCAACTTTCTATATATAGGTTTATGACGTCATAATGACGTCAGAAATGTGGCAATTCGGCCCCCTGAAAGTTTGTTGGAGTGGAACAAAAAGTGGTGGAACGGGGGTAATTTGGGGCGTAGATTCCGAATCTGGTAGTGCCGTTTGCGAATTTCGGGTTTATGACGTCATTATGACGTCATCAATGTTGGCACTTTTCACGGGGGCTTTTGGAGGGGTTCCGGATGCTTCATGTGGTTCAAACTCAGATATGTTAGGCACTGGGGCATGTGTGAACGGACTGCACCGTTAAAATTGGTCCAGTGTCATTTGTGCCAATTTTGTGGGACATGTGGCTGCGTCCGCTGTTGTTTCCATCGAAGAGTTGCTAATTTCTATGCAATTGGTTGGAAGAGGGCTTGGATCGCCTGGATAAGTTGCCTTTGACTGTATGAGACTTGCAACACCGATTTTTGGCACTTTTGACACTTTGTGACCTCACTTGGACATTTTCAAAAGTGACAAAAGTTCCAAAACTTTGAGTGGCTGTAACTTTGTCATCCAGGATCGGATTTCCACCAAACTTGGGGAATGGCATGTATATGAGACCAAAAAGGTGTGTGGGAAATTTGAGCCATATGGGTGTGGTCGTGACGTCATAAGGGCGTGGTCAAATTTACTTCCAGCGTTTGCCGAAGGCAAAAACAGCGAGGTTGACGCGAGCGCAGTGAGCGGCAACCGAGCGTAGCGTAGCGGAGCACTGCGGAGCGGTGCAGCGGAGCAGAGCGCCGCGAAGCGGTGTTTTCCTGTAACCATGGCAACAACAACAACAACAACATTTGCCTTAAAATTTTGGAAAAACTCATGAAGAACTACTTTTTGAAGGCAAAATGGGGCAGATTTTCTTTGTTTTTTCGAACCTAATCAACTTCACCCCATAGGGTGGGGAAAGAGGGGCTCCCCGCTTGGCCACCGGAATTCAATAGCCTCTCCCCCCGTTGCTTAGGGTCTTAAACAAGACACCTACCCCCTTGCGCCCCCTTTTCTTGTTAGGGGCGGTTATTATATTTGATCGTCGCAAATAAGGACATACAAAACCGTTAATAGCGCGGAAACGGCTCGACGGATCTGCACCAGATTTCTGGTACCCGACTATTTTCGGGGTTGACATTGATGATTCAATTGGTTCGGAGATTGTACCACTGTTCCTTTGTGCCAAAGTGGCACATTTGTGCCAATTTTGAATGGAATTCAATAGGGGAAACTTTCGTAACGAATTGCGGGACAATGACGTGGCCGATTTTCGTGGAGCAAACGTTGGTGGGTAGGGTTCCTGGATGGCTATTGGGCGCGGTGGGTTTTGGGCGTGGCGTAGGTGTAGTGACGTCACAATGACGTCCTGAAGGGCCAAAATGTGCCAAAATTTAGGCCCACTTTTTCATTTTGGCGCATTTGAACCACAGGGCTGGTACCGAGATTTTAAGGCGGATTCCGGTACTTTCGCACACGGCGCATCCGACCGTGGGTGTGCCAACTTTCTATATAGGTTTATGACGTCATAATGACGTCACAAGTTTGAAAATTAGGTCCAAGATAAATTGAGCTGAGGGGAACAAAAAGTGGTAGAACGGGGGTAATTCGGGGCGTAGATTTCGAATATGATCGTGCCGTTTGCAAAATTTGGGATTATGACGTCATTATGACGTCATCAATTTTTGCGATTTTCACGCAGGGTTTTGGAGGGGTTCTTGATGCGTGATTTGGTTCAAACTCACATATGTTAGTGACTGGGGCATGGGTAATGCGACTGAACCGTTGAAATTGGTCCAGTGTCATATGTGCCAATTTTGTGGGACACATGCTGCGACCGCTGTCGTTTTCATGGAAGAGTTGCCAATTTCTATGCAATTGGTTGGAAGTGGGCTTGGATCGCCTAGATAAGTAGCTTTTGACCGTATGAGACTTGCAACACCGATTTTGGCACTTTTGACACTTTGTGACGTCATTGGCACATTTTCAAAACTGACAAAAGTTCCAAAACTTTGAATGGTAATAACTTTGCAACTAATGGTCCAATTGTGACCAAACTTGGGGAATGCAATGTATATGAAACCAAACAGGTGTGTGGAAATTTGAGCTATATGGGTGTGGTTGTGACGTCACAAGGACGTGGTCGAAATTCAATTCCAGTGTTTGCGAAGGCAAAAACTGCGAGGTTGATGCGCGCGCAGCGGCGAGCAGAGCAGCGACGGCAACCGAGCAGAGCGGAGCGGAGCGGAGCAACGTGGGCGGAGCACCGCGGAGCGGTGTTTTGTTGTATCAATGGCAACAACAACAACAACAACATTTGCCTTGAAATTTTGGAAAAACTCGTGAAGGACTACTTTTCAAAGGCAAAATTGGGACGATTCTCTTTGTTTTTTCGAGCCAAAAAAACTCCACCCTATAGTGGGGGGTTAGGAGGGTACCCCGTGGGTTTTGGGGTATAATAACCGCCCCCCCGGCTTGGCCATATGTCTTGTTAGGGAGAGGTTCTTATACTTTACCGACAAAAATAAGGAAATTGCGATCGCTTCTGGCGCCGAGGTCGTGCGTCGGATCGGCACCAGATTTCAGGTACCCCACCGTTTGTTGGGGGGCCCCGTCCTGTCCAAGCATTTTTTGGCACATCCGACTTGGCACTTTTGAGAATTGGCACTTTTTTCTTTTTTCCCACTGTATTCAATAGGGGAAACTTTCGTGACGAATTGCGGGACAACCCCTAAAGGGATTTGCGTCAAACAAACGTTGTTGGGCAGGGTCCCGGGACGGCAATTGGGTGAGGGGAGTTTTGCGCGTGGCGTAGGTGTTGTGACGTCACGATGACGTCAAGAAGGCGAAAAAATGGGCCAAAATTTAGGCCCATTTTTTCGTTCGTGGTGCTTTTTGTCCTCGAGGCTGGTACCCGAGATTTTAAGTTGGATTCCGGTACTTTCGCACACGGCGCATCCGACCGTGGGTGTGCCAACTTTCTATATATGGGTTTATGACGTCATAATGACGTCACAAGTTTGAAAATTAGGTCCAAGATAAATTGAATTGAGGGGAACAAAAAGTGGTAGAACGGGGGTAATTCGGGGCGTAGATTTCGAATATGATGGTGCCGTTTGCGAAATTTTGGATTATGACGTCATTATGACGTCATCAATTTTTGCGATTTTCACGCAGGGTTTTGGAGGGGTTCTTGATGCGTGATTTGGTTCAAACTCACATATGTTAGTGACTGGGGCATGGGTAATGCGACTGAACCGTTGAAATTGGTCCAGTGTCATATGTGCCAATTTTGTGGGACACATGCCTGCGACCGCTGTCGTTTTCATGGAAGAGTTGCCAATTTCCGTACAATTGGTTGGAAGTGGGCTTGGATGGCCTGGATAAGTTGCTTTTGACTGTATGAGACTTGCAACACCAATTTTTGGCACTTTTGACATTTTGTGACGTCACTGGGACATTTTCAAAACTGACAAAAGTTCCAAAACTTTGAATGCTAATAACTTTGCAACAAATAGTTCGATTTCGACCAAACTTGGGGAATGGTATGTCTATAAGGTAGGAAGGTTGTGTGGAAAATTGGGAAATTTGAGCAATATGGGCGTGGTCGTGACGTCACAAGGGCGTGGTCAAAATTCAATTCCACTGTTTGCCGAAGGCAAAATTTTGCGAGGTTGACGCGAGCGCAGCGAGCGGCAACCGAGCGTAGTGGAGCGGAGCATTGCGGAGCGGAGCAGCGCGGAGCGAAGCACCGCGGAGCGGTGTTTTCCGGTAACCATGGCAACAACAACAACAACAATATTCTCCTTAAAATTTTGCAAAAACTCATGAACGACTACTTTTCAGAGGCTAATTGGGGTGGATTTTCTTTGTTTTATTCGAGCCAAATTAACTCAAACCAATAGTGTGGGGTCGGGAGGGGGTACCCCATGGGTTTCGGGGTATAAGAGCCTCTCCCCCCTGTGCTTAGGGTCTTGTTAGGAGAGGTTATTATATTTATACGCAGCAAATAAGGACATACAAAACCGTTAATAGCGCGGAAACGGCTCGACGGATCTGCACCAGATTTCTGGTACCCGACTATTTTCGGGGTTGACATTGATGATTCAATTGGTTCGGAGATTGTACCACTGTTCCTTTGTGCCAAAGTGGCACATTTGTGCCAATTTTGAATGGAATTCAATAGGGGAAACTTTCGTAACGAATTGCGGGACAATGACGTGGCCGATTTTCGTGGAGCAAACGTTGGTGGGTAGGGTTCCTGGATGGCTATTGGGCGCGGTGGGTTTTGGGCGTGGCGTAGGTGTAGTGACGTCACAATGACGTCCCGAAGGGCCAAAATGTGCCAAAATTTAGGCCCACTTTTTCATTTTTGGCGCATTTGAACCACAGGGCTGGTACCCGAGATTTTAAGGCGGATTCCGGTACTTTCGCACATGGCGCATCCGACCATGCATGTGCCATGTTTCTATATATGGGTTTATGACGTCATAATGACGTCACAAGTTTGAAAATTAGGTCCAAGATAAATTGAGCTGAGGGAACAAAAGTGGTAGAACGGGGTAATTCGGGGCGTAGATTTCGAATATGATAGTGCCGTTTGCAAAATTTGGGATTATGACGTCATTATGACGTCATCAATTTTTGCGATTTTCACGCAGGGTTTTGGAGGGGTTCTTGATGCGTGATTTGGTTCAAACTCACATATGTTAGTGACTGGGGCATGGGTAATGCGACTGAACCGTTGAAATTGGACCAGTTTCATTTGTGCCAATTTTGTGGGACATGTGGCTGCATCCGCTGTCGTTTTCATCGAAGAGTTGCCAATTTCTATGCAATTGGTTGGAAGTGGGCTTGGATCGCCTAGATAAGTAGCTTTTGACCGTATGAGACTTGCAACACCGATTTTTGGCACTTTTGACACTTTGTGACGTCATTGGCACATTTTCAAAACTGACAAAAGTTCCAAAACTTTGAATGGTAATAACTTTGTGACCAATGATACAATTTCGACCAAACTTGGGGAATGACATGTACATGGGACCAAAAAGGTGTGTGGGAAATTTGAGCTATATGGGTGTGGTTGTGACGTCACAAGGGCGTGGTCGAAATTCAATTCCAGTGTTTGCCGAAGGCAAAAAACTGCGAGGTTGATGCGAGCGCAGCGAGCGGCAACCGAGCAGAGCGGAGCGGAGCGGAGCAACGTGGGCGGAGCACCGCGGAGCGGTGTTTTGTTGTATCAATGGCAACAACAACAACAACAACATTTGCCTTGAAATTTTGGAAAAACTCGTGAAGGACTACTTTTCAAAGGCAAAATTGGGACGATTCTCTTTGTTTTTTCGAGCCAAAAAACTCCACCCTATAGTGGGGGGTTAGGAGGGTACCCCGTGGGTTTTGGGGTATAATAACCGCCCCCCCGGCTTGGCCATATGTCTTGTTAGGAGAGGTTATTATATTTATACGCAGCAAATAAGGACATACAAAACCGTTAATAGCGCTGAAACGGCTCGACGGATCTGCACCAGATTTCTGGTACCCGACTATTTTCGGGGTTGACATTGATGATTCAATTGGTTCGGAGATTGTACCACTGTTCCTTTGTGCCAAAGTGGCACATTTGTGCCAATTTTGAATGGGATTCAATAGGGGAAACTTTCGTGACGAACTGCGGGACAACGGGGTGGCCGATTTTCGTGGAACAAACGTTGGTGGGTAGGGTTCCTTGGTGGCTATTGGGCGCGGTGGGTTTTGGGCGTGGTGTAGGTGTTGTGACGTCACGGCGACGTCAAGAAGAGCCAAAAATGTGCCAAAATTTAGGCCCACTTTTTCATTTTTGGCGCATTTGAACCACAGGGCTGGTACCCGAGATTTTAAGGCGGATTCCGGTACTTTCGCACATGGCGCATCCGACCATGCATGTGCCATGTTTCTATATATGGGTTTATGACGTCATAATGACGTCACAAGTTTGAAAATTAGGTCCAAGATAAATTTAGTTGAAGTGAACAAAAAGTGGTGGAACGGGGGTAATTCGGGGCGTAGATTTCGAATATGATGGTGCCGTTTGCGAAATTTTGGATAATGACGTCATTATGACGTCATCAATTTTTGCGATTTTCACGCAGGGTTTTGGAGGGGTTCTTGATGCGTGATTTGGTTCAAACTCACATATGTTAGTGACTGGGGCATGGGTAATGCGACTGAACCGTTGAAATTGGTCCAGTGTCATATGTGCCAATTTTGTGGGACATGTGGCTGCGTCCGCTGTCGTTTTCATCGAAGAGTTGCCAATTTCTATGCAATTGGTTGGAAGTGGGCTTGGATCGCCTAGATAAGTAGCTTTTGACCGTATGAGACTTGCAACACCAATTTTTGGCACTTTTGACATTTTGTGACGTCACTGGGACATTTTCAAAACTGACAAAAGTTCCAAAACTTTCGATGCTAATAACTTTGTGACCAATGCTCCAATTTCGACCAAACTTGGGGAATGACATGTATATGGGACCAAAATGGTGTGTGGAAAATTTAAGCTATATGGGTGTGGTTGTGACGTCACAAGGGCGTGGTCGAAATTCAATTCCCGTGTTTGCCGAAGGCAAAAAACTGCGAGGTTGACGCGAGCGCAGCGAGCGGGCAACCGAGCAGAGCGGAGCGGAGCTCTGCGGAGCACCGCGGAGCGGTGTTTTGTTGTATCAATGGCAACAACAACAACAACAACATTTGCCTGAAAGTTTTGGAAAAACTCGTGAAGGACTACTTTTCAAAGGCAAAATTGGGACGATTCTCTTTGTTTTTTCGAGCCAAAAAAACTCCACCCTATAGTGGGGGGTTAGGAGGGTACCCCGTGGGTTTTGGGGTATAAGAACCTCTCCCCCCTGCGCGAGCATGTCTTGTTAGGAGAGGTTATTATATTTATACGCAGCAAATAAGGACATACAAAACCGTTAATAGCGCGGAAACGGCTCGACGGATCTGCACCAGATTTCTGGTACCCGACTATTTTCGGGGTTGACATTGATGATTCAATTGGTTCGGAGATTGTACCACTGTTCCTTTGTGCCAAAGTGGCACATTTGTGCCAATTTTGAATGGAATTCAATAGGGGAAACTTTCGTAACGAATTGCGGGACAATGACGTGGCCGATTTTCGTGGAGCAAACGTTAGTGGGTAGGGTTCCTGGATGGCTATTGGGCGCGGTGGGTTTTGGGCGTGGCGTAGGTGTAGTGACGTCACAATGACGTCCCGAAGGGCCAAAATGTGCCAAAATTTAGGCCCACTTTTTCTTTTTTGGCGCATTTGAACCACAGGGCTGGTACCCGAGATTTTAAGGCGGATTCCGGTACTTTCGCACATGGCGCATCCGACCCTGCATGTGCCATGTTTCTATATATGGGTTTATGACGTCATAATGACGTCACAAGTTTGAAAATTAGGTCCAAGATAAATTGAGCTGAGGGGAACAAAAAGTGGTAGAACGGGGGTAATTCGGGGCGTAGATTTCGAATATGATAGTGCCGTTTGCAAAATTTGGAATTATGACGTCATTATGACGTCATCAATTTTTGCGATTTTCAGGCAGGGTTTTGGAGGGGTTCTTGATGCGTGATTTGGTTCAAACTCACATATGTTAGTGACTGGGGCATGGGTAATGCGACTGAACCGTTGAAATTGGACCAGTTTCATTTGTGCCAATTTTGTGGGACATGTGGCTGCATCCGCTGTCGTTTTCATCGAAGAGTTGCCAATTTCTATGCAATTGGTTGGAAGTGGGCTTGGATCGCCTAGATAAGTAGCTTTTGACCGTATGAGACTTGCAACACCAATTTTTGGCACTTTTGACATTTTGTGACGTCACTGGGACATTTTCAAAACTGACAAAAGTTCCAAAACTTTGGATGCTAATAACTTTGTGACCAATGCTCCAATTTCGACCAAACTTGGGGAATGACATGTATATGGGACCAAGAAGGTGTGTGGAAAATTTAAGCTATATGGGTGTGGTTGTGACGTCACAAGGGCGTGGTCGAAATTCAATTCCAGTGTTTGCCGAAGGCAAAAAACTGCGAGGTTGATGCGAGCGCAGCGAGCGGCAACCGAGCAGAGCAGAGCGGGGCGGAGCAACGTGAGCGGAGCACCGCGGAGCGGTGTTTTGTTGTATCAATGGCAACAACAACAACAACAACATTTGCCTTGAAATTTTGGAAAAACTCGTGAAGGACTACTTTTCAAAGGCAAAATTGGGACGATTCTCTTTGTTTTTTCGAGCCAAAAAAACTCCACCCTATAGTTGGGGGTTAGGAGGGTACCCCGTGGGTTTTGGGGTATAATAACCGCCCCTCCGGCTTGGCCATATGTCTTGTTAGGGGCGGTTATTATATTTGATCGTCGCAAATAAGGACATACAAAACCGTTAATAGCGCGGAAACGGCTCGACGGATCTGCACCAGATTTCTGGTACCCGACTATTTTCGGGGTTGACATTGATGATTCAATTGGTTCGGAGATTGTACCACTGTTCCTTTGTGCCAAAGTGGCACATTTGTGCCAATTTTGAATGGGATTCAATAGGGGAAACTTTCGTAACGAATTGCGGGACAACGGGGTGGCCGATTTTCGTGGAACAAACGTTGGTGGATAGGGTTCCTTGGTGGCCATTGGGCGCGGTGGGTTTTGGGCGTGGCGTAGGTGTAGTGACGTCACGGCGACGTCAAGAAGAGCCAAAAATGTGCCAAAATTTAGGCCCACTTTTTCATTTTTGGCGCATTTGATCCACAGGGATGGTACCCGAGATTTTCAGTTGGATTCTGGTACTTTCGCACACGGCGCATCCGACCGTGGGTGTGCCAACTTTCTATATATAGGTTTATGACGTCATAATGACGTCACAAGTTTGAAAATTAGGTCCAAGATAAATTTAGTTGAAGTGAACAAAAAGTGGTGGAACGGGGGTAATTCGGGGCGTAGATTTCGAATATGATAGTGCCGTTTGCAAAATTTGAGATTATGACGTCATTATGACGTCATCAATTTTTGCGATTCTCACGCAGGGTTTTGGAGGGGTTCTTGATGCGTGATTTGGTTCAAACTCACATATGTTAGTGACTGGGGCATGGGTAATGCGACTGAACCGTTGAAATTGGACCAGTTTCATTTGTGCCAATTTTGTGGGACATGTGGCTGCATCCGCTGTCGTTTTCATCGAAGAGTTGCCAATTTCTATGCAATTGGTTGGAAGTGGGCTTGGATCGCCTAGATAAGTAGCTTTTGACCGTATGAGACTTGCAACACCAATTTTTGGCACTTTTGACATTTTGTGACGTCACTGGGACATTTTCAAAACTGACAAAAGTTCCAAAACTTTGGATGCTAATAACTTTGTGACCAATGCTCCAATTTCGACCAAACTTGGGGAATGACATGTATATGGGACCAAAAAGGTGTGTGGAAAATTTGAGCTATATGGGTGTGGTTGTGACGTCACAAGGGCGTGGTCGAAATTCAATTCCAGTGTTTGCCGAAGGCAAAAAACTGCGAGGTTGACGCGAGCGCAGCGAGCGGCAACCGAGCAGAGCGGAGCGGAGCTCTGCGGAGCACCGCGGAGCGGTGTTTTGTTGTATCAAAAGCAACAACAACAACAACAACATTTGCCTTGTAATTTTGGAAAAACTCGTGAAGGACTACTTTTCAAAGGCAAAATTGGGACGATTCTCTTTGTTTTTTCGAGCCAAAAAAACTCCACCCTATAGTGGGGGGTTAGGAGGGTACCCCGTGGGTTTTGGGGTATAAGAACCTCTCCCCTGCGCGTGCATGTCTTGTTAGGGGCGGTTATTATATTTGATCGTCGCAAATAAGGACATACAAAACCGTTAATAGCGCGGAAACGGCTCGACGGATCTGCACCAGATTTGAGGTACCCGACCATTTGTTGGGGGACCAAACCGGTTCAAGTGTTTTTTGGCACATCCGACTTGGCACTTTTGAGAATTTCCACTTTTGTGCCAATTTTGAATGGGATTCAATAGGGAAACTTTCGTGACGAATTGCGGGACAATGGGTGGCCGATTTTCGTGGAACAAACGTTGGTGGGTAGGGTTCCTTGCTGGCTATTGGGCGCGGTGGGTTTTGGGCGTGGCGTAGGTGTTGTGACGTCACGGCGACGTCAAGAAGAGCCAAAAATGTGCCAAAATTTAGGCCCACTTTTTCATTTTGGGCGCATTTGATCCACAGGGATGGTACCCGAGATTTTAAGACGGATTCCGGTACTTTCGCACACGGCGCATCCGACCCTGGGTGTGCCAACTTTCTATATATAGGTTTATGACGTCATAATGACGTCACAAGTTTGAAAATTAGGTCCAAGATAGATTGAGTTGGGGGGGACAAAAAGTGGTGGAACGGGGGTAATTCGGGGCGTAGATTTCGAATATGATAGTGCCGTTTGCAAAATTTGGGATTATGACGTCATTATGACGTCATCAATTTTTGCGATTTTCACGCAGGGTTTTGGAGGGGTTCTTGATGCGTGATTTGGTTCAAACTCACATATGTTAGTGACTGGGGCATGGGTAATGCGACTGAACCGTTGAAATTGGACCAGTTTCATTTGTGCCAATTTTGTGGGACATGTGGCTGCATCCGCTGTCGTTTTCATCGAAGAGTTGCCAATTTCTATGCAATTGGTTGGAAGTGGGCTTGGATCGCCTAGATAAGTAGCTTTTGACCGTATGAGACTTGCAACACCAATTTTGGCACTTTTGACATTTTGTGACGTCACTGGGACATTTTCAAAACTGACAAAAGTTCCAAAACTTTGGATGCTAATAACTTTGTGACCAATGCTCCAATTTCGACCAAACTTGGGGAATGACATGTATATGGGACCAAAAAGGTGTGTGGAAAATTTAAGCTATATGGGTGTGGTTGTGACGTCACAAGGGCGTGGTCGAAATTCAATTCCAGTGTTTGCGAAGGCAAAAACTGCGAGGTTGACGCGAGCGCAGCGAGCGGCAACCGAGCAGAGCGGAGCGGAGCGGAGCAACATGGGCGGAGCACCACGGAGCGGTGTTTTGTTGTATCAATGGCAACAACAACAACAACAACATTTGCCTTGAAATTTTGGAAAAACTCGTGAAGGACTACTTTTCAAAGGCAAAATTGGGACGATTCTCTTTGTTTTTTCGAGCCAGAAAAACTCCACCCTATAGTGGGGGGTTAGGAGGGTACCCCGTGGGTTTTGGGGTATAAGAACCTCTCCCCCCTGCGCGTGCATGTCTTGTTAGGGGCGGTTATTATATTTATACGCAGCAAATAAGGACATACAAAACCGTTAATAGCGCGGAAACGGCTCGACGGATCTGCACCAGATTTCTGGTACCCGACTATTTTCGGGGTTGACATTGATGATTCAATTGGTTCGGAGATTGTACCACTGTTCCTTTGTGCCAAAGTGGCACATTTGTGCCAATTTTGAATGGGATTCAATAGGGGAAACTTTCGTGACGAATTGCGGGACAACGGGGTGGCCGATTTTCGTGGAACAAACGTTGGTGGGTAGGGTTCCTTGGTGGCTATTGGGCGCGGTGGGTTTTGGGCGTGGCGTAGGTGTAGTGACGTCACAATGACGTCCTGAAGGGCCAAAAATGTGCCAAAATTTAGGCCCACTTTTTCATTTTTGGCGCATTTGATCCACAGGGATGGTACCCGAGATTTTAAGACGGATTCCGGTACTTTCGCACACGGCGCATCCGACCCTGGGTGTGCCAACTTTCTATATATAGGTTTATGACGTCATAATGACGTCACAAGTTTGAAAATTAGGTCCAAGATAGATTGAGTTGGGGGGGAACAAAAGTGGTGGAACGGGGGTAATTCGGGGCGTAGATTTCGAATATGATAGTGCCGTTTGCGAAATTTGGGGTTATGACGTCATTATGACGTCATCAATTTTTCGATTTTCGTGGAGGCTTTTGGAGGGTTGTGGAAGGGTGAACCGGTTGAATCTCAGATATGTTAGGCACTGGGGCATGGGTAAACGGACTTCACCGTTGAAATTGGTCCAATGTCATTTGTGCCAATTTTGTGGGACACATGGCTGCGTCCGCTGTCGTTTTCATCGAAGAGTTGCCAATTTCTATGCAATTGGTTGGAAGTGGGCTTGCATGTCCTAGATAAGTTGCTTTTGACTATATGAGACGGGCAACACTGATTTTTGGCACATTTGACACTTTGTGACGTCACTGGGCCATTTTCAAAAGTGACAAAAGTTCCAAAACTTTGGATGCTAATAACCTTGTGACCAAAGGTCCGATTTCGACCAAACTTGGGGAATAGTATGTCTATAAGACCGAGAAGGTGTGTGAAAAATTTTGGCTCTATGGGCGTGGTTGTGACGTCACAAGGGCGTGGTCAAAATTCACTTCCAGTGTTTGCCGAAGGCAAAAAACTGCGAGGTTGCCGCGAGCGCAGCGAGCGGCAACAGAGCGTAGCAGAGCGGAGCGATGCGGAGCGAAGCAGCGCGGAGCGGGGCGCCGCGGAGCGGTGTTTTGCTGTAACAATAGCAACAACAACAACAACATTTGCCTGAAAATTACGAAAAACTCATGAAGGACTACTTTTCAAAGGCAAAATTGGGCAGATTTCTTTCTTTTTTTGAGCCAAATCAATTCCACCCTTTAGTGTGGGGCTTGGTGGGGGCAGCTTTAACGTCGCAGGGGTAAAATAGCCTCTCCCCCCACAGCATCGTGGGTCTTAGTATAATAGCCTCTCCTTAAAAATTCAAACAGATTGACTTTGAAATGTTCACCAATAAAAACGTCTCACTATCTGGGACAATCCCCATGGTTACTGATAGGGTAAAGACGTCTCCCCCCATAGCGCAAATATAATAACCGCCCCCCCGGCTTGGCCATATTTAGGGGCGGTTATTATATTTGATCGTCGCAAATAAGGACATACAAAACCGTTAATAGCGCGGAAACGGCTCGACGGATCTGCACCAGATTTCTGGTACCCGACCATTTGTTGGGTTGACATTGATGATTCAATTGGTTCGCACATCCGATTGGTTCCTTTGAGCCAAAGTGGCACATTTGTGCCAATTTTGAATGGGATTCAATAGGGAAACTTTCGTAACGAATTGCGGGACAACGGGTGGCCGATTTTCGTGGAACAAACGTTGGTGGGTAGGGTTCCTTGGTGGCTATTGGGCGCGGTGGGTTTTGGGCGTGGCGTAGGTGTTGTGACGTCACGGCGACGTCAAGAAGAGCCAAAATGTGCCAAAATTTAGGCCCACTTTTTCATTTTGGCGCATTTGATCCACAGGATGGTACCCGAGATTTTCAGTTGGATTCTGGTACTTTCGCACACGGCGCATCCGACCGTGGGTGTGCCAACTTTCTATATATAGGTTTATGACGTCATAATGACGTCACAAGTTTGAAAATTAGGTCCAAGATAAATTTAGTTGGGGGAACAAAAGTGGTGGAACGGGGGTAATTCGGGCCGTAGATTTCGAATATGATAGTGCAGTTTGCAAAATTTGGGATTATGACGTCATTATGACGTCATCAATTTTTGCGATTTTCACGCAGGGTTTTGGAGGGGTTCTTGATGCGTGATTTGGTTCAAACTCACATATGTTAGTGACTGGGGCATGGGTAATGCGACTGAACCGTTGAAATTGGACCAGTTTCATTTGTGCCAATTTTGTGGGACATGTGGCTGCATCCGCTGTCGTTTTCATCGAAGAGTTGCCAATTTCTATGCAATTGGTTGGAAGTGGGCTTGGATCGCCTAGATAAGTAGCTTTTGACCGTATGAGACTTGCAACACCAATTTTGGCACTTTTGACATTTTGTGACGTCACTGGGACATTTTCAAAACTGACAAAAGTTCCAAAACTTTGGATGCTAATAACTTTGTGACCAATGCTCCAATTTCGACCAAACTTGGGGAATGACATGTATATGGGACCAAAAAGGTGTGTGGAAAATTTGAGCTATATGGGTGTGGTTGTGACGTCACAAGGGCGTGGTCGAAATTCAATTCCAGTGTTTGCGAAGGCAAAAACTGCGAGGTTGACGCGAGCGCAGCGAGCGGCAACCGAGCAGAGCGGAGCGGAGCATTGCGGATTGCGGAGCAACATGGGCGGAGCACCGCGGAGCGGTGTTTTGTTGTATCAATGGCAACAACAACAACAACAACATTTGCCTTCAAATTTTGGAAAAACTCGTGAAGGACTACTTTTCAAAGGCAAAATTGGGACGATTCTCTTTGTTTTTTCGATCCAAACAAACTCCACCCTATAGTGGGGGGTTAGGGGGGTACCCGTGGGTTTTGGGGTATAAGAACCTCTCCCCCTGCGCTTGTATTATCATATGTCTTGTTAGGGGCGGTTATTATATTTATTATCGTCGCAAATAAGGACATACAAAACCGTTAATAGCGCGGAAACGGCTCGACGGATCTGCACCAGATTTCTGGTACCCCACTATTTTCGGGGTTGACATTGATGATTCAATTGGTTCGGAGATTGTACCACTGTTCCTTTGTGCCAAAGTGGCACATTTGTGCCAATTTTGAATGGAATTCAATAGGGGAAACTTTCGTAACGAATTGCGGGACAATGACGTGGCCGATTTTCGTGGAACAAACGTTGGTGGGTAGGGTTCCTTGGTGGCTATTGGGCGCGGTGGGTTTTGGGCGTGGCGTAGGTGTTGTGACGTCACGGCGACGTCAAGAAGAGCCAAAAATGTGCCAAAATTTAGGCCCACTTTTTCATTTTTGGCGCATTTGATCCACAGGGATGGTACCCGAGATTTTAAGACGGATTCCGGTACTTTCGCACACGGCGCATCCGACCGCGAGTGTGCCAACTTTCTATATATAGGTTTATGACGTCATAATGACGTCACAAGTTTGAAAATTAGGTCCAAGATAAATTTAGTTGAAGTGAACAAAAAGTGGTGGAACGGGGGTAATTCGGGGCGTAGATTTCGAATATGATAGTGCCGTTTGCAAAATTTGAGATTATGACGTCATTATGACGTCATCAATTTTTGCGATTTTCACGCAGGGTTTTGGAGGGGTTCTTGATGCGTGATTTGGTTCAAACTCACATATGTTAGTGACTGGGGCATGGGTAATGCGACTGAACCGTTGAAATTGGTCCAGTGTCATTTGTGCCAATTTTGTGGGACATGTGGCTGCGTCCGCTGTCGTTTTCATCGAAGAGTTGCCAATTTCTATGCAATTGGTTGGAAGTGGGCTTGGATCGCCTAGATAAGTAGCTTTTGACCGTATGAGACTTGCAACACCAATTTTTGGCACTTTTGACATTTTGTGACGTCACTGGGACATTTTCAAAACTGACAAAAGTTCCAAAACTTTGGATGCTAATAACTTTGTGACCAATGCTCCAATTTCGACCAAACTTGGGGAATGACATGTATATGGGACCAAAAAGGTGTGTGGAAAATTTGAGCTATATGGGTGTGGTTGTGACGTCACAAGGGCGTGGTCGAAATTCAATTCCAGTGTTTGCCGAAGGCAAAAAACTGCGAGGTTGACGCGAGCGCAGCGAGCGGCAACCGAGCAGAGCGGAGCGGAGCGGAGCTCAGCGGAGCACCGCGGAGCGGTGTTTTGTTGTATCAATGGCAACAACAACAACAACAACATTTGCCTGAAAATTTTGGAAAAACTCGTGAAGGACTACTTTTCAAAGGCAAAATTGGGCAGATTCTCTTTGTTTTTCGAGCCAAACAAACTCCACCCTATAGTGGGGGTTAGCAGGGTAGCCTCTCCCCCGCATCGCGGGGGTTTTGGGGTATAAGAACCTCTCCCCATGGTTACTGATAGGGTAAAGACGTCTCCCCATAGCGGGTCTTGTTAGGGGCGGTTATTATATTTGATCGTCGCAAATAAGGACATACAAAACCGTTAATAGCGCGGAAACGGCTCGACGGATCTGCACCAGATTTCTGGTACCCGACTATTTTCGGGGTTGACATTGATGATTCAATTGGTTCGGAGATTGTACCACTGTTCCTTTGTGCCAAAGTGGCACATTTGTGCCAATTTTGAATGGAATTCAATAGGGGAAACTTTCGTAACGAATTGCGGGACAATGACGTGGCCGATTTTCGTGGAGCAAACGTTGGTGGGTAGGGTTCCTGGATGGCTATTGGGCGCGGTGGGTTTTGGGCGTGGCGTAGGTGTAGTGACGTCACAATGACGTCAAGAAGGGCCAAAATGTGCCAAAATTTAGGCCCACTTTTTCATTTTTGGCGCATTTGAACCACAGGGCTGGTACCCGAGATTTTAAGGCGGATTCCGGTACTTTCGCACACGGCGCATCCGACCGTGGGTGTGCCAACTTTCTATATATAGGTTTATGACGTCATAATGACGTCACAAGTTTGAAAATTAGGTCCAAGATAAATTTAGTTGAAGTGAACAAAA
The DNA here is from genome assembly GCA_014526335.1 of Chrysaora quinquecirrha. Classification (NCBI taxonomy): domain Eukaryota; kingdom Metazoa; phylum Cnidaria; class Scyphozoa; order Semaeostomeae; family Pelagiidae; genus Chrysaora; species Chrysaora quinquecirrha. The sequence goes on from JACTAT010000147.1 coordinate 480,685, forward strand.
GTGGTGGAACGGGGTAATTCGGGGCGTAGATTTCGAATATGATAGTGCCGTTTGCAAAATTTGAGATTATGACGTCATTATGACGTCATCAATTTTGCGATTTTCACGCAGGGTTTTGGAGGGTTCTTGATGCGTGATTTGGTTCAAACTCACATATGTTAGTGACTGGGGCATGGGTAATGCGACTGAACCGTTGAAATTGGACCAGTTTCATTTGTGCCAATTTTGTGGGACATGTGGCTGCATCCGCTGTCGTTTTCATCGAAGAGTTGCCAATTTCTATGCAATTGGTTGGAAGTGGGCTTGGATCGCCTAGATAAGTAGCTTTTGACCGTATGAGACTTGCAACACCAATTTTGGCACTTTTGACATTTTGTGACGTCACTGGGACATTTTCAAAACTGACAAAAGTTCCAAAACTTTGGATGCTAATAACTTTGTGACCAATGCTCCAATTTCGACCAAACTTGGGGAATGACATGTATATGGGACCAAAAAGGTGTGTGGAAAATTTGAGCTATATGGGTGTGGTTGTGACGTCACAAGGGCGTGGTCGAAATTCAATTCCAGTGTTTGCCGAAGGCAAAAAACTGCGAGGTTGACGCGAGCGCAGCGAGCGGCAACCGAGCAGAGCGGAGCGGAGTTTGCGGAGCACCGCGGAGCGGTGTTTTGTTGTATCAATGGCAACAACAACAACAACAACATTTGCCTTGTAATTTTGGAAAAACTCGTGAAGGACTACTTTTCAAAGGCAAAATTGGGACGATTCTCTTTGTTTTTTCGAGCCAAACAAACTCCACCCTATAGTGGGGGTTAGGGGGTACCCGTGGGTTTTGGGGTATAAGAACCTCTCCCCCCACAGCATCGCGGGTCTTGTATTATCATATGTTTTATCGTTTTTATTAACGTTACAAATATCGAAATTATTTTTAAGGCCGGTTATTATGCTTGATGCAGAAAAAATAAGGAAATTGCAAACGCTAATAGCTTGGGAACCGCGCGCCGAATCTTCACCAGATTTCTGGTACCCCACTGTTTGTTGGGGGACCCGTCCTGTCCAAGTGGTTTACGGGGCATCTGACTTGGCACTTTTGGCAAAATTGCGTTACTTTTGTATGAGATTCAATAGGGGAAAACTTTGATTAAAAAGTTTGTGACAACCGTGGGGGCGATTTTCGTGGAGCAAACGTTGTTGGATAGGGTTCCGGTAAGGCTATTGGCCGTGGTGGGTTTCGGGCGTTGCAAACGTATTGCTGACGTCAAGAAGGTCCGAAAATGGGCCAAAATTTAGGTCCATTTTGGTTTTTTGCAATGCTTTTGTTCCGCAAGGCTGGTACCCCAGATTTTAAGTTGAATTCCGGTACTTTCGGGTATGGCGCATCCAATCATGGTTGTGCCAACCCGCTATATACAGTTTTATGACGTCACTAATGTGGAAATCAGCCCCAGACGAATGTGTTGGAATGAGGTAAAAAGTAATAACGGGGGTAATTTAGGGCCTAGATTCCGAATATGGTAGTGCCGTTTGCGAAAAATGGAATTATGACGTCACTATGACGTCATCAATGTTGGCACTTTTCACAGAGGATTTTGGAGGGGATCTAATTGCGTGAATTGGTTGAAACTGACATATGTTAGTCACTGGGGCATGGAAACTCCCACTTCATTGTTGAAATAGGTCCAGTGTCATTTTTGCATTGTCGAGGAACAGTAGGGTACTCCTGGGGTTGCTGGTGGTAATAACCGGCCACCCTATGAGCATCGCGGGTCTTGTTAGGGGCGGTTATTATATTTGATCGTCGCAAATAAGGACATACAAAACCGTTAATAGCGCGGAAACGGCTCGACGGATCTGCACCAGATTTCTGGTACCCGACTATTTTCGGGGTTGACATTGATGATTCAATTGGTTCGGAGATTGTACCACTGTTCCTTTGTGCCAAAGTGGCACATTTGTGCCAATTTTGAATGGAATTCAATAGGGGAAACTTTCGTAACGAATTGCGGGACAATGACGTGGCCGATTTTCGTGGAGCAAACGTTGGTGGGTAGGGTTCCTGGATGGCTATTGGGCGCGGTGGGTTTTGGGCGTGGCGTAGGTGTAGTGACGTCACAATGACGTCCCGAAGGGCCAAAAATGTGCCAAAATTTAGGCCCACTTTTTCATTTTTGGCGCATTTGAACCACAGGGCTGGTACCCGAGATTTTAAGGCGGATTCCGGTACTTTCGCACATGGCGCATCCGACCATGCATGTGCCATGTTTCTATATATGGGTTTATGACGTCATAATGACGTCACAAGTTTGAAAATTAGGTCCAAGATAAATTGAGCTGAGGGGAACAAAAAGTGGTAGAACGGGGGTAATTCGGGGCGTAGATTTCGAATATGATAGTGCCGTTTGCAAAATTTGGGATTATGACGTCATTATGACGTCATCAATTTTTGCGATTTTCACGCAGGGTTTTGGAGGGGTTCTTGATGCGTGATTTGGTTCAAACTCACATATGTTAGTGACTGGGGCATGGGTAATGCGACTGAACCGTTGAAATTGGACCAGTTTCATTTGTGCCAATTTTGTGGGACATGTGGCTGCATCCGCTGTCGTTTTCATCGAAGAGTTGCCAATTTCTATGCAATTGGTTGGAAGTGGGCTTGGATCGCCTAGATAAGTAGCTTTTGACCGTATGAGACTTGCAACACCAATTTTGGCACTTTTGACATTTTGTGACGTCACTGGGACATTTTCAAAACTGACAAAAGTTCCAAAACTTTGGATGCTAATAACTTTGTGACCAATGCTCCAATTTCGACCAAACTTGGGGAATGACATGTATATGGCACCAAAAAGGTGTGTGGAAAATTTGAGTTATATGGGTGTGGTTGTGACGTCACAAGGGCGTGGTCGAAATTCAATTCCAGTGTTTGCCGAAGGCAAAAAACTGCGAGGTTGATGCGAGCGCAGCGAGCGGCAACCGAGCAGAGCGGAGCGGAGCGGAGCAACGTGGGCGGAGCACCGCGGAGCGGTGTTTTGTTGTATCAATGGCAACAACAACAACAACAACATTTGCCTTGAAATTTTGGAAAAACTCGTGAAGGACTACTTTTCAAAGGCAAAATTGGGACGATTCTCTTTGTTTTTTCGAGCCAAAAAAAACTCCACCCTATAGTGGGGGGTTAGGAGGGTACCCCGTGGGTTTTGGGGTATAAGAACCTCTCCCCCCTGCGCGTGCATGTCTTGTTAGGAGAGGTTATTATATTTATACACAGCAAATAAGGACATACAAAACCGTTAATAGCGCGGAAACGGCTCGACGGATCTGCACCAGATTTCTGGTACCCGACTATTTTCGGGGTTGACATTGATGATTCAATTGGTTCGGAGATTGTACCACTGTTCCTTTGTGCCAAAGTGGCACATTTGTGCCAATTTTGAATGGAATTCAATAGGGGAAACTTTCGTAACGACTTGCGGGACAATGACGTGGCCGATTTTCGTGCAGCAAACGTTGGTGGGTAGGGTTCCTGGATGGCTATTGGGCGCGGTGGGTTTTGGGCATGGCGTAGGTGTAGTGACGTCACAATGACGTCCCGAAGGGCCAAAATGTGCCAAAATTTAGGCCCACTTTTTCGTTTTTGGCGCATTTGAACCACAGGGCTGGTACCCGAGATTTTAAGTTGGATTCCGGTACTTTCGCACATGGCACATCCGACCATGGTTGTGCTAACTCACTATGTATAGTTTTATAACGTCATAATGACGTCACAAGTTTTAAAATTAGGTCCAAGATAAATTGATTTGAGGGAAACAAAAGTAGTGGAACGGGGGTAGTTTGGGGCGTAGATTTCCAATATGATAGTGCCGTTAGCGAAATTTGGGGTTATGACTTCATTATGACGTCATCGATTTTTGCAATTTTCACGGAGGCTTTTGGAGTGGTTCTTGATGCGTGATTTGGTTCAAACTCACATATGTTAGTGACTGGGGCATGGGTAATGCGACTGAACCGTTGAAATTGGACCAGTTTCATTTGTGCCAATTTTGTGGGACATGTGGCTGCATCCGCTGTCGTTTTCATCAAAGAGTTGCCAATTTCTATGCAATTGGTTGGAAGTGGGCTTGGATCGCCTAGATAAGTAGCTTTTGACCGTATGAGACTTGCAACACCAATTTTTGGCACTTTTGACATTTTGTGACGTCACTGGGACATTTTCAAAACTGACAAAAGTTCCAAAACTTTGGATGCTAATAACTTTGTGACCAATGCTCCAATTTCGACCAAACTTGGGGAATGACATGGATATGGGACCAAAAAGGTGTGTGGAAAATTTAAGAATATATGGGTGTGGTTGTGACGTCACAAGGGCGTGGTCGAAATTCAATTCCAGTGTTTGCCAAAGGCAAAAAACTGCGAGGTTGATGCGAGCGCAGCGAGCGGCAACCGAGCAGAGCGGAGAGCGGAGCGGAGCAACGTGAGCGGAGCACCGCGGAGCGGTGTTTTGTTGTATCAATGGCAACAACAACAACAACAACATTTGCATGAAAATTTTGGAAAAACTCGTGAAGGACTACTTTTCAAAGGCAATATTGGGACGATTCTCTTTGTTTTTTCGAGCCAAAAAAACTCCACCCTATAGTGGGGGGTTAGGAGGGTACCCCGTGGGTTTTGGGGTATAAGAACCTCTCCCCCCACAGCATCGCGGGTCTTGTTAGGGGCGGTTATTATATTTGATCGTCGCAAATAAGGACATACAAAACCGTTAATAGCGCGGAAACGGCTCGACGGATCTGCACCAGATTTCTGGTACCCGACTATTTTCGGGGTTGACATTGATGATTCAATTGGTTCGGAGATTGTACCACTGTTCCTTTGTGCCAAAGTGGCACATTTGTGCCAATTTTGAATGGAATTCAATAGGGGAAACTTTCGTAACGAATTGCGGGACAATGACGTGGCCGATTTTCGTGGAGCAAACGTTGGTGGGTAGGGTTCCTGGATGGCTATTGGGCGCGGTGGGTTTTGGGCGTGGCGTAGGTGTAGTGACGTCACAATGACGTCCTGAAGGGCCAAAAATGTGCCAAAATTTAGGCCCACTTTTTCATTTTTGGCGCATTTGAACCACAGGGCTGGTACCCGAGATTTTAAGGCGGATTCCGGTACTTTCGCACATGGCGCATCCGACCATGCATGTGCCATGTTTCTATATATAGGTTTATGACGTCATAATGACGTCACAAGGTCCAAAAATGGGCCTAAGATGGAAACATTAGAATGGAACAAAAAGTGGTGCAACGGGGGTAGTTCGGTGCGTAGAATTCGAATATCGTGGTGCCGTTTTTGAAAATTGGGATTGTGACGTCATTATGACGTCATTATTTTTTTCAATATTCACACAGGCTTTTGGAGAGTTTGGAGATGCCGGATTTTACTGAAACTCAGATATGTTTGTCTCTGGGGCATGGGGAATCCTGTGGTACCGTTGAAATTGGCCAGGTGTCATCTGTGCCAATTTTGTGGGACACAGGGCTGCGTCTGGTGTCGTTTTCATCGAAAGGTTGTCAATTTTGTTGGAATGTGTTGCAGATGGGTTTATATGGCCTGTTTAAGTAGTTTTTGGCCGTAGAAGGCTGGCAACAGCGATTCCTGGCGCTTGTGACACTTTCTGACGTCATTTGCATATTTTCAAAAGTGGCAAAAGTGCCAAAACGTTGAATGCTAATAACTTTGCTAAAAATGGTCAGATTTCAACCAAATTTGGGGGATGATATGTCTGTGATGCGGAAAGGGTGTCATAAAAATTTCAGCTGTATGGGTGTTGTCATGACGTCATAAGGGCGTGGTAGAGAAAAACTAACTTCTGTCGTTTTTTTAATTATGTTATGCGTGGTATTTTTTTGACTCTCAGGGAACGTTGAGTGCACAATTCTCCATTGACACAGCAAATTTGGTATACATATATGACGTCATGATGACGTCATCGTCATGCAAAGTTTTCCATACTTTTGTGCCAATAACATATATTTCATATTAGGTAACTTGACCAAATTTTCCACAATGTTTGCCATTGGCAATATAAAGACGCCTGCCAAATTTCATGCGGAATATTGCAACCGTTTAAGAGATATAGGTGTTTAAAGTTTTGCCCTATTACTCAAAATAAGGTTCCTATACAATTCGTATAATTTCGTAGCAAAACGTATCCTTTCAACCACATGCAACCTCGTCCCCAGGGTGAATAGGCCTCTACGCGAAACTCCGCTGTCCATATTCGACCCTGGTATCGGCCTTGTCTATTCGCAATTTGATTGGCTGTTCAAACAATAGAAATTATAAGTGACGTCACAGTTTCTTCAAAATTTCACACTAAAATAGGCCGAAAACTATGTAAAAAACATCTATAAAAACCAAGAAATGATGCTACATGAGATATTGTATCTTTCCTTACAGTTATCAATAAAATTCTTTGCACTTCCTTTCTAAGAACATCTGTTTTCGGAATCTACATCTTGTTTTGATGCCTAGGCCAAACTTGCCAGTATTTTGGCAGATTTCGTGGCCGGTACCAGGGCCCAAATCGATTTGACGGTTGAGATTAGAGAAAACTCGATTTGGGGCCTGGGGACGAGGTTGATAATTGAAGAAAACTCGAAAATTTTACTTTATTTTAGTCATAAAGTATCAAAATCGCGACAAAGATGTTAGGAATACAATTTTAAGTAGGCCTAATTATAAGGCCTAGAAAGCCTTATTACGCTCATATTTCGCTTATTATAACTCATAAAGTAGGGTCGACGTTCTACATTATATACATTATAAGTCGGTGGGTTAGGTAAAATCTGGGCGGCACACGCCTGTCCGTTTATAGGTGAAGAACCCCCCCGGGGAGTAAAACAATGGTTTTAGGTATCACATCAGTGTTTTCCCATTTGCAGTCTTGATGAGGAGTTATGAATTGTACGGTGTTAGTGTCAATGAATTGCAAGTGTGTAGGTAAATAGTGTTGTCTACAAGTATTTTCTATTAACAGACTTGATGGGGTAGAAAATTTAGGTTGTCAGTGTATTTGAATTGCAGGTGTGTTGTTAAATAGTGTTTCAGATCAGTGTTTTTCATTTGTAGGCTTGATTGAGAGGGAAGAAAGTGTTGGGTATCAGTGTATTTAAATTGCAGGTAATTTGCTAAATAGTGTTTGATATCAGTGCTTCTCATTTGCAGGCTTTGGGGGGGTTGGGTTAGGAAAGTGTTGGCTGTCAGTGAATTTTAATTTCAGGTGTGTCATTAAATAATGTTTGATATCAGTGTTTCTTATTTGCAGGCTTCATTGAGAGGGAAGAGAGTGTTGGGTGTCAGTGTATTCAAATTGCTGGTGTTTTCTAAATGGTGTTTGATATCAGTGTTTCTCATTTGCAGGCTTTGGGGGGGAAGGGTGTAGAAAGTGTTGCCTCTCAGTGTAGTTGAATTGCAGGTGTGTGGTTAAATAGTGTTTGATATCAGTGTTTCTCATCTGAGGCTATGGGGAAGGGGCATGTAGAAAGTGTTGCCTGTCAGTGTATTTATATTGCAGGTGTGTACTTAAATAGTGTTTGAGATGAGTGTTTTTCAATTGCTGGCTTGAAGGGGAAGAAAGTGTGGGGTGTCAGTATATTTAGATTGCAGCTGTTTTGCTAAATAGTGTTTGAGATTGGTGTTTTTCATTTGCAGGCTTGATTAAGAGGGAAGAAGGTGCTGGGTATCAGTGTATTTACATTGCAGGTATTTTTCTAAATAGTGCTTCATATCAGTGTTTTCATTTGTAGGATTGAGGGGGGAGAAAGTGTTTGGTGTCTCTGTGTATTTCAATTACCATTGTTTACGTTAATATATTTTAGTTTCGGTTTCATATCATCCAAGGTAGAAAGTATGGGACTTTACTATACTTCAATTTCTGGTATGGGGGTTAGTGTTTTGTATTAGTATTTGTTTGATAGGGTTGAGGGTACAAGTATATGTCATCAGTGTGTCCTTATGACAGGATAAGTGGTTGGTAGTATTTAGTTCTCAGGGTTTTCAGTTTCACTTTTTAGGATAGATTGTGTTGGGGTATCAATATTATTGCTCTACATCTTTTGGAGTAGTATCATGATGTCTGGGTAGGTCTTCGGTGTCTTAGTTTTGAAATTAAGATTGAACTGTGATCAGGATGTCAGTATCTCTTTTCCCATGTGTACAAATTTTGAACATGCAAGTTTCAGTTTTTACTATCTATGATTATTTCTTTTAGGTCTATGGTCCTGTTTTGCAGAAAAAGATTACTTCATTCTGATTACATGCTATTACTGAAACAAAAGAAGTTCTGGATAATATGACACTTTATTGATATGATATAAAGCATCCATGCTATTTAGACAAACTGTTGAACTGTAATTGCTAAATGCATATGGATTTTCAAAATTTGCTTTACTCATTTTTTTTAATTTAATTGTTATGAAAAGTTGAATTCGATAGCATACACGTTTTTTTTATAAGAAACCTAGCTTGGGTCCTAGTACTAAAAGTTTCTTAATTTTTCACCAGTTTCTAGTACTAAAAGTTTCTTAAAAGTTTCTTATTTTTAGATAATTTGAGATTATTTTTAGACTTTTTTATATTTTCCGGCTCAGAAAGTCATCTTATTATTTTCGGAGTTTCTAAAAAAAAAATTGATTTAGTTCTAAAAGTTTCTTAATTTTTTAGGGCTCTAGTACTAGGTTTCTTATAAACCGGTTTCTTATAAAAAAAACCGTGTATTACAATCTATGTCCAGTGAGTAAATTTGTTCCACTAATTTTTTTGTTTCAGTTATCCTTAGCCAATTATTTACTTCATTGTTCTTTTTCTAGACTAGGGATTATTTGATATTATTTATAAATGAAGGTTTCAATTAATTAAGAAATGCAGTGAAAAATAACACGTTAAAGTGATGCAATTTTCCTCTTGAAGAAGTATGTTTTTCTAATTTATATCTGTTCCTTCGTCTTCGTCATTTCAAAAAATCTTCAAAAGCTTGCAATGGCCTCGTTTTAATTTGAAATCGAGGCTAAAACCGTTACAAGTTTGCACACAGCACAAAACAGACACGCACGATCGCCTGTGTGATGTTCTTTCTTTCCAAGCCAAAAGTGAAGACGGAAAATTCTTGGCAACTACAAGCATCAACTTTATCGATCGTTTACTGGATAATGCTTATCGATAATCAGTTTACAAGTTGTATGGCGGATGTCACTTGGGTAAGATCTATGTTCATCTTTCAACATGTTCACACTTTAATCAAGATCTCCCAAGCTAGACCGAAAGTACTCAAAGTTGACAAACAGACTTTCATCCTGTTCATGGTATGAGAGATGGCCAGACAGACAAAGCAATCCTTTGAATGGAGTAATAATTATTTTGTTTCAATCATCACAGGTTCACATTGACGGGCATTTTAACATTTTGATTCTCGAAAAACAGTACGAAATTCCTATTCATATCCCGATCAGAAGATTCCTACGAAAATTCTATACCGCAGTGATTTTAGCTCAGGGTTCAGGTGGTTGATCGGGGCGAATCACCCTCGCATTAGATTTTTTCGCTCGCTTTAAAAACTGTTGAATATTAATATATTTTTATATTATTCCACTTTCAGATGAGCATGAAATGACAATTGGCTTGCAACATTGGACAGGAGTAGCAGAAATTTCTAAACTTGATGCATTTTTGTGAATTTTACAAGCTGTACTGGAATTTACAACTCATGTTTTCATGACTACAATACAATATCAACGGATTTCATTTCTTCGTCTGGACTAGAATATCAGAGCCAAGTATAAACACTTATGGATGTGAGAGAATTGAAACCTGCCATTGGTTAATTATTGGATAGCAGCACGGATAATGTTTCAACGTATGGAAATATGGGGAAAACATAACTTCTTTTGCTAGCAGAAACACTACATATATTATTTTGAATTAATTTGAATTATTTACTTCAATGGAAACTAGTGGACATTTTCATGAAACATATAATGGACACAAATGGAAAGGTTACTCTTGATATTATTTTTTTTCTTCAGCACTAATTATAATTGTATTTACGAAATGGTTTCTACTCGAAAATGGAGTAAAATGCAAGTTTTTTTCATTCGTTTTTGTTGCAATGCATTAATGTGAGGTTCTGCAATTACCATGGCAGCAGAGTATTTTATCGCGGGAAAGTATGAAAATTGGCGTCACGTCAGCAAGGTAAACAACGTGGAAAAAATTTTTTCAGAAATTTATAGCGAAACGGTAAGTGACTTTAATTTTTCTTTAATATGTCCACAACAATAGCTAGAAATACAGTTATTTTACTTTTCCAACTCGTACTCGCATTTTATTAGGAATTCAAGCCGTTTTTTGCATTTTTTTACGAATATTTACTTTCTAAAACGAAGAAAACCTGACGGCGCTAGCTGCGAGAGGACTCCCTCCCCACTCACTCTTCTCGTATTAACTAACTGACGGGCCTTTAACTTAGCCGTTTGTCAACCACAAATATTGTTATATATTTCAACTTCCTGTCTTCTCAAAAAAATACAAAAATTCCTATCCAATTTTTCCGCTGCAAAATTAATTCCTCGCATTTAAATGTATAACTAAAGCCTCTAGGCTAGGCCCACCGCCACCCGGGCAGTGCTATTTACAATTTACTTGACCAAATACTTAACTGTTTTTGTGATAATTGAGGTAATTGTTTAAGAAACCCCCACTATACAGAAAGTAGGTACTGCCTTTCAGAAATTTCTTAATTGTCCACCCAGGTACCAATTAGCTACTAATTGATATCATAGCCTAAGGTCCTATTAAAAAGTTTAGCAAATGAAGAACCAAAATTCTTTTGGAATAATACACCTTATTCAGACTTTATGAAAATTGTTAATTTCTTTGGCTTTGTAAAACCAAGTATTGTCAAGTTGTTTTTTAATAATTAAAAACCCTTGGCAACCTAAAATAGACTTCATGAATTCAAATTTAAAAGATAATTGTCATGCTTCTCCTCTTTCTCTCAGATATTTACTGGTCTCTGAATTTCATTGTCTATTAAATTAAACAATTTTTCAAAGGTATTCTTTTTAAATATTGTTTATGTTAGCCAGTTTACTTTTGCTGCTCAATCACTTCCCAAAGGGTGCATTATAAATTAAAGAACCCCATATAATTTAGGCAAACATTTATCATTAAAGCACACTATAAACATTGGATGAATTTGTCCCAAAATTTTTTTCAATTTTTCCCTTCTTTAACATAGCAATTTTCTCATACAAATTCATGATGTTGACTTGAATGAATCCATAAACTCTATTTTGAAATTGAAGTAAATTTGATCACTCACTCTTCTCTACTTGCAGATATAAACTGTTCTCGAAAGTTTCTTGTGACTTCTATAAAGGTAATATTATTTAATCTGCAGCATTTTTTTAATTGTTGTAACAAGTATGACAATGAAATAAGTTCCACATAGCATGATTGAAACCTGGAAGACTAATCAGTAAAATGAAATAAAAATAGAGTTTTAAACTGGAAAAACTCCCTGCATGTAATGAATTTATTTGAAGCAATAAATTTCAATTAAAGCTTAGAATTAATCTTATTTTTTGTTCTCCATTTAAAGATATAAAGTGTTCTTGAAATCTGTATAAGGTGTGGTTAATTTAGCTCATTGTCTTCTGTTTGAGGTATTCTTACTTTAATTTTGAAACATTCTGTTATAATAATGACAAGTATGACAATAAATAACTGTGTTTATGCTTATAATGTCAATTTTGTTCATGATGGTTTTGTTAATATTAAATTAGGAAGTAGATGATGATTATGATGATTATCGTAATTTTGTTTATGACAATGATTATGGTCAGAGTAAATGTCAGAGTAAATAATGTTCATTATTCTCCATTTACAGATATTAACTGTTGGTAACAATCTCCTGGAACTAGTTTCCGTGCATTGTCATCTGTCTGAGGTATTGTTATTTCACTTTTGAAACATTTTATGACAAGTGTGACCTATGAAGTCTAGTATGATGATTGTAGACAGATTGGGCTGTGTCACGATTGAGTTAATGGACGTCTTTTTCAATTACCTTTAATAAGGTGGTATGAATTTTAGTACCAGGTTTTACGAGGGTTGTTACATTTTAGCTATAGATAGTCTGAAGTTTAGTACCAGATTTTACGAGGGTTGTTACATTGTAGCTATAGGTCGTATGAAGTTTAGTACGAGATTTTACGAGGGTTGTTACACTGTAGCTATAGGTCGTATGAAGTTTAGTACGAGATTTTACGAGGGTTGTTACATTGTAGCTATAGGTCGTGTGAAGTATAGTATGAGATTTTACGAGGGTTGTTACATTGTAGCTATAGGTCGTATGAAGTTTAGTACGAGATTTTACGAGGGATGTTACATTGTAGCTATAGGTAGTCTGAAGTTTAGTACGTGATTTTACGAGGGTTGTTACATTGTAGCTATAGGTCGTATGAAGTTTTGTACGAGATTTTACGAGGGATGTTACATTGTAGCTATAGGTAGTCTGAAGTTTAGTACGTGATTTTACGAGGGTTGTTACATTGTAGCTATAGGTCGTATGAAGTATAGTATGAGATTTTACGAGGGTTGTTACATTGTAGCTATAGGTCGTATGAAGTTTAGTACGAGATTTTAAGAGGGATGTTACATTGAAGCTATAGGTAGTATGAAGTTTAGTACGTGATTTTACGAGGGTTGTTACATTGTAGCTATAGGTCGTATGAAGTATAGTATGAGATTTTACGAGGGTTGTTACATTGTAGCTATAGGTCGTATGAAGTTTAGTACGAGATTTTACGAGGGTTGTTACACTGTAGCTATAGGTAGTCTGAAGTTTAGTACGTGATTTTACGAGGGTTGTTACATTGTAGCTATAGGTCGTATGAAGTTTAGTACGAGATTTTACGAGGGATGTTACATTGTAGCTATAGGTAGTCTGAAGTTTAGTACGTGATTTTACGAGGGTTGTTACATTGTAGCTATAGGTCGTATGAAGTTTAGTACGAGATTTTACGAGGGATGTTACATTGTAGCTATAGGTAGTCTGAAGTTTAGTACGTGATTTTACGAGGGTTGTTACACTGTAGCTATAGGTCGTATGAAGTTTAGTACGAGATTTTACGAGGGTTGTTACATTGTAGCTATAGGTCGTATGAAGTTTAGTACGAGATTTTACGAGGGTTGGTACATTGTAGCTATAGGTGGTATGACGTTTATTACGAGATTTTAAGAGAGCTGTTACATTGTAGCTATAGGTCGTTTCAAGTTTAGTACGACAGTTTACGAGGGTTGTTACGTTGTAGCTATAGGTCGTATGAAGTTTAGAATCAGATTTTACGAGGGTTGTTACGTTGTAGCTATAGGTCATTTGAAGTTGAGTACGAGATTTTACGAGGGTTGTTACATTGTAGCTATAGGTCATTTTGAAGTTTAGTACGTAGTTTCGTATGTAGTTTCAAGACAGTTTATTGTTGTTTTAAATTTTTATCTATGTTATTTGTTCAGATTTCTTATTATACTTGATAAACCTTCACGCTACAACCTAAAGGATACTTCATTAAATCGTAAGTCACTACTACTGTTATAAATTGTTTTAAGCAGGAATTTTTTGCGATTAGAAACGAGTCATGTTATTTTCTTTTTTAAGAACAAGTTGTACATTGTTTGGAGGCTGATTATACTGTGA